>CALZFC010000257.1:750000-785000 GCA_945643635.1 Allodiplogaster sudhausi
TCTTTCTCTCACCTCCTTGACCAGCTTGTTCTCAGTCAGTTGACTCTCCAGCTGCTGGCGGTTGCAGATGTACTTTTCGCGATCTGAACATACTTCACTTCTTTAATGCTTATATAACAACTATTGCAACGTGTATTTTTGGGCACTTTTTTTAATTTTACTTTTCTTTAAGAACTAAATTCGACAAGATCGACACAAAAGCATAATCTCGGGCTGACTGCTGACTTAAGAGGTAACTTCGCATGCCAAAAGCACCATTTCTATTCTTTTTTCTTACAAAAAAAAAAATTCTTTGGCCACGGCGCGAAAAAACACACGAATGAGATCCTTCGTTATCTGTAAATCCACTTATATTCCAATTCGTCATTTCATTTCCCATAATTTTTCGAGTGATTTTCACACCCCAAGGAGTAAAACAAACATGATTAAAAATAAAGTGAACAACCCCCAAAGTACCCACAGGGACCAAAACCATTCGAATCCCTAAAACGCCATTACAACCCTAAAAAACATTAATACCCCAAAACCCATTAAAACCAAAGAAAAAAACCCATAAAATTCCAAAAATAACCCATAAAATTCCAAAAAAAAAAACCCCATTAAATCCTCAAAAACCATAATCGCATCAACCTTTCTCAATCTGCTTCATCTTCTCGAGTTCAGCCTCGAAATTTGCCTTCATCGCTTCTGTCATCTTTTCTCGGAAGCAAGTGAAGAAAGTCTGCCTTTTCGTCTGCCTTAAAAAAAATTAAGAAAAGGTCAAGGAATTAAAAATATATCGTAGAAACCGTATTCTCACAACAAAACTTGTTCCCACTTCTTTTACGATGTATGCTCTCTACGGTACAAAACCGTTTGAGAAGATTTTCAAAATTCAAGATTTTCAGTATATAATACATACTTTTTATCCAGCACATATATAATACAGCAACTTGCAATCTCTAGAAATGCACATGAAATACAAAGGCACTTGTAAACTAACAAGTAAACTGTAACGTCGTGTAAGTAACCGAGAAAACGAATGGAATCGATGATCACCTAGAGTGGAATGATATTGTGGAATGTATATAATAGTAAAAATAACAGAAACATCACATGACAAATCTTAAAGTATTGTGGAATGTAACTAAACAATACAAACATTAAATTACTACTTTACTACTTTGTTCACCCTAAGTGAAAAGCTGCCTAGCAATCGAAGAATTGCCACTCGTCGTTCCTTCTTCAATTTTCTCTTCCTCTTTCTTCTCCTCCTCTTTCTCCTCCTCTTTCTTCTCTTCATTCTTCTTTTCTAGGTTCTTCGGAGGAGACACGTAAATGTGTATCATTCCTGAAGAAAAAGAAGAAGACTACTATTATTTTTAAATAATTACCATCCTTTATAGAATAAAATCATTAAATATTTCCAAAATAATCATAACATTTCTTCGGGCAGCGGGGAAGCACATGAGAGGAAAATTTCGAATCAATTTTCTTTTCCACTTAAAATACACAATGCTAAACATATTCATACTCTCTTCAAACATTCTAGCAGCAAGGTCAAAAGAATTAAAAAAAAAATTTAGGCATATTTTTCCGTCTTCGTCTTCATTAAATCTTAGTTCTACTCACAGAGAAAAGATAAATAGACTTATGAACAGGAAAGAAGAAGTAGAAGAAAAATGGGATCATACATTTGTGCTGTCGGTTGAAATACATATAAGTTTTATGTAAAATCAATTAATTAATTAATTATTGAAATAAAAAAATTTATTAATTACTTACCTCTTCGCTTCTGTTCCGATTCTGATGGGAAGTCAATCTCCCAGTAATAGGGCGGAGTCTTAGGAACATTCGCGAAGTAGCGGGTCTTGTCCTTCTAAAGTATAAGGAACATGAAATCAGAGAGAGCGAGAGAAAGAGGGAAAGAGAAAAGAGAGAGAGAGAGAGAGAGAGAGAGAGAGAGAGGAAATGAGAGAGAGAAATAGAGAGAGAGAGAGAAAGAGGAAAAGAGAGAGAGAAATAGAGAGACAGAGAGAGAGAGAGAGAGAGAGGAAAGAGAGAAATAGAGAGAGAGAGAGAGAGAGAGAGAGAGAGAGAGCGAGTCTTGTCCTTCTGATTTATAAGGAATGTTATTCTCTCTTCTTTTGACTTACATTAAAATCAGAGATCTTCTTATTTAAAACAAAAGTTTTAAGTTTTCAATTATTGTAGGCAGATAAAGAGGAGAAATCGATAGCTCAAGAGACCTGGGAAGTCGAAGAGCGAGAGAGTGAGCAAGAGCCGCTAGATGGAGGGCGAGAGAGAGAGAGAGAGAGAGAGAGAGAGAGAGAGAAAGCGAAAGCGAGAGAGAGAGAGAGAGAGAGAGAGAGAGATACACACACACGCAAAGAGCGAGAGAGCGAGAGAGAGAGAGAGAAAGAGAAAGCGAGAGAGAGAGAGGGAAAACTAGCCCAGTCGGCCCTTCTGCCCCTTCCTCGACCACTCGCCGGCCCGGCTGCATCCAGGAATGGCCTGCAGCACTCGCATCCCTCTCCGTGACCGGCTGCCAGGTCTGCCGGCTGCTTAGTAGATCGGGCACTCTTCATGGCTCTGCAACAAGAAGAGAGAGAGCGAGAGAGAAGAGAGAGAAAGAGAGAGAGAGAGAGAGTGCGGTAGAGAGAGAGCGAGAGAGAGGGAGGGAGGGAGGGAGGGAGGGAAGGAGGGAGAGAGAGAGAGAGAGAGAGAGAGATAAAAGAAGAAGAAAGAAGAAAGAGGGGATTCTGCTCTCTTACAAGCAACACAAAATAATCACAATATATCATTTTTTCGGCTTCTTTAAATCATGTTAGGTGTAATTGACATAAAAGTCATTAAAAACATTATTTTAAATACCCATCAGGGAAAATAAAATATAGCCATTCATTGTCACAAGTCCGCAACGATCTCAAATCTACATCTAATCAGTGCTGAAATAGTGCCTTCCTCTCGACTTGGGCCGGGGGGGGGGGGGGGTTACAAACGGCCAAATGGCCTGCCCGGGGGAGGGGTTAGTTACAACGCTGACATGGGCCAGGCCTATTTAAGCAATGAATCTAATGCTATCGATAAAACTAACTCTGTTAATCTAACAATAAAGAGTTAGAATTATGCATTGCATGCCAATCTAATGAAATCGCAAATAGCAGTCGCAAGCTATTGAAATCGCAAGTGCTCTGGGACTCGAAAATAAGACATAGCTACAACGCTTAGATCCACCGGTACACAAGGAAAATTTTTTAATTTAAATCTATTTTCCCGTTAATTCTATTATATTTATCTGCAAGACTCCAATTACTTTCCCTTAGGCATAGTATTAGTCATTATACGGAATATTTCTTCTTAAATTATTTCCTTGTGTATGTAAGGAAAAGTAAAATAAATGATTTAATTAATAAATAAAAATAATAAACAATTAAAAATAAATATAAAGTAAAATCTAAAATACGGCCTTAAAAAAGCCTAAAACACGGCCCCAACCTTTTCTTCTCTTTCGACTTCGCCTCTATCTCCTGGCGCGTCGGCATGAAACCGGTCTTGTACTGTTGAATGAAGCTGTCGCTGAGATCCCTCTTGATCTCCTTCATACGCTCGCGCTGCCGGTTCGCGTGCTCCTGTGTGTGGAGAATTAAACCACAAGTTAATTATTTTTTTATTTCATTCATTCTTTCATTTATTTTTTTATTCTTTACATCAAATATGTGAAGAATTAAACCACAATTTCATTTATTTTTAATTTAATTCATTCTTTCATTTACTATTTTTATTCTTTACATCAAATATCTCACCATAATGGTCTTACTTTTCAAGAGAGCAAAGAAACATCTTTTTTTTAATAAAAAAAATAAATAAAACATCAAGAAATTAAATAATAGAACATAAAATATAAACAAGAAAACAAAAATGTCCAACCTCCATTTTCCTTTTCATTTCTGCCGCACGCTCTCTCTCCTCCTCTTCCTTTCTCTGCTTCTTCGCGTCTCTCCTTCGCTCTTCTCTCTCTCGCTCCCTCTTCCTTCGTTCCTCCTCTCTCGCCCTCGCCAACTTTTCCTCTTGCTTTCTCCAAACAGCAGACATCTTGGGCGCTTCCGACTTTTTACAGAGCGTATCCTATAATTGGTCAACATCATAATAATCTATGGCGTCACTCTCAAAATATTTTGCTGCAAATTAGAAATGAGTGCAAATTATCGCCTTTTTTGTTGCTGAAAATACTACAATACCAGTGCTGAACAAGGTCGGCGCATACGCCGAGTTGGACCCCCCCCTCTGGCCTGTTCAAAATCCCGTTGAACCCCCCCCCCCGGACGGAATATGTTTTGCTTGAAAAACGGCGGCACTTTTTCCTTGAAAAAGGTGGTTTTTAGAAAGAAAAAAGCCATCTTTTTCGGTTTTGTACCCCCCCCCCCTCCCGGCCTGGAGTCTTGCGCCGGACCTTGTTCAGCACTGTACAATACCCGCAAATATAAAGCCGCATAACTTATGAATCATGAGAATATAAAAAAATTCTTAAAAAGAAACAAGCATCCGCATACTACCGCTGTAAACTATAAGAATAAATATATAAATGAAGAATAATTAATCTCTCTGAATAATATTGTCAAACCTTTAATGAGGCTACCGTACTCTTCTCGGTTACGATAGATCCTTCTTCTTCTTTCTTCTTCTTCGATGTCTTACTCCCGAGCCAGGCTCGCATCATCATCGCTGACGAAGTGGCTGAAGGAATATAATTGACTGATTATATGACTAATTAATTAATTGACTGATTAATTAACTAATTAATTGACTACTTAATTCACTGATTAATTGCATATGGAAAAACAAGAATTGTTGCAAAAATCAAAGTTTCACTTTCCTTACATCCTTTTAGCAAACCAAATGCAGGAAGAACCACAGGTCAGCGGAAGAGTGGTTGAGAAGAGTCCAAAACTAGTTAGAATATGTTTTTTTTACCTTCACAAATGCAAAAAACTACTGCGCGATTGCAGTCCAAATTATTCACAAATTTTTTTCAGTGAAAATTTGTGAATTTCATGCGCACGTTTTACACCTATAGCAGGTGCAACTAACAGAGATGCCAACGGGGCTAACATTTTTGGGCCAGCCCGATTTTTTCAAATTGTAGGCCCGGCCCGGCCCGTACTTTTCCGGGCCTTAGAATATTGCGCAAGCCCTATTTTCAAACTATTACGGTATCGCATTTACAAAACACTAAAATCATAAAAATTTTCAAGTAGACCCTCGAACACTGGATGGCGTTCAGTCATGGTGATGAAATAAAAGTGGTAAAGTGGATATGTTCCATTCTATGAACATCTCGAACTCAAATGATCATTCACCAATTTCTTGAATAATCGGGCCCAAACGGGTCCACGGGCGGGCCCAACTTTCCGTGGGCCCGACTCGGGCCGGGCCGTTGACATCTCTGGGGACAACATCGAAAACATTTTTCCTTAACATTACTTTCACAAAGAGAGGTTGAAAAAAGAATTTTTTTTAAGGAATATTTTAAATAAATCTTCACTTAATCACAAGCCACTGCACGATTAGCCCTTTTTCATAAAGTTTTAAATGAAATTTTGCATTCCGTAAGAATCGAATAGACCTGATGAGTCCAGATCATCAAAGTAAATTTTCCTAACATTACTTTAGCAAAACTAGTGCGCAAGAAGCCACATGACGGCGAGAAATGGCAGAGAAAAATAAAGATGAGTGTAAGAAAAACCTCGTTTAAAACAATTATCCCACGCTTCAGATCTGGGAAAAGCGCTTAAAATGGGAAACATAAGAAATGCTTTCTGTACACAGCCAAAAATTACACCAAATATTACTTCCTTCTCGGATTATAATTCTATTCTAAATATTTTCTAGGCCACAAAAAAGATACCGTAACCCTGTAAGCCTCACGTACTTTTGACAGTAGTATCTAGTCTAAGCGACGCTCGATTCGCTTCTTCTTCGCATTTGACCTTTCCTCTCTTCACCTCCTCCTCAGTCTTCCTTTTCCTTGGCGGCTTCTCTTTGATGAATATGATCTCTTCTTCTTCTTCCTCTTCTTCCTCCTCCTCCATCTCCTTTTGCTGCTCTACCGTATTCTTCTTCTCAGGACCTTCTCCAAAATTCTCCTCATCAAGAGGTCTAGTGACATCCATAAAGGAAGAGGACTTTGCCTCGTTTGCGAGTGGCTGAAAATATTGACCCTTTATATTAATACACTTATTGGCAATCAATTATTTTTGTATATTTATTTATAAATAAAAAAACCACACCAAACGATAAAATACTTTTTTTTAAAGATGATTGTTTATGTATAAAAACTTTATTTTCTCTTTTACAACAAAGGAAAAAAAGGTTTTATTGGTGGAAGAAAAGTCGAATAAATAAAGAAAATTCCTTACTTCGTCATCTGCAAAGGCCTTCTGCTTCTCCTCCACTTCTTCTTCAGGAGGCATTGTCGCATCCAGAAAGGAAGACGAGTGCATAGGCATCTCCACTGCGAGTGGCTGGAACAAAGAGATACCGTATTCCTTTACCGTACTTACCGTATTCCTTTACTGTACTATCGTACCGTACTATTTTCGTTTTAGATAGACTATTCTATTTCTATTTACATATTCAAGACATCTCATCTTCAAGTGGCTGAAACAACAGGAGATACTGTGTATTTTTTTCTTTCCTACTAAAGTGCCATATTCATTTTAGATAGACATATTATATATATATATATATATATTTTTTTATTTGAATCTGCCTCCACGCTCATACCAACGTGTTTTTTTTTAAATCTCTTTCTTCTGTTAGTAAAGTTTAAAAAAGGAGGAATAAATATTCTTTTTTATTACCCAAATAAATCCTTTAAAAAAGATCGCTAACAGCACAAGGAGATTGTTCATCCACTCGAAGCGAGGGCCGCTTTGACGAGGGCGAAGCGAAGAGCTCTTCATTCTTATCCCAGCATGCAAAGATATCCGGACTCGTGGGCTGGAGAATTTAAAAATAAAATTTAACCAAAAAAACATATTTGCAAGTGGAAATTGATATTGAAACTGGAAGAAAATAAAGATGTCATCGCTAGAATGAGATCACGTGGTTCTAATGTCCAAATCTGAAATATATAAACTTGATTTCCTCAATGAAATCGCCTCGTGAAATGTTGCGTTGTCCTAAGGATGACTATTTCAGTTATGAAGAAACTGCTAGTTCAGTTAGACTCGCCCGATATATATCTCGCTGATATAAATAAGGCAACATATCCTGGCACAAGTTCTTTCTATTAAAAAATATCAGCGCCGGAACCAGCGTATTAAAATAAATTTGTCGTAATGATTAGTTTACCATATGGAAGGCCATATTTGATACTTCTTTAATAGAACTAGTACTATACATTAGTAAAAAAATTTTTTTGCTTGGTCGTCCTTTTTTTCATAGCGAGCGTTTGAAAAGGAATAGAAAATAGTGTAATAAAATACGGTGACGAAATTAAGACATTAAAAAAATCTCTCTTGCCTAACCGAGGAGCAATTTTGAGGTAGGACTACGGATCCACGATTGGGAGAGGGCGATGAAGCTTCCTCACGGCCATGGCCAGCAGCACCTTCCTTTCTCTCCCAGCACGCAAACAAATCCGAGCTGGATGATACCTGTAAAGAATCTGACAATGAGAGTAACTATATGATTTTTGAACTCTAGGATTCTGCTCACCTTGCATGAAACTGAGAATAGTTATATGAATCTTGTGATTTCTAAAAATCTATACATGACTATGAAAGAAAGAAGGAAGTTGGACACTCTTCGAACGTGCTAGAGTAATAATAGTAATGGATCAATGGCGTCCAGGCTATCGATACAATTTACATTTCGCCCAAGCTTTTCGCAGCGAATACAAGTATCTTAATTTACCGAGTTGCTGCCATAAAATTGACTTTTCAAAAAAAAAATTAATAAATATATAAAAACATAAAGGCTGTTACTACAGTAGCATTCGACTATCACTACAGTAGTACACATTGGAGAAATAACCTGGTTAGTTATTTTTTATCTAAACATGCACAATAATTCTCTATCTCTACCACTCTGCGTCACATCTTCATCAACGTAGAGAAATAAATAAATAAATAAACAAATAAATGAATACATAAATGAATAAATAATTAATTAAGTAAATAAATGACTGAATGAATAAATGAATAAATAATTAAGTAAATAAATAAATGAATAAATAATTAAATAAATAAATATCTCACACTATCTGTAGAACAGCGAGAAGTGCTCTGCTGCCGTTTCCACTCGCTCTCTTCTTCATCCTTTGCCTTCTCTCTCCTCCGCCTCGCTTCTTTCTTCTCGGCCGAACTCAACGAGAATAGGCTGCGGCGCACGTCGGGTGACAGCGAGGCGAGAAGCGGAAAAAATTTGGATTAGGTTGACTTTAATTTTTATTTTAAATCATTTTTTTAAACGTTTTTTTAGGAAATAAATACAAACACACATTTTCTTGATAGTAATTAACCATAAGCTTTTTAAAATTAATTATGTCATCTCTCTTCATTGCTTTGTCCATGGAAACACATTCGAGCGCACATGATGAATAATGAAAGGATAACGAAACATAAAACCACCGATTCATGTTCAGATTAGAAATATAATAAAAAAAAAATCTCTAACGAACTTTTTGGCAACATCTTACTGAATGTTTTTTTATTAGCAAAAAGAATAATAGAAACAGATTAGAAATATATTTTAAAAAAATAAAAAAAATAAACATTTTAAATAGGCTTTATATGCCAACTTCTTTGTTGAGTACTTTGCCGAGTCTTCTTCCTTTACTCGAAGGAGGCGGAGTCTTCTGCCTTTCACTGATCTTCCTCTTCTTCTTGTCCTTGTCCATCATCAGAACTTCTTCCTTCGGCTCCTCCTCAGTTTCGAACGGCGCGACCGCGATACGCCATGGAGAGATGAACTTTTTCGGGGGCTCCGCTCTGCCCTGAAAAGTATGAAAATGGAAAGAAGTTAATCCTTTCTTTGTATTAGAAAAGAAATACATCATATCTTTACGCTCGTTTCAAAAAGTGTAAAAAAAAGAACTAATCAACATACATCTAGTTATATTCTTTCGGTAAACATTTTGGAAATAGCGCAAAGACGAGAATCTATGGAAAACATGGGAAGAAAAGGAGGAAAGTAAAAGCAATGGATTCGTCAACAATTGATATGTGCCGGAAGGATATTGTTATTATTATTATTATTATAACAATACAAAATGTTAAAGAGAAAAAACCTCAGAATTTATGGGCGATTCCGGAATTTGAGCTTGATTGGAAGTGCCCGCTTGAAAATGTCCACAGAATTGAATGTCCTCCTCGTTCTTCTCTTCCGGGACAACTTCAGCCCGGTTGTCAACCACCTTGTCCTCCTCTTTGTCTTCTTCTGGTGGGCACGTCGCATCCAGATCGAACGCCTCAACGAGGTTCTGGAAATATTTTTTTTAAATTTTTTGTGAAACAATAAGTAACTACTTATTGTTTCACGAAAACTAAAATTGTTTACTACTTATTATTTGAGGAAAATTTAAATTGTAAACTACTACTCTTAACAATTAACAAAAGTACGACTTTAAAAGTTTCACATGCGAACGGAGAAAAAGGAGGAAATAGAAGCGACAGATGCAACAAAACAACAACAAAACCGTATGACCAACTTCTCGGTGAGCGCGACAGTCGGGCCATCTTTCGGGGATCGTTTCAGGAACGCAATCGTTGCTGCTGCTGAGGACGTCGAACAGATCCGGACTCATATCGCACGCCTGCGAAATTGGTTGGGAAAAGCATTGGAAATTGGAAATGTGTCCGGAACGAAATCAAATTACGACGGCGGAATTCGGCATAAAAGTAAACGAAGCCAGTCAAAAGCACCATTCAGCTAATAATAAGATTTTCAAAGCATTTTCAAAGTAAAAATTAAAGAAAACGCTAGGTAATTGCATAATGCGAAATGGCGAAATCGCAAAATATATTCACAATGACGTAACAGTGTGACAACATTCGAACAGTTATTTTTTGGTACAGTTTGCAAGCTATTGACCAGCGGACTATATAATTCCAATATACAAACTACAAAGAATGTTGACTTCTTTTCTCTATTATGTATGTTAATGTGAAAAGCACAAGTTTGAGGTAGCTTTTTTTTTGTCAGTACCCGCCGAGAAACCTCAAGAATGTTGCCAAACGATATATTAATATTCTTATCGTTGCATTATATCCTCATCTATGTGTATACATAAAATAGAATAGAATGTGGTAATCATGAGATAGGCGACTTTCTTCAATTCTGAGTAAGCGTCATTCCGAAGCATAAAAAGTTAAAGAACTAGAAAAAAGAAACAGTCGAGACCAAAGATCTGTGCACATGTGAAATTCATGTTTGTCTCTGGGCGTCCATATCTCATCACATTAATTCAAGATGGTTGAACTCACGTGTATAAAGACACTAGGATTCGTCTGGCACAGTCGTTTCCGCGGCCACCCGGGAACATGTACTTCTCTCTCTCTCACTCTTTCTCGCTCTCTTTCCCTCTCTCTCTCTCTCTCTCTCTCTCTCTCGCTCTCTTTCCCTCTCTCTCTCGCTCTCTCTCTCTCTCTCGCTCTCTCTTTCTCGATCTCTTTACCACTGACTTTCCATTCTAAAGATAAAGAAGGTACTCTCGGCCAAAGACAGGTCAAAAAATAAGTAAGACATATGGTCAGCTTGCCCAGATTACATTCATACATTGTCACTTATTCCACAAAAATAACAATTTTGGTAATCATATCAATACAAGTGATGAATGTTAAGAGAGAGAGAGAGAGAGAGAGAGAGAGAGCGAGAGAGAGAGAGAGACTGAAAGAAAAAGATGTACAAAGTAAATATTATGCTCGCCATATATGTATGTATGAGACAGCTCAGATTTGAGAAAGAGAGAGACAGAGAGAGAGATAGAGAGAGAGAGAGAGAGAAAGAGAGAGAGAAGAGTACTCGAACACGCGGTTTAGTGCAATTACCCGTTCTATAAATACTTTGGCGGTTCCCGTGCTCTTTCGCTCGATGAGAGAATGTGATGAGCTTCTGAATCATGTAAGAGATCAAAAAGTAAACTCTCGACCAGTTAATGTGATTGATGTACGTTGATTTTGTTTATTTTAGTAATTATGAAAATAACGGTGATTAAAAGTAAGATATATTAAAAAAAAAACAATTAACAGCACGCTAGAACTCAGACATGTGGTTTAGTGCAATTCCTGGCTCTATAAATATTGTTCGATTCCATTTATCCCTCGGTATTGTAAGTGCTCTGTTGCGTAATTCCTAGTCAGTTATCTCCTTACTTAACATAACACATATAAAGTCTTAAAAAAATTTTTTTTCAAAAGAAGCTCTGTGAATCAACGTATTTAAAGAAGGGCGATCACCGAAACTACAGTAATGTGCGTTCAAACGTACAAATATATCGAACGGAAGTCCGTTTAATTGCTCAAAAATGTACGGTAGACTAGGAATGTGCGTGTGTTTTTTGAAACGGGTTGTTATTGCTGTTATACCTATTTGATAATGTTTTGCGTAACAAGAATTTATAAAAACATTTTCTAAAACAAATGAACCAAAAGGTGATAAAGCATTCACCATAACAATTTCTTCAAATCCTTGTAATTTTATTTTCCCGCGATGGGTACGTGACCGTGAAGTTGGGATTCTACCGATGGGTTCTGCTTTTTTACCTGGCACACCAATCACAAATTCATTCAAAATTTGCATTTTAAAGTTCATTATACTTGAATATGGAACTTTCTTGTACATTTTCATATACATATTCTTTTTCTGCATGCCCCAGACTATTCGAAAATAACTAAGATGGTTCATTTATCGTCAATGACTTTTCGGTGATCGCCCTCCTTTAAGCAAAAAGTAGCTGAATGCATGTATTTTTTTTCCTATCCGGCGCTTTTTCTTGTAATCCTTTCTTCCTATATAAACTCTCTTCTCTTAGCATTTTTGATTCATTGGACTGACGTTTGTTTAAAAAAAAATAAATGAAAACATATGTATATATTTTTAAGTTTCATAAAAATTGACAACATATACTTACATTCAAGCATGGAATATGTACATATGTACGGATGTATGTCTGAAATATGTCTCTCTTGCAAGAACAAATTAAGCTTATTTTCTAAATTAACCCTATTTCTTGTCAGTTATTATATTCTTAAATTAAAACAGACTGATGTCCACAAGTCAAATGCAATTTATGAGATGATATGCACGTAAATGTAAATAAAAGAGTTCACGATGACGTCATCCTTGTTGTTGTTGACGTCATCAGCTTTGTTTTTGTTGCCCATGCTATTGTTATTGTTGCTCTTCTTTTATTTGTCTCGGAAGAGTTTGTTCCAAAAATCTTTTTTTTTGTTTTTGTTTTTGTTTTTTTTTTAAATTATTTTTATTGTCATGTTCTTATTAATGCGAAGAAGTTCTTTCTTGTTTTCGTATTCACTTCTCTTCTTTTAGAGCCCGTTGTTTTACGCCAATTTTAAATCTAAATGTTTTTTGACCGATGAATTCTATATGTAGAGCATATTTAAGTACTTTTGATAACAAAAAAGAACGATTATAAAGTTCTCTTTGTTTGAGCGCCCTCTATCTACCTATCATACAGTTCTTTTCTCGAAACTAGCAGAAGGAGCAGAAGCAAAATGGTAGACGTATTGTTGATGGATATCTATGTCTCTCTTTCTCTCTCTTCTCTCTCTTCTCTCTCACTTCTCTCTCTCTCTCTCTCTTCTCTCTCACTCCTCTCTCACTCCTCTCTCTCTCTCTTCTCTCTCACTCCTCTCTCTCTTTCTCTTCTCTCTCACTCCTCTCTCTCACTTCTCTCTCTCTCTCTTCGCTCTCTCTCTCACAAACTCTCCCTCACGCCACACGGGAGTTACATATGTATGTGTAGCTAGAGAGAGGAGAGAGATAGAGAGAAAGAGAAAAGGAGAAGGAGAGGGAGTTTATATTTATTTATAAATGCCATGTTTTGTCTTTTTTTCCAATTCACTTCACTTCCTTTCGAACCCGCTGTTTTACGCCGTGTGAAACATTTAAAATGTAAATGTTTTCTTCTCCAGCGATAAATCACAGTGGAAAATTCCCTATTATGACACTTCAAATAACCTGACGAATAGCCGCCACTTTTATTACATGTGCATATATAAATGCATACAAAATTTAGATAACTTTACGATTAACGCTTATGGCAAAAAAAGGAACAACTAACCATAAGTTCACTGTTTATTAATGCCTGCTATGTACTTACACAATTGAATTCGAACCTTTTTTGAATTCGCGCCTTTTTTGAATTCGCGCCTTTTTTGAATTCGTCTTTTTTGAGTTCGCGCCTTGACCATCTTCCATGACTCTTTGACTCCTCAACTGCTGCAGCACTGGAACTCTCGGCCGTCAGCTTCGTCTCATTCAGAGGTAATTCTTCACCACTCATCCAGAGAGTCATCCCGGCCGATTCCGTCGCAGGAGGTGGTGCTTGGATGGACCCCTTCTAGTCTCGAGGGGCGCTGAACCCACCCCATCCGCTCCCCCAAAGGTCATTGAACCCACCCCCCCCCCCACCCCTCACTACCAAAAGGAACACCTCATCATGTTTTTAATAGGGTTTTGTAGGCCAAAGAATTCTAAGACATCTCGAAACGAAATAATTTTTAGAGAAACTTTGCTCTGTATGCGAAAGAAAGAAGATAAAAAAATTTCATTAAAAGTTTTCTCATTGATTGGGAATTAATTTATCATGCAACGAAATAAAATAATTAAACTCTGTATTCTGCTCTAATTAAGTTTTTTTTACAGAGGAATAGTGGTATCAGGAATGGCCTTGTTTAAAAGAAGCTTTCGACTTCACTCCTCCGTCTATGATAACTATGACCGGCTTACAACCGTCTGTCTCTCTGCCCTCTCCTCCGCTCCACGCTCACTCGCCTCCCTCTCTTTTTCTATGCCATACATATGTATGTATGTATCTTGCTTGGCCGACGCCACGGCAGCCCGGCACTCCACTTCTTCTCACAATAGTACCTTCGAAGCGAATGTTGCCAACAGCATCGCACGCCTCTCTTTTTTCTTGTTTTCTATTTTCTAGCTATAGCTTAACCCAACGAGACCAAACCGTTTCTCAAAGCGAGTTTGCAACACTCATCATTCCTATATATTCACTTATATGCGCAATAAAGCCACCGCACGTTTCGAAGATTTTTTTTTTACGGGGAAAATTTTTTTATTTTATTTTATAAATTTAGTAACTGACGACTTGGGCTTTGATTTACTTTTACGAAATTGCATAATAATAATTATAGTGATAATAATAATAATTATTTAAAAAATTATAATAATAAATTAAATAGTAAAATAAAACTACAAAATAAAATATTTCTTTAACTACTGAAGATCCTTCTGCTCGCCTGGACAATTGCGCCCTTTGCAACGAGTATGCAGCAGGAGCGGGCCTCTATAGCTAGGAACAACTCCTGCTACCCCTCTTCATCTCCTCCTCAGATCATTGTAAGGCCGATTGGGCAGAAAAAAAATGAACTTGGGTCATACTTTTTCGGAGTTTAGGATCTTAAAAAAGGCTCATGATTCATTACAGTCCGCCACAGTATAGAGTTAGACCACATTCCCTTGTCAGCCTCTGCCACACACAGCGCAGATAGTATAGCGAGGCCGAGCTATCAGGCTGAACTATATTGTCCCCTATTTCCACCAGAACTAAATAGTTCAGAATCACGCTTCTATCGATAGATCAGTTATAGAGAGCTAGATAGTATGCTGCTGTAGCTCGGTCAGGCCGAACTATTACGGTCCGCCCAGCTCACCCTGGCAGCGGGCACGCCCTCGCTACTCCCACCCCCCCCCCCTTCTCTGCTATCCTGCTGCTTTCCATTGCTCTCTCCCTTACATCCACCCTTTCCTGCACGTCCATCTTTCTTTCTTTCCATTCAGAAACCGATAAAATGCATTAACAACATTTCCATTTACTAATAGCAAAGTTTATCGCAATAGATCTACAATAAACACGTGCAATATGGGCCACAACATAATGACGGAGAGAGAGAGAGAGAGAGAGAGAGAGAGAGAGGGAGGGAGGGAAGGTGGCGGCGGGGGAGGAGTGGAGCTCGCAGCTGTAGCTTGCTTAGAGTGGGTGGGATTCCCTCCTTGTCTTGGATCTTGGCCTTAACGTTCTCGATGGTGTCAGCTGCATCGACCTCCAGACTGATGGTCTTGCCGGTCAGCGTCTTCACGAAGATCTGCATCCCACCGCGAAGACGCAGAACGAGGGGGAGGCTCGATTCCTTCTGCACGTTGTAGTCCTCGAGGGTGCGGCCATCCTCGAGCTGCTTGCTTGTAAGGAGTCAATCAATAACATTTAAACATAGATTATAATACTAAAATTGAACATCTTTTTTGAGCAGTTTATTAGTACGTAAACCAACCAGCGAAGATCAGGCGCTGCTGGTCGGGTGGGATGCCCTCCTTGTCCTGGATCTTGGCCTTGACGTTGTCGATGGTGTCAGCCGCCTCCACATCCAGAGTGATGGTTTTGAAGGCCAGCGTCTTCACGAAGATCTGCATGGCGTTGCTTCGCAGTAACAAACAGTGAGCACGAAAACTGCAAAGAAGAAGAAATTACACGTGTGCAGGTTTTCTTTAAATAACGGAAGGGGGTTTGACGAAACGCAAAAAAAATTAAGTCTAAGTAGCAATAAGTTAGTCGACAAAACAAAGAAGGCGGGACGTGCCTCCGCTAGGAGTAAACGGAGCAGTGAGAAATAAAAAAAAACAAAAGATATCCGTTAACAGCTGTAGCTTCATCTCACCTTGACATTGTGGTCGAGGACCTTGAGGTAGCCGCACGGGAGGACGTGGCGGTTGCGCTTCTCGATACCCTTCGGCCAACGCCAGTTCGGCTTCAGGCGCATGTATCTGAACTAGTTAAAACTGTCGTAAATTACCAAAGTAACTGCTAAAATCCTGGGTTTAAAGTTGTCATTTTTACAAGCAATTTCTGTCCTCACTTTCATTTGGAACAGGTCTGTGTTTTCTTCATAGCGTTAAAAATGAGTAGAAATATGAATTGATCAAGATTTCAACTTTGAAACTCGGGACCGGAAATAAAAAAGATCCAGAATTAAAAGGGAGGCTAGTCTGACCTGTCAGATTCTTGGCGAGTGAAACGCTTCGTGTGCTTCTTGGCGAGGCTGAGTTTCCGTCCAGCGACGACGGTCATTTTACCTGAAATGTTTTTTTAGAGAACTTCGTAACCCCGCAAGCTCAATATGCATCCAGCAAGGATGCGCAATGAAAACAAGCAGCTGGCACATGGAAAAAAAGAAACTCCGCAACTTCTTTTGATAAAAACATGCATCTACACAACAATTACAACAGAGTACACCTCGGGAGGAAACAGTACTTACACATATTTACTATTTAAAAAAAAAAGAAATAAAAAAACCAAAGAAGAAAGCGCGTCAGAACGTGTAAGTTGTGCGCTCGCTGGCACATCCTGAGTATCGAGCAATGATGCGCAGCGAGCGCGAATTTTGAATTTATATTTTTGCCAAGCTTTACTCAGCTTGCGTTTTGAAGTGTGAATATTTCGTTGATATGCTGTTTTTCACTTTTTTTATTTTCAAAACTTTGAATTGGCCACTTTGTTCATTACAGGCTGTCAGTCGCCGCATCGTGATTGCCGTCTCGTTCTGGCGCGAACCACGTTGCCTGCCGTCGCTCGACCGGTCATCTTTGTTCAAGGTTATTCGCTCTTTCATTCTCAATTCCTTCTTATTTTGCCAACAATCTCATTTTATGCTAAATTCTCCCCAATTTTTGTGTGGGCATATGAAGGAAATGGATTTTTCGTTTGGCCTGTGCTGTTCTGTTGTGGGTTCATTCAGCTTATTTTTTTAATTACTGAAGTAAAAGGGGATTTGTTGTTACCGTAAGCCTACTGTGTTTTATCTTTATAAGTACTGTACGTTCAGGGAGTTGGGGAGAAGTTAATGAAGTTATGTGTGTTAGTCCTTCCTTGTGTTTTTTCTTCATCGTTTCCCGAATTAAAGCCCAATTGATAAATTAAGAGGCTCTTGAAGTTGTAAGATGTTTTCTTAATTAATTTTTTAAACGATTTCGGTAACCATTGTATACTTTCAGGAGCGAATTCTCCTCTCTTCATCCGTAGCAAGGGGGCGAGGAAAAGGTACGCTGAATCATGTTTCTTTTTTTTACTTCTCTTTTACATATTAATTCTATAGTTTATTTTAAGAGCTATGCAAAGCAAGTGTAGCACTTAATTTTTAGTGTGTTTAAAAGTTCTGAACATTTTACACTGGATATTACATTATTTTGAACCTTTGGCTTTATTTTAAAAGGAGAATGCGAATTGAATGTTCATATTTCTGTTTTCAAAATAGTTTAATATTACTGGCATAATGCAATAGCAATTGTGCGTTTTAAATTTCCTAAAAAATTAAAAGCTGCTAATGAAAAAACAAAAGTTAGAACTTAATGTAATATATGCGACTTAGGCAAATTAAGTCAAAACATTTATTGAACATTGGGGCTGTGCTCATTAATGATGGGAAAGAAGGCAGCGCGGCAGCACAAAGAACTCGGAGCCGTCGACGTAGGCAACGAGGGGAAGAGGGGTGAGAAGATCGGCGAAGCTGATAACGGCAGACTTCTCGGACATGCGGAATCGAAGAGCCAGCCGATCAGGATCCTCAACTGGTTCAGAAGACAGCCTTACGACGAGCCTCCAGCCCGATGCTGCCGCCACAATGCAGTCGATCCGTGCCAGGAAAATGGCAGATTGAGAGCCGGGCAGAACCACCATGTCGCCTTTTCTGTAGCGCGTGCCGTAGTGTTCGATCCACGAAGCAGACGTCAGTGTATGAGAATTGAAGTGCAATTCCAGAATTGGACCGAAAGATGCTTGCGGCAATTCTTGCGTGCTACCGATTAGGGTATCGGGAACTCTTTTCTGTCTCTTGAGCCATTGAATCCTTTGAACTTGGGCGCTCATGGTCAAAGCAACATTGGTAAAGTTGCGGGTGACGTATGAGCGCCTTTTAACAACGGCTTGCAGTTGCTCGTAGGGAAGAGTAGACAGAAGGGAGGGTGGTCCAAGTGTCCTAGCCGACCGCGCGTAGTGGATCAGTACGTGGCTTTTGAAGGTCGGCTTGGAAGGAGCTGCACTCGCCGAGTTAATTGGAGGCTTATCGAGGCCGACGACCTTGAAGCAGATCATGAGGTAATTCTCGCTAAGCTTCTCAAAGCGGTCGCAGTCGGCATGGCTTAGCGACAGTGACTGCACAATCATGAGCAGTTCGTGAAAGGTAGCAAACTGTTGGCGGATCTCCTCCTCATTGACCGACGATAGGGGGTAGAGGAAGGACAGGACCCGGAGTAGCAATCTAACTTACGATGCTTTTTGCGAGCCAGCCGCCTTTCCATACGATACGTTCTCTGGAATCGCTCCGGGCCTACTGGGCTTGTCATTTGGCCCGTAGCCGAACGAGGCGATTCGGCAGTTGATACTATTAAGAGAATGCCCGGCACGCATGAGAGCTCGAACGTAGATGCCAATAACACGTCTTCCTTCTCCTTCGTATAGCTAAATAACCTTTTATAGAGTAGAACAGAATTACTCAGAGTAAGGAAACAAACATCGTGGGCGATGTCCACATGGGGATCGAGAGCGACGTGGTAGCCAGAGAGATTGTTCAGAAGACATTCACCATTCAGACCTTCTTGATTTGGCTGGGCAATTTTATTACCTGTAATGGAAGAGGTGTTGCAAGCACTGACTACCGCTCTCTGTCTCTCTCTCTCCCTTCCCTCCTTACATGCACTCAAGAAATAAATGACAAACCATTGCAAACTGCGCAGAACACACTGCGCCTCATTGAGGACGTTATCAAACTGCTGCACTGGCGTCGTGCACAACCGACATGGGAACTCCTTCGAAAAGCATGCCTGAAATTCCAGAACTAAATTTTTTAAAATATATTTATAAGTAACCTTGATTTGCCGCGCTTGGTTCTGGCCCAAGTTGTCTGCCACAAACGTAAGAAGGTACGGGTAGAAGGTCATGGCCGTCCCGTTCCATTTCACATCAATGCCCGTTTCGTAGATCTCATTCAACTCGACCTGCACATCATCGACTATAGTATTTTCAAAAACCACGACAACAGAGGTCATCAATATCAACCAAACCATTAAATGTTCAATTAGCGGCCGAAAGGAGAACGCCTTGTTGTCTCGAGCGTTGGCAATCGCATACAAGAACCTCAAGAATAGAAAGTTGCTCATCTTTAAAATTCTCTCAACATGGGTAGAATCACTGCTAACTTAAATCGCTGAGAGGAAGAGACACACGAGGGAGCCTGATGCAAGCTGTTCGCGGGCGCGATGTCATCCCAGTAGGCTACAAGGGGGAGCAGCTGTTTCCCTTGAGCATCTGCCGCAGCTTGTCGGTGCCTTGTACCGTCGATTGGCGAGGCAAGAAGAGTCGGGCAATCATTTGGTTTCAGCTGCAGCAATTGTTGGACGTCTTCGTGGTCAAGGGCCGATATCAGTGTTTTGCGCATGTTGCACGCGTAGAACTTGCACTCTTTATCGACCCGCTGAACAGTGCCGTCATGGCGCCTCACCACATCGCTATAGCTGCCCATTCGATACTCGGTCGGTGGGACGTATCCCCTCATATCTCGCATAGAAGACTTTCGTCCTCTTGCTGTCCGGAGCTTCTTCATGTTTTCCAGTGCCGTCGTACACTCGGAATCGCTCAGTTCACGTGCCTTAGCGAGTACAGCGCATAGCATATCCACGACGTCATCGACATCGCATTCGCGAATGGTCGGTGCGGAGGCTGGTGTCAGAATGAAGATTTCCATCCTTTCCGTTAGTCCTTCCTCGAATTGGTCATCCTCGTCATCGGATGACGAGGCAATCGACGACATTGTTGATTCAGTATCGTGCTCTTGTGTGAGCTGCTCAGTCTCTGAATCGCAGCCAAGCTCCATTGCGTCTTCTGTGTCTTGAACAGGAGGGTCCAACTCTTCTTCTTCTGAACTCCCTGTGTCGACCGCCGCTGCAAAGAGGGGAATAAGACAAGCCTCAAATTTCATATGCTATGCGCTGGTGTCAAAGGGATAAAAATCCGAATTGGGCAATGAGAAATGCATATAAGATAGTGCCATTAAGTAGAACCCCCACTCTTATTTTAACACGTTATTTTTATCGGCTTAAAGACAGATAAAGACTGTAATTCTGAAATGCAAGTAGCAATTGAGATACGAGTAGTCAATGAAATCAACAACTGGAAAAATATGTTAGCCAACAAGCAACTCGTCAATATAAAAACTGTGGTTATAGATTTTGTAAATAAAAATGAGCTGCAGAAAAGGGAAGAGAGACAAACAGGATTCTAATGCTGAAATACGACTAGCGATTTTATTACGAGTTGTCAGTATCATCGTCTTCCTCATCTACTCCAACAACTACAGTGCGATTCATGGAAGCGGTGATGAGGGCTTGAATACTGGAGTCTGAGAGGCGGTGTCTATAGTCACTGACAAGGTGGTGCAACCTCGAAAAGGAGCGCTCCGTCTGCGCACTAGTGGCCGGCACAGAAAGAATGGAAAGAGCCAAGGGACTAAGGGAAGGCATGCTGGCCTGCTTGTTTGTCCAATACTCAAGTGGATTTGGGAAGGATGGTCGGGTGAGGTAAAATTCGTCAATCTCATCTCGCAGAGATCGAATCTCTGCGTCATCATCACCCATGAGAAGAGAATCCGTTGCATCCGCATCCACAGCCACAGCCTGCGACGAACTTCTAGATGACGTAGTGTGGACGAAGGAAGAG
Organism: Allodiplogaster sudhausi; assembly: GCA_945643635.1. Taxonomy (NCBI): domain Eukaryota; kingdom Metazoa; phylum Nematoda; class Chromadorea; order Rhabditida; family Diplogasteridae; genus Allodiplogaster; species Allodiplogaster sudhausi. The sequence goes on from CALZFC010000257.1 coordinate 770,945, forward strand.
TCAATCTCTTCAATGTCATCTTTGCACTGAAAAATAATTGTTTTAATTAAAATGCCAGGATTTAGATTTGAAATAAACCTTAGTAAGAAAACGATTGTTCTTGCTGAAGTGTGAACGCATGCGTGATGCGCGCGTGTCTAGAAGAGAGGCTGCACAATGAAGTGGGGAGAAGAAATCCTTCTCGATTTCATTGAATGCAGAGAGCAGTGACTCAGAAAAGGCCTTTTCAATGGCGGTCCCAGATTCCGCTGCTTTCTCCAGTCCTTCTTTTATTCCGAGCACGTACGGGACCACCAGGCCAATTGTACAGTCGTTAGACTACAAGAAGTGATGACCAATAATTAATTATAAGCACGCATAAAAGCTTAAGCAACCTGCAACTTCTTGATTGGTGTCTCAAAAAGAGACATCAGCTTGATGAACGACATCAGCTCCTCTCTCTTGCCGTCAAGGAAGCGGACAGCTTCCTCAAGTAGCAAAATACATGGCTGGTTCCGATGAATAAAACTAGAAAATAGGATTATAACGAACAGCAAAACTTGTTGGAGTCGAGTGCGTCAACGAGGTTGTCCAGACAATCGCTAACATCGTGCATTGTGTGTGCTGCTGAGAGCCATCTGGTGGACACGTATGCACGCGGCATGCGATATCCAGAAAACTCCTTAACAAAGGTGTTAGCAATATCAAAGAAGGTAATACAGCTAAAATAACTAACAGCTTTGCGAGAGCGCATATAGTTTGCTACAGTGGATGCAGCCTTCTGAATCTTCACTGCAGTTTTAGCTACTTCTGAGTGTTCCTTGGCTGCGCCAGCATATGGAAAGAAGCCTCTCTTTGCCCATGTGTTAAGGCGGTGGGCAGCGCAGGCAACATCTGCACAACGAACGATTGTTAAAATAAATACAAATACATACTAAACATACTCATGGGGAAGAAGTCCCTTCCCGTCTTCAGAACATTTGCTCCAGCATCCGAAACAAATACGAATCTTTTTCCCAGCTGAGAATGCAAACCATGTAGCCTACACGCATCTTGCAACTCCGGGCTCGGCCCGCCAAATTAGCAACGGGCCGGGTCGGGCCTAGGGCCCGGCCCGGGCTCGGCCCGCTTTGATCATCCCTGGTTGGAAGCTTTTGAGCACAATGACATGGGCGAGACTTTCGTAATCTAATATTCTAATTATCGCAATTACCTGAATCTAGCAATTCATATTTTCTTAATTTGCACATTTCGCAATATGCAACACAAAAAGAGTCCGTTAAAATGACGTTTCTCGTAAACACAGCTCAAATTTAATTCCTTCAGATGTTGCTCGTCGTGATTCTTCAAGTGGGCACCGAATCTACTGAGGCATTCCGCGGTGAAGTTGAGGCGGAAACTCTGGACGATCACCGCAGCCATGCTTTGTCTGTCTCTGCCCCACTCGGTTTCGACAACGTCGATCTCTACATGGACACTTTGTTCGGCCCGATTAGAGCGATTGGTGGTCTCATACACACCAATCACTACACTGCGTTCATGACACGGTCATTACAGGTTTGTTTTCTTATGCATATATACAAATGTTTGTTTGTTTTAACAAAACACTCAAAGTATGGCATATTTTCTTTCATCTATAGAACGCCAGTTGCGTGCCAGGAAAGTCCCAAGGGGAATCTCCCGGCTTTGTCCTGAATGAAGGTTGTGAATTGTTGAAAATTTGTATTTAATTGGCATAATATCACAATACAACTTATTTCTTAGTCGTCTTCTTTCAATTTTAAGTTGTGGTGAAGACGAGCTCCGCCCATCCAGATCTCTTCGATGACTACGATCCACAGGGCATCCCCGCCAAGCGTGCGAAATGGTACTTATTTTGCTGACTAGTTTATATTTATTTATCTATCATTATTTTCTGTAATAGACAGATTAAGTGATGTTGAGGATAGTAAACTTATACATCTAAACTACAATTTTTTTCAGTCGAAGAAGCGCGCTCCTCTCCTGATGAAGGCCGTCTAGATGCAGGGACTCCGGCCTGGTTGCGACAGTATCTACTAAGGCCGATAAAGGTTTGTACTCCGGCTTGACAGTATCTATTAAGGCCGATAAAGGTTTGTAATTAAATTTGTTATAGCAAATAGTCATAAACACTTGATATGGTAATTAAACCTGACGGTTTTTGCTATCCTTTAATTTAAAAATTTCTGGATGTTGTAGAAAGTGACTTGTCCCCGCCGCTGAAGCCACGAGTCGCCAACGAGCCGAGCCAGCTCAATCAACCACCGAGGACACCCTCACGAAGCCCAGGTACTTGAGCTTCTTTCATAATGTGAATCTTTTTAGTATCATCTAGTTTAATTGATCAATTGTTCAAAAAGAGTTCACTTTTACATGTCTTTAAATACGGCACCATGAAATACTAAAATTGCATTTCAGTTTCAGTAGAATTTCCATTGAACGAGAAGCTGGCGAACAGGAAGCTCCGTGATGTGCTCGTGGATGTGCGCGGTAGAGCTATTCTGGAGAAGCTGGAGAACGACGAGTCTTACATGCTGTGCGAAGTGAACACGGATCGCTGCTACGTGAAAAGAAAGATAACCAACTACCTCCTCGCGTACAGCAACAAGTCAGCCAATTGAACAGTATACAATGGCATTCTTCCTTAAATGATATCTTTTTTTGCACATTTTATTAAAAATTTAAATTTTTTTAAACCTATTTTCTAAGATTGCCGAAGACAGAACCGATTCATTTGTAGGCAGTTCGCCCCGGCCCTTCACGAGACTCGATCCTTCGTCCACAACCTCTTCTCGGAGTACCCGACCGTGAATGCGGTTTGGATTCCTTTTTATATAGTATTTCTTTTTATTGAATCCATATTATTTATTTTATTAGGAACAGGATTTCGAAAAATACTGTTCGTATAATTTTTCTTCAGAATACATTCGTTGGAACGAATCGGGCGTGCCTGGAGGTCCACCTGCGACAGACTCAACAGCGACTGAAACATGACGGTTTCTACCAGCCAAGGCCTTACACCAAGCACACCAAGATGGTCGGATTCCAGTGCGAGCCGGAGACAGCACAAGATCTCCATGTACGTTTCAATGTTGTTAAAATTCTCACATTTTTATAATTGTACCACTTTCATATTATTATGACCAAAGTACGGTTTATTTGATTCTAAAAATGTTTCTAACTTTACTCCTTCACAGAAGGTCAACTCACTCCCCGTGCATTCTGCAGAACATCTAGAAGTACTTCGGCGAACGAGGTTACTACATCTCTTTTATTTTCTTTTACTTCACTTCAAGTTGTTTGTGAAGCCAGTACCGACATTATATCTTTGTAGTAGCTACTCTTTCTGCATTAATAAGTATCCACTTCCTTTAGAGATTCGCGGATGTCGTTCTGCCGAGTCAACCCTGCGCCGATATCATTCGAGAGGTACAACATCCCGGGCAAGGGAGAAGTTGTTAGTATTTTTTATCGCCTGATTATGCGACATTTTTGAAGTCTTCAATAAAAGTAGTTCATTCCTTGTCGCATCCCTTTTCTCAATTAATTATGAAACATATTTCTATTCAGGTTCTGGCTGACTTCTGCGCAGCTCAAGGTGTCACGAGTGATGAGTTCGCGAGGCGGTGGACTTCACTTGCACTGCCCAAGATCGAGTGCTTGGCTAGACGACTCCTTTCCGTGGAGAAGCAGGACGAGGTTAAGAAGGCGAACTACATTCCGGCTCATCTCGGAGGTTAGAGGTTCACCAAAAGAATCCTTTTTCCCTCACTTTACTTTTTTTATATTTTTTTCTTTTCAAAGTATTCACATATTATCAATCCAGATATAGATCACACCAGTCTTGATGGTCTGCTAAACTTGCTCGCGTGCTTCCCGAAGAACAAGAACAAGGATCTCGGCAGATCGGTTAACATCGTCACGTCCTTCCCGGTATGCTCTTAATTCGTAAAAGAAAAAGATATTTCACTGCTTAAAGGCTATGTAGCCAATCCACTCATTTTTATTTCGTTTCCGTGTTTTCCATTCTTTTCTTCTTTATTGCCTTTCCAGTAACATAACAATAAAAGAATGCTTCTTTTTTTTGTAGCCTGAGCACACAGCAGGCGGAGCCATGATGCGGCTTAAGGAAGCTGGAATCACCCAGCCGGTCATCTTCACGTACGGTGACGCCAAGCAGACGTACTATGTGGCAGTCGAAGGGCGCGACGTGACGGTTATTGTATGAGCAGTGTTTTGGAGAAAAAATTTATGCATAGTAAGCACGCTAATATTCCCGAACGAGATGACCATACAACTTGCTCAGTTCTTTGAATACGGTATGAAAAATGTTCGCTTCATTTCCTTCGCATCCCTTACCATACTTTACTTGAAGGATTACGGTATTTAGTGACGACTAAGTGTAATGGTTGCATCCTATTTAGGTGCCTGGTGATTTGACAACCGCTCTGCTCGTGCTTCTCGCTGTCTACAGCATCTTCAACATGAGCTACGCGCCGGCAGTGAAGTCAGAGATGGAGCTGCTCTCTCATTTGCTGGGCTTCAAGAATGTCCGGCTCACGGAGGCTGCGAAGCGACTGCTGACTTCTCTGGAATCTGCTGAGAATTAGGTTCACTCATACACTCTCACTCTCATCCCTTTACTATTCTTTTTTTACGCCAAACTCAAATACTTGTAAATTACATGTAGGATTGCTTTTCTATTTAATAGCCTAAAGGGTCATCTTGTTCCATCAAGGATTTCTGTGTATTTCATGTGCGATAGATTTATTAATATTTATCAAATCACCGTGTGGATTTCATGTAAGATTGTTTTTTTTCGAATTAATCACTTAACCGGTTCATCTGTTCCATCAAGGATTCGTATATCTTTCATGTGCCATTTATTTATTAGGTTTTACATTTCAAGCTGGTCATCTTGTGAGTATTTCTAGGATTGTGACTGCTAATGATTGAATAAAAATGATTATTCTGTAATAATTATGAAATAATTTCGCGTTTATTTTTGAAAATAAAATCATGTTAACTGTAATCACCAATGTGTTGAAGATACAAACAGCGGGGAAGCATTTGAAAGAAGAATGGAAGGGGATTGGTGGGGGAAAGGTCATTCGAATGTTTAAAAACCTCTCAATAGTCTAATGGTGTTGCAACCGAATTGAACTATTGCCGAGAAACCTGGCAATAGTTCGCTTTGGCCCGAATAGTTAATCGCCGGATAGCATGATAGTTATTCCAGGGCGAACTATCAAACTGAACTATCAGCAGCGTGCTAATAGTTCTGAACTATCTGCGCTGTGTGCACCCCCGCGCTCTCCTAACACGTCTATTTTTTTATCTCTGTCTCTCTCGCTCTCTGGCTGCATATAACTGCCGTGTGGCGTGAGGGAGGAGAGAGAAGAAAGTGAGTGAGAAGAGAGAGAGAGACGAGAAACAGAGGAGAGAAGAGAAAGAGAGAGAAGAGAGAGAAGAGAGAGAGAGAGAGAGAGAGAGAGAGAGAGAAGCAGAAGAATTTTCGATAAGGAGAGGAGGGGAGGGGTTGTTTAAAGTGAATGAGGCACTCCCAACAATGAAGAGAAATGGAAAAGAAGGCCAAACGTGTTTTCCAGAATCGGGGTTAGTTTCGGGAAAAGAACTATAGGATAGGTACATAGAGGACGCTTAAACAAAGAGAACTTTATAAGCCTAGCTGTTCGTTTTTGTTGTCAAAAGCACTTGATTATGCACAATTTTGTCGACATGTTGAGATGTTGTGGGATGATTATTGTATGTACATATATATGTATGTATATTCTTCACGAAAGCTTGCAGTATGATGACGTCATCAACTGGCAAGGAGAGCCCGACCATGACGAAGCTGCCGCCGAAGCCGGAGCAGATGCATCATCGCCATGGCGGTTAGTTTATTTATTTTTTTATTTATGAAAAAAGTTATTTTTTCATAACTAATTATTTATTCCTTTACTGACATTTAAAAAAAACATTAATAAATAACTTCATCTCGAAAAATCAAGCAGTCAAGTTACTTGAACGAATGTATTTTTTCTATATATGGAAGAAAACAGAAGCGAGAAGTAAACGACGCTCACGGAATTAAGGAAAAAAAGACAAATTAGTCGTTGCAAGACAGAAATCTTTCATAAATACATACATTCGTACATATAGTTTCTATTTATGTTTGTAGGTATAATTTTGTTAATAGTTTTTAAAAATTGATACTTAATTTTTTTAATTTTTTTCATATCCGTTCCATCACAGGTTCCCAGTGAAGAGAGCATATATAGGAATGATGCAGCGCTAAACCACCGGGGATGAACAAATACAGCTATTTTTTGCTAAAAGGACCACGATCTATGAAAAATTATTATTCGAGATTTTAAATTGCCTCCGTCTTTCGCACTCTCATTAGCGTGTGTTATTTTCACCAATCGAATTTGGGCGACCGCGCGAAATTGCACGCGATAATGAGAGAGTCGGAGGCAGAAGAAGGTGCATAAATTTTTTTTGCCGTAAACCCTCATCCTTTAAATTAGCAAAAAAAACCATGCATGAATTCGCGCCTTTTTGCCTGAGACATCAAGGCTAGAGAGAGCGTAGGATATAGAGAGATGCCGACACAACAATAGCGCTCTTTTAAAGGAGCACACGAAACTGAACTGATTTCTATTTGCATTTTCTTGACTATTGTAGTCGGCGTCTCTCTAAATCTCTCTCGCCCTTGTGTCTCAGGGAAAAAGGTGCGATTTGAAAAAAGGAGCGAATTCAAAAAAAGGAGCGAATTCAATTGTGCAATTACATAGCGGGCATTAATAAAACAGCGAACTTTATAAGCGCCTAGTTGTTCCTTTTTTTGCCATAAACTCTAATCGTAAGGTTAGCTAGATTTTGTGTGCAATTATATATACAGTAGCGTGCATATTTTTCGTCAAGGTGAATGAGTTTATGAAATTTTCAGGATTGCTTCTGCATATTGACACACTTAAAGTGGTGGAATATTGGTTTCATTGATCCACTATTGATCGAGAAAAAATAATAACTCAAATCACCCGTTTTGCATATTTTGGCGTGCTGAACAAAATGATTTATTTCTTTGATCTTAGGTGAGTTTTTATATGTATTATATTTTATTTGCATTGAAGAACATCTCTGCGATAAATTTTAGGTCAATTTCTTATTTAATCTCATGTTGTTTCATGCTGGCTGCACTCAGTTCGAGATACATTCACTCGGCCTGAGAAGCAGAAGGTTCAGCAGGATAAACTCAATCATTTACTGCTATGATTGTTGCAATAATGATTTTAGCGTATTCATCGTTAATCTTTTAAGGTATTCAGATAGTTTCTTGAGCAGTGGAAATTCCATGCTAACTATTAGAGCACGTTTTGGACACCGCGGTCAGCTTTCGGTCGCACCCCAGACGTACTTAAAGTGATGCTGTTTAGGGGTCCGTGTTTCAAACACGGTTATGCCTATCTCAAATGATATTTAATAGACTTTTCCATATTGAGTAGCCTTATTTTATCCCTGGCTTCATGAGGCTTCAAGAAACCAATGCACGATTGAAGACACCTAAAAAGCGATAAAATGCCATATTTGACAGGTGGTGTAACTATATCAATCACGGCATTAAATTATCTTTTTAGGATTTAGGCGATTTCTTAGCACTCTTCTACATGAACTAAAGCCGTTTTGATTCGATTTTAATTTTTTTTTTCCTCCATTTCCTGCCTTTGTTGAATTCCGTACTATTCCATACATTGGGTACATTCAAACGTTCCTCGGTTTCTTGAAGCCACATGAAGACAGGGATAAAATAAGGCTACTCAATATGGAAAAGCCTATTAACTATCATTTGAGATAGGCAAAACCGTCTTTGAAACACGGACCCCTAAACAGCATCACTTTAAGTACATCTGGGTTGCGGACGAAAGCTGACCGCGGTGTCCAAAACGTGCTGTAATAGTTAGCATGATATTTCCACTGCTCAAGTAACTATCTGAAATGATTAACGATGAATACGATAAAATCATTATTGCAGCAATCATAACAGTAAATTATTGAGTTTATCCTGCTGAACCTTCCGCATCTCAGGCCGAGTGAACGGATCTCGAACTGAGCTCTCCATCTCTCTTTTTTTCTCTCTCTCCTTCTCACTTTCTTTCTCTCTCTCTCTCTTAATCCTTTTCTATCTCTCTCTCTCTTTCAGCTCTCCTTCCACTCTGACTCTATTCTCTCTTCGCCGCCATCCATGACTCCTCAACTGCTGCAGCACTCGAACTCTCAGCCCTCTGCTTCATCTCTTCCGGAGGCCATTCTTCACCCCTTCATCCAGGGTTCCCTCCTGCACCTCCTTCAATCTCATGTTCCACTTCTTACTCCAAGCCACTCGTCCCTGTCGTCTGTCGCTGTTGTTCCGGCATCCCGGAAGATTCCGTCGCAGAAGGTGATGCTTGGATGGACCCCTTCTAGTCTCAAGGGACCTTGATCCCACCCCATCCGCTCCCCCACCCAAGGTCATTGAGAGACGCTCTCTGTCAATTCATCCTCACGCCGTCCGAGCTGTCGACGACGCCATGACCAAAAGTATCGTACGTTTTCTCTTTTATTCCCTCTCGTTTTATATTTTAAGCCTACACAGAAGTATTTAGATTTCAACTTTTCATACGGCATAAAACAGCGGGTTGGAAAAAAGTAGAGAAGTTTTCATAAGTAAGCATTTAAAAAGATGCTATTAATAAAAAAAATGTGAAAATAAAAATCGGCGTCTACCGCTCTCTATCTCCCTCTCTCTTACTGCACATAACTGACGTGTGTCGTGAGGGAGAGTTTGTGAGAGAGAGAAAGGAGAGATAGAGGGGGAGAGAGGAGAGAAAGAGAGAGCGAGAGAGAAAGGGACAGAAGAGAGAGAGAGAGAGAGAGAGAGAGAGAGAGGAGAGAAAGAGAAAGAGAGAGCGAGAGAGAGAGAGAGCGAGAGAGAGAGAGAGAGCGAGAGAGAGAGGGAGAGACAGAAGAGAGAGAGAGAGAGAGAGAGAGAGAGAGGAGAGAAAGAGAAAGAGAGAGCGAGAGAGAGAGAGCGAGAGAGAGAGAGAGCGAGAGAGAGAGGGACAGAAGAGAGAGAGAGAGAGAGAGAGAGAGAGAGAGGAGAGAAAGAGAAAGAGAGAGCGAGAGAGAGTGACAGAGAAAGAGGCATTGCCGCGAGAGAGATCTCGATCACCAATCCGTCTATCATGTTGCTTCTGCTCCTTCTGCTGGTTCTCGAGGTCATGGCCGCCGGATCGGTAAGCAAAAGAATTCTCAAGAAGGAGGGGAGGGGGAGGGGTTGTTGAGGATGAATGAGGCACCCCCAACAAGGAAGGGAAATGGAAGAGAAGGCCAAACGTGTTTTCCAGAATCGGGGTTAGTTTCGGGAAAAGAACAATATGATAGGTAGATAGAGGGCATTTAAATAAAGAGAACTTTATACGCCTAGTTTTTCCTTTTTTGTTGTCAAAAGCACTTAAACATGCACAATTTTGTCGACGTGTTGCGATGTTGTGGGATGGTTATTGTGTCTACAAATATGCTGCGCAGCGGCCTCAGAGAATCAGTCGCTAGCACAAGCATTTAGATTTAAAATTTTCACACGGCGTAAAACAGCCGGCTTCTAACAGAAGAAAAGAGAATACGAAAACAAGAAAGAACTTCTCATTAATAAATACATAACAATACAAAATAATTTTAACAGCAAAAAAAAAAAAGATTTTTTTTTAATCACTTGCGATATCGGTGGCGCTCCATCGTTGGAACAAACTCTTTCGAGGCAAATAGAACAAGAACAATAATAACAACAATAACAAGGACTGCAACAACAAAGCTCATGACGTCAACAATAAAAGACGAAGCCGATGACGTCACCAATAACAATGACGTCATTAACAACGATGACGTCATTAACAACGATGACGTCATTAACAACGATGACGTCAACAACTGGCAAGAAGAGCTCGGCCACGAGACGACGCTGCCGCCGATTCTGGAGCAGATGACGTTTTTTTTATATATTAATTTTTCATTAAAAAAATCTTTTTTTTAAGTAATTATTTATTCCTTTATTGTCATTTAGAACAATTAATAAATAACTTTAGCTCGAAAAGTCAAGGAAAGCAACTCTTTTACGCATAACAAATGCCCAGAGAAGAGAGCTTATCAATGAATGATGCAGCGCTAACCACCGGAGATGAACAATAACGTGCATTAATTTTTTTGCCGTAAACCCTCATCCTTTCATCGATCGCTGGGAAAAGAAACATTTAGATTTAAAATGTTTCATACGTCGTAAAACAGCGGGTTCGGAAGAAAGTGCTGCTCTTGCTTTTCGACATCACGGTGAGTCTGTACATAAGCTAAAGAATTTTCGAGAGAAAATTCTTTAGCTTTTCGAGAGAAAAAAGAAAGAGGGGGCGAGAAGGGCATGTTTAGGGTGAATTAGTCGCATATCTTGTAAGTGAGGAGGGGGCAGAAAGTAAAATGCAATCAGGGGGTGAACGAGGCACCCCCTCCCTCAACAAGGAAGAGAAATGTAAAAGGAATAAAATAAAGTCTGTCGTTCTATCAGAATCGCGGGCAATGTAGTTTCGGGCAAAAAAAAACTGGGTAGAGGGCGCTAAAACACAGAGAACTTTGTAAGCCTAGCAGCGGTTCTCATTTTTTTTCGCCATAAGAAGCGCTAAATTATAAGGTTACATTAATTGATGAGTTCTGATTGAGTGTATGATATGATTGTTGTATGACTACCTAACAGTCGTGGAATCAGTCGCTTGCAAAAACAGTTAGATAAGACATTTGCTTACGTCGTAAAACAGCCGGGTTTAAAAAAGTGAAAAGTGCAAATAAGAAATGAAGAAAGAACACGGCAATTATAAAGGTAAAATGAAAATGAAAATAATTGTAACAACAACATATATACATATATATATATATATATATATATATATATATATATATATATATATTTACGTATAAATTTATTTTATAGAGATGAATAAATAAATATATTTATTTATTTATTCAAATATACATGCATTTCTCAGCCTATAGCAACATCGTCGTTGCCAACTCTTCCGCTACAAACAAAATAAGAACAACAACAGCAAGATCAACAACAACAACAGCAATAACAAAGATTATGACGTCATCTACCATAACTATGAAGTCATTGGCGACAGCAGCAACTCGCAACAAGAAGAGCCCGATCACCAGCACGACGACGCTACCACCGAATCCGGAGCAGATGGCGGTTATTTTTTTAATTAAATATTTTAATATATTTTCATTTAAAAAGTAAAAAAAAACTGTAGAGCGAAAAAGTTTTTTTATATTAACGATCAAAATTCAGATCGGCAATTAGCTAACTTATTAGATATGTGTTAAAACATGTGTGTGCAGTGTCTCGCACTAAATGCCAGCTCACGAAAGTATAAACTCTTTTGAAATCGCCCTTGAATTCTGTAGATTAGTCTGTTTTAATGAAAAAATATTTTTAAAAAATGCTTTGAGGAATTGAGAAAACAATATAAGTTAGCTCTTGCATGCAAGGGATTCTCCACTCTAACTTTATATATGCATTTTTTCATATGTGCTCAGCAGCGAATATCACATACGGCAAGTGAAGAGAGGTTATATAGGAATGATGCAGCACTAAACCGCCGGAGAGAAACAAATACTGTTACTTTTTGCTTAACGGATGTCTCCTATGAATGTTCGCCGGAGAAATACTTTACTTCAACGCGCCGCCACCGGTACATTTCAATTTTAATTATTATAATTAATTAAAATAAAAAAAATAATTAACGAAATTAATCAGACGAATATTTAGATTATAAGTATTTATTTTGATATTTTAATATAACTTTTTTTTACAGAATTTAATCAGAAACTTATAATGAATCCTTTTTTATCTTTAAGTTCTCATTTTGTATTAATAAACAACCCATGAAAGTGCCTTCTAGACATGTGAGATGAAACGGAGCTCAAAAGGAAGAATAATTTGGCTGAAACCTTCTCTCTCTAATGCAATCCAACGAGCGCCGTTTTTCCTGCTCCTTGCCTTTCACGTCACTGAGCGTCATAGAACCACCAGTGCCTCTTGCATTGCCTCAAAGGGATGGATAGAGTTTAATCATTGTGCTCTAAATTTAATTAAATAAATAAATATATATATATATCTTTACTTCTGCTTAAGCTTCAACCATAGAGCCTTAAACCGCCGGCGTCCTCTGGCGTCCTCATTTCTGGCGCCGAACCTCGAAAGCGGAGGAGCTCTTGAGCCTGTGGCTCCGAGGAGCGAGGGCTTCGTTGCGGTGGTTGTTGAGCCGAGATGAAACGGAGCTCAAAGAGTAGAATAATGTGGCTGAAACCTTTTCACTATCACTACTCTCTTTTCAATTCTTCCACTTTGTAAGTTAAAAAAGCGAAGACAATTTTTTCTTCTAATTTTTCTCTCTCTCGTTCTGCGTTTCTCTCTCCCACTCTCTCTCTCTCTCTCTCCGATCTCCTACTCTCTCTCTCTCTCCCTCTCTCTTTCAGCTCTCCAACCCCGCTGACTCTCTTCACACTTCGCTGCATCCATGATTTATGCATGCCGGTGTATTTTGTTTACTTTCGTTTTCATATGCCTACTCTTTTACGCACCAGAAGTGCAAAGAGAAGAGAGCTTATGAAGGAATCAAGCAGCGCTAAACTACCGGAGATGAACAAATGCAGCTAATTTTTGCTAAAAGGAGGGTGATCAATGAAAAATAATTATGCGTGATTTTAAATTGCCTCTGTTTTTCGCGCCACTCATTTACGCGTGCTATTTTTGACGAAGCGAATTTGTGCGACCGCGCGAAATAGCACGCGATAATGAGAGAGTAGCCCCCTTGGAGGCAGAAGAACGTGCATATATTTTTTTGTAGTAAACCCTCATCCTTTAATCGAATGCTCGACAAAAACATTTAGATTTAAAATGTTTCATTCGGCGTAAAACAGCGGGTTCGGAAAAAAAAGTGCTGCTGCTGCTTCTCAACGTCACGGATGGTGAATCTGTACGTAAGTAGAAGAATTTTCGAAAGAAAAAGAAGGGTGAGGGTGTTTATGGTGAATATCAGAGTGAGGAGAGGGTATAATGTAATTAGAGTGTCAAACGAGGTCCCCCCCCCAACTTGGAAGAAAAATGTAAAAGGAATTAAACAAAAAACCTGTCCTTCTATCAGAATCGCGGGCTATGCAGTTTCGGGCAAAAAAAAAACCGGGTAGAGTGCGCAAAAACACAGAAAGCTTTGTAAGCCTAGCAAAGGCTCTCATATTTTTTTTGTTCGCCAGAAGAACCGCTAAATTATGTACACACAGTTAATTATATATGTATAAATTGATGGGCTCAGATTGAGCGTGTGAAATGATTGTTGTTGTGGGCCTAGCCGAACAATTCGTTTGCAAAAGCATTTAGATAAGACATTTGCTTACGGCGTAAAACAGCCGGGTTCAAAAAAGTGAAAAGCGTAAATAAGAAGTGAAGAAAGAACAGTAACCGGAAATGAAAATAATTTTAAGAAAAACAGCAAAAAAATACATGTGTATTTATTCTTGTCTAAATATAAATATATATACATTTCTCAGCCACTAGCAACATCGGGTCGCTCCATCGTCGTTGCCTACTCTTCCGCGACAAACAAAACAAGAAGAAGAACAACAACAAAGACTATGACGTCATCGACTATAAAGATGACGTCATTGACGACAGCAGTAACTCGCAACAAGAAAAGCCCGAACACCACCACGACGGCGCTACCACCGCATCCGGAGCAGATGGCGGTTATTTTTATTTAATTTTTAAATATATATTTTAATATACATATTTTCATCTGAAAAGTAAAAGAAATTACTATTGAACGCAAAAACCATGATCGCAAAACCATGAAAGCTGTATATTCATCTACTATGTAGGTATCTCTTGCCAACTTTTTAAAATTAATATGTCTATTTTTTTAATTTTTTTTATCTGCTGCTGCAGCTTTCGAATCATAGATGCCAAGAGATG
>CALZFC010000257.1:790000-1097500 GCA_945643635.1 Allodiplogaster sudhausi
TAGGCAGTATTCAAGCATGAGTAGCAGCGAAATGCATCCTTAGAGAAGATTTAAAACAAGAAATGGTTCTAATTGTTAGCATGTGTGATGGAAGGGTGTTCCATCTACTTAAGATTCGATATGGAAAAGAATTTCTATGTTGCTCTTTACTGAATAGTGGGCAGACTAAGGTGTGATTGGCTTCTCGTTGTCTTGTCAGATAAGAAGAGGGAGGGGGCAGAATTCCAATGGAAGAGAGAAAGTCTGGAGAGGTGGAGAAAAGCTTGAATAAATGAACAAAGTCTCTGATGTCTCTTCGCTCCTCTAGCGTTTCTAGCTGTAGAAGCTGGAGTCTCTCGGGATAGCTGAGATCAAGTCCGGCCCGGCGGCAGACGCTTCTCGTGAACGTGCGCTGGACGCCTTCAATGAGATTAATCCATTTACGTTCCTTAGGCTGCCATACAACTGAAGCGAAGCGTACTCTAGGAAAGGTCGAATGTAAGAAATAAACAATCTCTTATAAATTTGAATATTTTTGGACTTAAATGAGCGCATAATGTACCCGCACCTTGCGGTTGCCTTGGAGCATATTGTTTGTATATGCTCATCAAAATGAAGCTTGTTATTATAGAAAACACCATGATCACGTACTACTTCGGTTACGGGAAGAACAACGTTGCCAAGCTTAAATGAAACAGCAGGATGATTACGTCCCATGTGGACGACCACCGTTTTAGAGGTAGAAATAGGGAGCCCATTAGCAGTGGACCAGTCACTAATGCGATCGAGCGCAACTTGGAGAAGAGTTGTATCATTGATAGTGGATAACTTCACGTCATCAGCAAACATTGAGACAGAGCAGCCAGGAGGGATGCAGTCAGGGAGGTCGTTAATATAGAGCAGAAATAAAAGCGGACCGAGGCAGCTACCTTGGGGTACACCGGATGGAGTGGAATAAAAATGAGAGTTTGATGAAGAGACGCGTACAAATTTAAGGAAGCGTAGAAGGCAACCATTAATACCGTAGCTTTCAATTTTCAAGAAGAGAAGATGAATGGGTACCAAGTCGAATGCTTTAGTGGAATCAATCAGAGCGACGCTGATGTAGTTCTTCTTGTCTAGAGCAGAGTGATAACCGCAGAGAGATTTGAGAAGAGCCATCTCACATGAGAGGCGGGGACGAAACCCGAATTGAAAAGGACTTAACAGGTTGTTTGTCTCCAGATGCTTCCTAATTGCACGCGACAAGATTCTCTCCAAAAGTAGGTCGGAAGATAGACGTGTATTACGGTCAGATTGCTCATGTCAGCAATGAATGTCTCTTCTCCCACTAACAGAAGCCTTCCATCGTTAATGTCATTGATGTACTTAAATTGTTTTTTTGTTTTGTTTTTGGTAATCATAAAAGTACAAGTGATTAAAACCTAAATATATATATTTAAAAAAAACCCAACTAACCGTACGCTAGAGCTCGGACATGTGTGGTTTAGTGTAATTCGTGGCACTATGTACATTGTTCGATACTCTTAATCCATCGCTCACGATCAGTGTGGGGGATGTTTCATTTTCATAGTTAGTTGTCTCCTTACTTGCGTCTCCACCCACGAACCCAATTGTATTCTCAATGTGTTAAATGGCACGTAGTTAGAGCTACATAGTATGTACTATTCACAAACAGATGAGGGCTCACACCTAACTCTCCAAAACATTCGTAGATACATACTCTGGGGAACGTGCTCATGATAAACATCATAAACCCCTGAATAGCTCGGTTCTCATCTGGTCGATATTAAGAAAAGATGTTTCCCCGTGGTTCACATTCGGTAAATACCCTGAAACTTCATATACTGCACGGTTCTCATCCGGAACATATCCAAAAATGACATTTCCCACTCGGTTCTCATCCGGGCCAAACTTAAAATGACATTTTCCCGCTCGGTTCTCATCCGGGACAGACCCAAAAATAATATTTCCCGCTCGGTTCTCATTCGGGACAGACCCAAAAATAATATTTCCCGCTCGGTTCTCATCCGGGACAGACCCAAAAATAATATTTCCCGCTCGGTTCTCATCCGGGACAGACCCAAAAATAATATTTCCCGCTCGGTTCTCATCCGAGACAGACCCAAAAATAATATTTCCCGCTCGGTTCTCATCCGGGACAGACCCAAAAATAATATTTCCCGCTCGGTTCTCATCCGGGACAGACCCAAAAATAATATTTCCCGCTCGGTTCTCATCCGGGACAGACCCAAAAATAATATTTCCCGCTCGGTTCTCATCCGGGACAGATCCAAAAATAATATTTCCCGCTCGGTTCTCATCCGGGACAGACCCAAAAATAATATTTCCCGCTCGGTTCTCATCCGGGACAGACCCAAAAATAATATTTCCCGCTCGGTTCTCATCCGGGACAGACCCAAAAATAATATTTCCCGCTCGGTTCTCATCCGAGACAGACCCAAAAATAATATTTCCCGCTCGGTTCTCATGTGGGACATTCGCTCTACGCTCGGTTCTCATCCGGGGTATGCGAGAAAATAATGCCCACGCTCGGTTCTCATCCGGCACATTCGCTTTACGCTCGGTTCTCATCCGGCACATTCGCTCTACGCTCGGTTCTCATCTGGCATATGCAAGAAAATAATGTCCACGCTCGGTTCTCATCCGGCACATTCGCTTTACGCTCGGTTCTCAAATGACCGACGAATGTTCTCATACGTTACGTTCTCATCGGTCGGTTCTCAAACGATGTAGCGCCTCGAGCCACTCTTCATCCAAGGTAAACGTTGTAAAAAAAATTCTCTTTTTTTAACAGCTGTAAATTTTAAATTCTGTTTGAGAGCGGGAAAAAAAACCAAGCTGATGATAGTATGTATGTATCTAATGTCATTGCTGTGTCCATTTTTTTTCCTTCTCTGTCGTCATCTCTTTTCGAGATTCTTAAAAAAAATTCCATCTGCTGTTCTACTCTCTCCCTCTCTCTCTCTCTCTCTCTCTCTCTCTCTCTTTATCTCTCTCCTCTCTCTCTCTCTATCTCTCTTCCTGTACCTATTCGTAATTTGCACCACCACACACCCACCCTCACTCACATTGCTGTAGCCTCCTTCACACAGTGACGTCATCGAGGAATATATTAATTATTTTTTTCAATTTCGATTCCAAAAATACACTACGTCATTTCTGTTTTAAACACACACACACACACACTAGTAATCTTTTTGTGTGCTAGCAGAAACCGCTACAAAAAGGGCACAACTCATCACCAACAAAAAAAAAAGAAGAAAAAGAGAAATACAACAAATTCACACTCGTCTCTTCTTATTTTAGTGTCCTGCAACGAAAAGAAGAGAGAAAGAAAAGAGAGAGAGAGAGAAAGTAAAAGCTGAGCGCCGCTAATTTGCCCCGGAAATGTGGAAATGTCAGCCAGAGAGGCGACAATCCAATGGCTCCCAGGAGAAACTGCGGCGGAAACTTGCAGAAAATGATTTTGGTTCCACTCCTCCGCCTGGTCTCGCTTCTCTCGGTAGACTTTGCGAGAGAAGATGCGTCACTCAAATTCAGGTTCAACAGTCTGAAGAGAGAGAGAGAGAGAGAGAGAGAGAGAGAGAGAGAGGAAGAAGAGAGAGAGAGAGAGAGAGAGCGATAGAGAGTGAGAGAGGGGGAGAGAGAGAGAGAGTGGGAGAGAGAGAAGCGGAGAAACAGAGGGAAAGAGGGAAAGAAGAAAGAGATAAAAGGAGAAAGAGAGAAAGAGAGAAAAACAGAAGCCAAGAGCCACCACCAAACAATTCTTTGACATTGGTGTTTGATTAGACACAATGGCCGATAACGTCTCATCCTGAAACGGCGAAATAAATTGAGACGTGAGAGATGAGCAAGAGAGAGAGAGTGTGTGTTTGAGAGAATGGAGAGAGAGAACGAGAAAGAGAGGGAAAGAGAGATAGAGAGCGAGAGAAAGAGAGACAGTGAGAGAGACAGTGAGAGAGAGCCAGTGAGAGCGAGAGACAGAGAGAGAGAGAGCGCGAGAGAGAGAGAGAGATAGAGAGAGAGAGAAAGGGAGAAAGAGAGAGGCGGGTCCGGCCGATCCCTCTTTGTCCATCCTGCTATATCCTCTCTAGCCATTTGCTCCTCTCCTTCCTCCTCACCCCCCCCCCCTTTCCAAGTGGGCGTGGCTTCTGGCTACTCCTGCCTGCCCCTCCTTCTCTTCCTCTAACTGCATCCACCCGACGACATCCTCGGCTACTGGTTTCAGAGATGGAGATGACCGAGAGGTCACTTTGGCATTCGTTTTCAGAGTCAAGAAGACTTTCAGCGGTTACTCTGTGCGGGGTATTTTGACGTGGTGGGAGAGAGAGTGTGAGAGAGAGGGGGGGGAGATAGCAAGAGAGAGAGAGAGAGAGAGATAGGTTAAGAATGGTGGAGAACGCGTTAGAGAGTGAGAGAGAGAGAGAGAAAGTGAGAGAAAGTGAGAAAGTGAGAGAAAGTGAGAGAGAGAGATGAGATTTAGAAAAAAAAGAAAATATACCGGTGGTTTTTTCTGAGAGAATGATATCATCTCGAAGGTTTGGATTAAATTCCGTTTTTTTTTACTTCCCCTTTATTTATCAAATCATGTGTAGCACACATTTCTCGTTCGCGTGAAAAGGGCTTGGTCTATGTCTAAGTCTATTTCCATATTGTTAGTAATTGTCCCAATTGTCCCCATTGTTCGAAATTCCCAATTGTCCCCACTGTTCGAAATTCCCAATTGTCCCCATTGTTCGAAACTATTTTCTGCATTATATTTTAATAGAATATTTTTGTTTTTTTTTAAATGTTTAATGTTCAGAGACAGTTTATGTGGTTTCTATTATCTACTTTTTCTATTTCTCTCAAGAATTTTCTATGTTATTCATTTCCGTGCTATTTCAAAAAGAAGAAGATAAACCGTAAGTAGTGAACGTCATTCAAATTCTTATTAGCCCGTTCCAAATATCGTAATTGTTCCCTCGGTGTCATCTAACATCCTCTCTCTCTCTTTCTCTCTCTCTCTCCCATTCTCTCTCTCTCTTTCTCTTTCTCTCTCTCTCTCTATGCATCTCCCCCTCTCTCTCACTGTATTGATCTCCTAGTCTCTGCGCATATTTCTGGAACCACTATGCTCAATAAGCGATTTCATGCCTGGCTGAACAACGTCAAAGTCTGACTGAGTCATGAATATATTTTTTTGTGTTATTGTTGAAACCTAATATTATACTATATAATAAATCGTGGAATCATCATTCTCATCATATCCGGATTTACCATGCTCTACAATGACAACAGACCTCCCACGCCAGCCGAGACTACTTTGTCTACATACATATGTATATACTTAATAAAAACGGGTTTGTGATCGTTTCATAATCCAACTAGTAACGCGTGAATAGTATCGTTTTTCTTCACTTTGTTGCCTCACAATAACCTTATTGTTAGGTAAGAAAGCAGTTTACCGCTATGACGCCCATGAATAATGAATAGAAATAAATCTGGCGGATTAACGCGCTTCCGGCAGAAAGAATATGCATGTATATGATATATGCATACACCTTTGTTCGCTTCATTTCTTCTACAATTTCACCTATTATGCCAGGTATTTCGCGTGTTATTATGTAAAGGGATACATTTATTCCGAAACATATAAAAGTACATATATTTATCCGACTCTCAACGGCTTGTCTGCTGTCGCCACATACAAATAGAATAATAGAATTGTGATAGAAAATGTATAGATATTTGTTTCTCAGGTGCAATAATCTTAAAAAGATTGTTATGTTTGATAAATATAACAATCTTTTTCAGTTCATTTCACGGAGAAACAAAAAGAAAGCGTGGCGCAAGATGCGCTTCGAATGCGTGCAGATGTATCAACAGATGTATGGAAATGAATCTACATATGTACGTACAATATAGACATTTATGTATCTACAGTTTTTTTTCCCCGCCGATCTCTCCTCCCATTTAAAGGGCATTCCCTATTTAATGCATCACCGTTAGGCACAAGTGTCAGCTTCTGCCATATTATAGCACCGCCTATCCGGAACCCATACAGTTCGAGATTAAAAGATATGCCCCCTATAGTTTTCTTGAATGCAACATATTCCGGTGCCCTCACTGATTGGCCATCCATCGTTTCTCTCTCTTTTACAGATTGGATGCGACATAAAAGCACCACTGCTACATCATTAATACCGCTTTTGTATCTTACAATGCTTCATATTATTTGTGTCGGCTACGTAAAATTCCATCATTGATTTGTGCTCTTTTGCCTGAGCGATAATGTTGGCGGGAAATTCAAACACGCTTTTTAACATCCTCTCATTGTCAGGCATGTCGCTCGACGAAGCCGCCTTGGGCCCCACGACGGGTGAAGACATCAGCGGTGGCTCAGGAGGCTCATCTTGCTCCTCTCTTCGGCCGCCTACGAGAAAACCCTCGCAGGCCCATTCTCCGGCCCGGCTTCTCTCTCTCGTCGCTCTTCTTCTCCTGGTGGCCGTCTCCGTGGAGGCGGCGCCGCCTCTCACGGCCGCCGACTATGTCCGCTACTTGATAGACGGTCCGTGACGTTTACGTGAACTTTCCGAGACCTTTCTGTGAGGTAGATGGTCCGGGACCTTTCCATGTCCTTTCATTGACCTTTCCCTGACCATGACCTTTCCGTGACCTTTCCCTCCGTAACTTTCACCCTGAGCATTCTGTGAGATTACCCTGATAAAAGCTCCGTGCCAAGCACTAGGCAATCGAGAAGTCAAAAGTTCACTTTGGAGATACTTTTTTTAAATTGTGCTAACGTTTAGAGCCGATGATTTTGCGCCAAATCTCGTATTTTAATTGGATGAAACGACACAGATAAGAACGTTATCGCTTCAGTCATATTCTTCAGATAGATTCTATTTAGATTCTTGGTTTTTCAAGAAGAAGAAACAAATTTCCAATGTTACCTTTGTATGTATTTCTATGCTGCAAACTTTTCCCGCTCAATTCGTTTATCGTACAGCGCAAGTTTAGAAAATGGCTTAAATGCACAAAAAATTCCCTTCGATGCCAGCAAGACTCGTGAAGTCTGAATGAGAAGAAAAAAAGATTGCAATGATGGTTGTCTGTGAGAAAGATGTCTACTTTCCTCCTCCTTTTTTTGCATATCAGATGGCTGGCTATTTTGGAACCTCACGCACGTTCGTGATTTCTGTGCAAAAGTGTCATTCAAACAGAATATGCATTTATAGATACATACGAAAAAAGCATGAATCAAATTCAGCTTGCAGTAAAGAGAACGTTTGCGCAATTTGCGAATATATATTCAATTAACCATAAGCATTTTTTACTTGTAGAGCGGCACCTGCAAACTCTCTCTCTCTCTCTCTCTCTCTCTCTCTCTCGCTCTCTCTTGCTCTCTCTCTCTCTCTTCTCCTTTCTGTTTTAAACTCTTGCCGCTTTAGCCTTTTTGTTACCCTTAACGAACCTTCGTCATTCTCACGAATGAAAAGAAAATCAATCCGAAAATAAGGTTTTTTTTTGCCTAAATTTCAGCATCGAACAGGTGCTTTACCATCTGCGACTTTTTATATCTAAATGGGCTCGGTTTGATGACTTGATTCGTGACCAAGCTTTTGCCTTTTCCAAAAGTACTAAAAAGTATTCTTTCTGAATACTTTTCTGTTACGCGTTGCCCCGTTGAACAAGTTCTTTCTTCTTACTGACCAGTTGCACATTTGAGTGTATCCTGTCTTCACGCCATAAATATATAAATGTATAATTTGTGCGTCTAAACTAGAAGATGCTCGCTGTTTGACGAGTGCGTGATCTCTTGCAATAAGGTCTGGTAATCGGGGTTGTCGAGAGTCGCTCTCTCTCTCTCTCTCTCTCTCTATCTCTCTCTCTCTCGCTCTCTTCTCTCTTTACCTTCTCCCACTCTTTCTCGTCCATTCTCCCTCCCTCACCTTCCTCACTTCCACCCTCGCCATCTTTCGCCTAGACTGGAACAGATCGACATCACTCTGGAAGTGCATCCATCTCCTTGGCCGGTTGTGTCTCTGACTCTGACTTTGCTGTGTCCTGTCCGCCCACGCTTCATATAAGTGGAGAGAGTCAACTCTCTCTCTCTCTTCCCTCTCTCTTGCTCTGTCTCTCTATCTCTATCTCTTTCTCTTCCCTCTCTCTCTCTCTCTCTCTCTCTCTCTCTTCCTCTCTCTCTTTCTAAGGCTGTCTGCCTCTCTCTCTCTCTCTCTCTTGCTTCTCTCCATCCTCTGCCAGGATGATCCAAAGTAGGATGAGAAGCTTCTTACTTTTTCCATACCCTCACTATCCGTCACGACAAATGTCTTCTTCTCTTCTGTCTGTCTCATGCCCTTCTACCCCTACTCTTTCTCTCGCTATGTATCTCTTTCTCTCTCTCTACCTCTCCCTCTCTCTCTCTCTTTCTCTCTCTCTCTACCTCTACCTCTCTCTCTCTCTCTGCCTTCGAAGGCCTCTCTTCCTTCGCGCAGCTTCAGTCTTCTCGCTCCTTGGCTAATCGGCTTAGCCACCCGACGGGGCCACCACAGCGGTCGTGATGGCATTGACAGATCCTGTCCGATGGCGTGCTCCTTCGGGCAGAAGAGGGAGAGAGAGAGATGGAGAGAGAGAGAGCGAGAGCGAGGGAAAGCGAGAGGATGATGCAGTCGAAAAAGCTGCCGTGCAGAAAAATGATACAGCGCGAAAGAATGTGAGAGGGGAGATAAAGTAAAAGATAAATGTTGTGAGAATGAGGCAGACGAAAACGTTTTGGATAACAGTGACCGAGAGACGGAGAGAAGATAGAGTGCGAGAGTTAGTGAGAGGGAGAGGGAGAGAGAAGAAAGAGAGCGAGGGAGAGAGAGAGAGAAAGAGAAAGGCAGAGGTAACAGTTTGCACGTTGTGGCCGGGCCGTCTTATATTGAAAGTTAGAGAGAGCCGAGAGAGTGTGGCGAATGACGAGGGGCAGAGAAAGAGGATTCTGGAGACCCGAATGTCAGCGACATCTTCTTCGCTCTAGGAACCGTTCTGCAAAAGCGAAGAGGACTTATTGCCTTTCCGGCCAGCTGTCTACATCTCTCTCACTCTCTATTTCTCTCTTTCTCCTTCTCTCTCTCTGTCTCGCTTTTCTCTTTCTCCTTCTCTCTCTCTGTCTCGCTTTTCTCTTTCTCCTTCTCTCTCTCTTTCTTTCTCTCTTCTCCCTTTCTCTCTCTCTTTGTGCTTGTGCATGATCATCTCTATCTCATTAACTCTATTTAGGCATTTTTTCTAACTTTCTGAAGGTTCGTTCCTCGTTGAAATCCGGGGTGCAAAAAAATTTATCTGACTATGAAAATTATTATGTCTGCGGTATGCAAGAGGTAAACATTGTTCTAATATTTTAGTAGGAAACGAAGAAGAAACTTTGTACTTTACGTTAGATTACCTAAGAACTAGTCGAATTCTCAATTATGGTGTGAATTTGGGTGCTGAGATGATGTCTGGTGGGAAACGTGAAATGTTTAATAATTTATAATAACCGCTACACACTTTCATAGGCGCACGTCGTGGCCAGCGGGCCGAGTGGTTTCCCGTTCTACTCGAGAGGGAAGAAGCAGCAGACGATGGAGAGAGCACGCTGAGTCGGGGTAAGAAGGGAGAGAGAGGGACAGATAGAGAGAGATATAGAGAGACAGAGAGACAGAGAGACAGAGAGAGAGAGATAGAGATAGAGAGACAAGGCAAAAAGAGAGAGAATGACAGTGAGAGAATGAGCGATAGAGGAACACAAGAGAGCAAAAATGAGCGTGAAAGACTGAGAATAAGATGTAAATAGAGACGGAGGGAGATAATAAGAGATTGCGAGGGAGCGAGTGAAAGAGAGAGAGGTAGAGAGAGAGAGAGAGTGAGAGAGAAAGAGAAGGAGAAAGAGACAGCAGGACATGGAATATTATAACGAATGAGAGACAATGATGTCCGTCTCACATTCATTCATTTATAAGTGGGAAGGGGTGGAGAGAGGGGAGTTAGGGGTGCAGTAAGGGCATAGGCACCTCGCGGTGCTCTCTGTTCTCATTGTAGACCGCTACCGAGACAGGATAAAATATGAAATGAAAAGAAAGAAAAAAAATGCACTTGAAAAAACAATTTGCTAATTATTTAAGGAAGATTTTTCTTCTTCTTAAATTCTATGTATATTTATGGTTAGTTAAAACTAAATCTACTTCTTAATTTTTTTTTTAAATTTTCGCGCAATTTTTGTCTTTGAATAAAATCATATATTTCCTTGAAATCATGTTGTTCGTTGCAGATTCCCCGTTTAAAGGCGTCGAGGTCTCGAAGCGCGCGGGTACCGTAATCTCGCGTCGGTCGAACCGAGAGGACGGCCAGATGAAGCAGATCTTTACGCCGGGCGACATTCCAATGTTTCGATTTGGTTGATGATCTCTTGGCATTCGGCCAAAAGAAAAAGGGGCAAAAAATCAATAAATTTATATCGATAATTAAAATCGATAATTGGATACTCGAATTGATCTACCACGTATTATATACATTCATACATAGTAGTCTAGCATAACGTATACCCTGAAATTTTGTGACCCACTTTTAAGAAAGAAGCTAGTTGTAACTTTACTGTAGTAGAGATATAATTTTTGGAGGATACCAAAAAAAGAAGAGAGAACTCCTCGATCTTCTCCTAGTCGTACACTTACACGCATATTTTATTGCACTTTTGCAAGACACAAGTTATTTGATCTCTTCCTCCCTCACTCTCTCTTTCCCTCTCTCTCTCTCTTTCTCTCGCTCTCTCTCTCTATATTTTTTTCAATTATTTACTTCTAGTCTCTCTGGTGTTTGTTGTTCTTTTTTTTCTCTCTCTCTCTCTCTCTCTCTCTCTCGCTCTCTCTCGTTTCTGCCGGCCCGCTGAATGGCGAGACAGGAGTTGCACAGCATCCACTAGTAGTAGTTGCCTCTCCCAATTTGGCTGTATATGTTTATATTTAACCCCTCTTTCTCTCCCTCTCCCCTCCCTTCACTATTTTCGACCGGTGGTTTCCGGTGTAAAAGAGAGTGTGTGTCCACATGCGCTGTTTAATAATGTCTTTGCTTCTTTATGTCTCTCTATCTCTTACTTTCTCTCTCTCGCCCTTTTCTCCCTCTCTCTCTCGCCCTCACCACATCTCTTTGCCTGTGAATCTATACATATTTGTGCGTTGTCTTGTTCTCGCCCGTAGAGAACAAAAGTAAATTGTACCCGGCCAATTGTCTTGGAATGAATGAAGAACGAGACGAGAGAGACACTTATGATGCTCTATCGCTGAAGACGGATAAAGACGATTCAGACCTGTGTGTCCGTGAATATATGGAAAAGACACATAAAAAGGACATCACGAAACAATCCCTCCAAGAGTCGCTCATTTAGGAGGGCGGGGGGGGGGGGGATCTGAAGAACCGAAAAGTGAGGGCCATATGAGAAGAAATCGAGAACGATGATGGCTCCCACGGTCCGTCGGTAAAGGTGGCGGGTGAAATGATGGTCCGTTTTGTCTCTTCCGACCTCTATTTCTCTCTCTCACTCTCCTACGCCCTCACTCTCTCTCTCAATCTCTCTCTCACCCACTCTCTCAACCTCTCTCTCTCTATCTCTCTCTAGCTCTCTCTCTCTCACACTCAGTCTCTCTCTCTCTCTGTCATCATATCTCTCTCTCTCTTTCTCTCTCTCTTTCTCTCTCACAGTGTCCGCCAGTCACGACGTCTCCTGATTTTTCACCTTGAAGAAGCTTCTCAGGTTCTCCTCCAACAGCTTCCAGTCCAGTTTTCACCTTTGCCCCAGACATATCCTCTTTATCCCAATATCATCATCAGAATATAAATCGATAATTAACTGCTCGTGAACAACACAGAGACCGGTGCTTTCTTCATCTTTTCTACTTTTTTTCGCTCGCTTGACCGCCTTTATGTACTTTATACATACATACATATGTATATACTCGATAATACGGTTAACTCTCTGTAATTAATTAATTAATTAATTACTAAAACAAACATAACTCGATGCTTAGTGACGTGACTGTGTACATACATTTGTGAATGTCTGGTCTTTCTAATCTCACATACATAATTAATTCGTTTGATTCCAACTTGGCTATCTCTCCTCTCTCGTTAATTTCGTGTTCTCTCTGCTATTTTTAGCAGCGCCCCCGCCGCCGGCCGTTGTTTCATTATCTGTGGCCTTCTGTGGTCAGGCTGAAAGAATAAAGATCCGCGCATTTAGTCTGAGCCTAGCTTGGAACTACGTGAAGGCTAACCATATTTCTAGTGAGAGAGAGAGAGTGAGAGAGAATGAGAGAGTGAGAGAGAGAAAGAGAGAGAGAGATAGGGAGAAAGAGAGAGAGACAGAGAGAGAGAGAGTGAGTGAGAGCGAGGGAGAGAGAGAGAGAGAGAGAGAAAGAAATGATTATGACATGTGTTCCGTCAGAATCAGCGACGGAATCTATGAATAAATGCCAGAGATAGATGGACACGAAGAGAGAGAGAGAGAGAGAGAGAGAGAGAGAAAAGAAAGAGCTGCTGTGGAAGAGCAAGACCAAGAGAAATCGCTCTGCAAGGCAGAAATTGAACTTATGGCAGAGAAACAGAGAGAGAGAGAGGGAGAGAGAGAGAGAGATGAAGAGGCAGAGAGAAAGAGAGAGAGAGACCAAACGAGTGGAGGGCATAAAATACTATGTAGTAAAGCGGTCCATGTGCTTCAATTCGAAGCAACTTCCGCATATATGTATGTATGCACTACTACACCTCTGCCACTAACGCGTTGTTAGCCATGCACATTTTTATTAGCCTAAAAAGGGGTCTCTCTCTCGCCTGCCAGGGCCCTTCACCCCCTCCCTCATACCAGGGGCCCTTCAGCCACCTCTCTTACCTGTCACACCGGTGTCACATGTGGCGAGAGCAAGCCTCCTTGACAAGCAGCAGCTGCAAAACAGCATCTCTAAGGCCAGGTTGCTGCTGCTATATTTTTAGAAAGCAAGAGGGCTTTCCATAGACCACTTTCATCTATTTTGGGGTGCCTTCCATAGACCTCTCGCTTTATTTTTATTTTTCTCTTCACTCTCTCTGCCATAAATAGTAACAACAAAGTGAAGAGGGCGAGAGAGACGTAGTCAAATCAAGTGGAACTCTTCCTCATTTTTCTCTCTGAGACAGAGAGAGAGAGAGAGAGAGAGAGAGCGCCTACGTAACCACCTAGATTTCATCTCCTTCACCATACTTGGATGCACTCCGTGATAGCATTTTCTTTCTTTTCTCTCTCTCTCTCTCTCTCTCTCTCTCTCTTTGTCTCTCCATCTCTCCCGCTCTCTCTCTGTCTCCCTCACTTACTCATCCCAATACTCTCTCCATTTTTTGCTTCCTCCACCCCCGTGTCCAGCCATGGAGGCTATCAGTGGAGATGCCGGCGGCTCTGGCTAGATTGGCTTTGATGTGCATTTCCGGCAATTCCGGAAGGAGAGAGAGAGAGAGATAGATAGACAGAGAAAGAGAAAGAAAGAGAGAGAGAGAGTGAGAGAGAGAGAGAGAATAGAAACAGCTTTCGCCACAACATTCCAATGCACTCTCCGGTGCTTGTGTCGTCGCAATAAAATAAATGCCGGACGAGATAAAATTAGCATAGGAACGATGGGTAAACAATACGTGTGTGCTGCTATATTTGTATCAGCACATTTATATGTGCCAGCTTGTTTCATTACATTCTCGGACTCTCCAGGAAAAAAAGAGAACCAAACAGCTATTGCTGGCTATTTTGAAGAGGCAGATAAATGCATGAGTGAGCGGGTGAAATTATCTCTGGACACTGCTCACACAGATATGTACATACATATGTATGCACAAACACTTCCTCATGGTTAGGTCACTCTGAACGAAAAAAAGTTCGAGCCGAGAATGAGAGAGAGAGAGAGACAAAAAGTGCGAGAGAGAGAGAGAGACAGAGTGATAGAGAGAGAAAGAGAGCTAGAGAGAGAGAGAGGGGGATAAGTAAAGCCAATAAAGGAGAAGAAATCGGGTGAATCAGCTTCTATAACAAAGCTTTGTAACCTTTGACGTGATTGCGACGTCTCGTAAGCGCTAATTTGCATTTTAAATCTAGCTTTTTAACTAGCTCTCTCTCTCTCTCTATCTCTCTCTTCCCTTTCTCTAGTTCTCTCTATCTCTCTCTCCACTCTCTCTTATTCTAGCTCTCTCTCCTCTCTATCTCTCCTCTCTTTCTCCTCTCTCTCTCCTCTCTCCTCTCTCTCTCTCCTCTCTCTCTCACCCTCATCCGCTCATTTGTCCTTCTGACCACTCTTCCGATGGCGCTCTTCTCTTCTCTCATTCAAGAGTGCCGGAAAACAATTTAGAGAAGCAGGCGATTGAAGAAGGAAGAAAAAGAGAAGATGAACACAATGGAAAAAGTCGCGGGAGAGTTCGGTTAGGTGAGGTGGATGTGAAAGGGGAATGTTGAAATTAGTGAGAGAGAGTGAGAGCGAGAGAGAGAGAGAGAGAGAAAGAAAGAGAGAGAAAAAGAGAGAGACGGAGAGCGAGAGAGAGAGAGAGAAAGCGAGGGAAGGAAGAGAGAAAAAAGAATTTAGCAGGGGATCGACCGGATAATCGGCGCTTGAAAGAAAGGGGGGGGGGGGAATTTGTCCGCTGGGTCCAAAAGAAGTATCTCGTTTAAATTTGAGAGGTGACGTTGTGAAGGAAACGGAGAATTCTTCTTGAATTCTCTTCCACTGAACGGACCCAGTTTCCCAGTTTCCATCTATGTAGGTTGAAGGAGTGCTAGGCACAATGGGAATGGACATGTACGTGCATTTCCCAACTTAAAACTTCTGGAAAGGTTCCAGCCTTGCTTCCAATCACAGACTCTGGA
The DNA here is from genome assembly GCA_945643635.1 of Allodiplogaster sudhausi. Taxonomy (NCBI): domain Eukaryota; kingdom Metazoa; phylum Nematoda; class Chromadorea; order Rhabditida; family Diplogasteridae; genus Allodiplogaster; species Allodiplogaster sudhausi. Next base: position 804,876 of record CALZFC010000257.1, read on the forward strand.
ACAATGTAGAACGAATAGAGAACATGTCGAGCAAACTACAAGTACGCACAATAGGTATGCACATATGTATGTAGTACATACCTGAAAATAATATGTCGAAAAATTAGATGCGTCTCGTAGTCGGAAATTGTACATGTGTTAACAATAAGTAAGTATTGTTGTAGTTGTTGTAATTGAATGAGTTCTTTTTGTCTAGCAGATATATTTTTTGGCTAACGTGGTCAAAAATCCGAAGCAATCCCAAGAACGCCTAACAAGAGCCTCGAACATCTGTGTAAATGCCTTTTTCACACTTGAGATTCATTCTGAATCATTTCTCGGTAAGAGTCTCTACGGGAATTAGTCGATTGTGTTTATATTATTAAAAGTTCGTAAAGTGTATTATTACTATTACTATAACTGATTCGTAAAGTGAACACAATTGTCGTTATAGTATTGTCACTTGTTGTATTGTTATGTTAGGCGTAACTTTTGCACAGTTCAGCTTACAATTAAATGAACTATTCACAGGGCGCCGACCTAAGGGATGTCTATCAACAATCCATCGCTCCTTTTCCTTCTGCTCCTTCTGCTGCTGCTGTTTCTTCTCGACGTCACGGACGGTGAATCTGTACGTGAGCAGCAAGAATTTTCGAGAGAAAAAGAGGGGGGGGGGGTGACGGTGTTTAGGTGTGAATTAGTTGCATATCTAACAATAAGTGAGGATGGGGGATAAAGTACAATGCATTTGGGGGGTGAACGAGGCACCCTCCCCCCCCCAATAAAGGAAGAAAAATGTAAAAGGAATTGGAAAAAAAACCTGTCGTTCTATCAGAATCGCAGGCTAGTTTCAGCCAAAAAAAAAACACAGAGAATTTGTAAGCCTAGCAGCGGCTCTCATTTTTTTTTGTTCGCCAGAAGAAGCGCTAAATTATGCGCACAAATGTAGAGGTACATTGATGAGTCCTTAGGGTGAGATTATTGTTTTAAGAATACGGCAATTCAAGAAGCAATCGATTGCAAAAGCATTTAGATAAGACATTAGCTTCCGGCGTAAAACAGCCGGGTTCAAAAAAAGAGAGAAATGTGAAAATAAGAAATGAAGAAAGAACACGACAACTATAGAGGTAAAATGAAAATTCAAATAATTTTAGAAACAACAGCGAAAAAAAAAATATATATATATGAATATTATTTATTCAAATCTATATACATACATTTCTCAGCCTCTAGCGACATCGGGTCGCTCCATCGTCGTTGATAACACTTCCGCGACAAACAAAACAAGAATAACAACATCACGATCAACAACAACAACAAAGATTATGACGTCATCGACAATAAAGATGACGTCATTGACGACTGCAGGAACTCGCAACAAGAAGAGCCCGTCCACCACCACCACCACGACGCTACCACCGAATCCGGAGCAGATGGCGGTTATTTTTTATTTATTAAAAAAAATATATATATATATCTATATCTTAATATACATATTTTCATCTAAACAGTAAAAGAAATTACTATAGAACGAAAAAAGGCTCTATTCTAGTGAAGGCGTCCCATCGAATTATAGGCGTCCCATGAAAAATAAAGGCGTCCCATCACTGAAAAAATAAAGGCGTCTCATTGCCATTGGACGCCTATAATTCGATGGGACGCCTAGACTAGAATAGAGCCCGAAAAAAAAACCATGATCGCAAAACCATAAAAGCTATATATTCATGTATTATGTAGGTATTTCTTAACAACTTTTTAAAATTAATATATCAATTTTTTATTATTTTTATCTGCAAGCTAATACACCGTGTCATCATAGATGATAGGAGATGAGATCTTATAAAGGAATGAATACAACGCTAAACCACCGGGGAGGAACAAAAACGGCTACTTTTTGTGTTAAAGGCAATTCTCCGACGAATGTTTGCCGGAGAAATTCTTTAAATGAAACGGCGCGAATTCAAAAATGCGCGAATTTAAAAAGGGCGCGAATTCAAACGTGAGTTTTTCTGGCTGCTCCTTTCAGCACGTCATTCGCATGCGCCAACGATGCGTACGCCGCTGTCGCCAGCAGCGACTGGCGCAGTGCGACTGCTTCGACGCGCCGCCTCCGGTACATTTTAATTAATTAATTATTATAATTAATTAAAATTAAAATGAGTTAATTACCTAATCAATGAGATTAATTCGCCGAATACATATAAGTATTCTAATATTTTATTAATAAATTTACAAAAATTAATGAGACGAATTATAAATAATTTTTTTATCATCTCTTCAAGTTTTCATTGCACAATTAAATTCATACCTCTAATACACGCAGAGAATTTAATTCATAATTTTCGTTGCGCCCTTTCCTAGAACATCAAGATTGTCCTTGAGAAAGTTGACAAGGAGACGAAGCGGCCGGTCAAGCAGGTAAAATAAAGTTATTGTAATTTCTATTATTTTTTTTATAGCTCGGAATCATCTTGTTTCCTTGATTATATATGTATATTGTAATATAATAATCTGTTTTATAGATTATTCAGGAAAAAATTTTTTCTCCAAATTTCAATCTTTATTACTTACATACATACGATTTTTGGTCAATGTTTTTTTTCTTTTCCTAATTAGGTGACTTCTTTTCCTAATTAGGCGACTGGCTACTTCCTCGCGAGCGACAACTACACCCTGAGCTTCTCTCCACCGGCTTCTCCCTCTGCTCTTTCCTCTTCTCCCTCACCGACCTCCCCAGTTGTAAGCGTGGAAAAAGTGCAAGAGAGAGAGACGGAGAGAGAGAGGGAGAGAGAGAGAGATATGGAGAGAGGAGAGAGAAAGAGGAGAGAGAGAGAGATGGAGAGAGACATAGAAAAGAGAGAGATTCAAATAAAAGGGAGAGGTGCAGGGAAAAGAATGGGAACAAAAAAAACCGGAATGATGTCACAGCACCCCGACAGGAGCACTCGTAAATAATTCTCATTCGATTAGTGTGAAAAAACGAAGAGCACACATTCTGACAAAAAAAAAGAAGCTTGAATTCCTTCGAAAATATGTACCTTGTCAAAACGTGGAGCGCCCACTCTCTCCCTCTCAATCTCTCTCCTTCTCTCTATCTGTCTCTCCCTCTCCCTCTCTCTCCCTCTCAATCTCTCTCCTTCTCTCTATCTCTCTCCCTCTCCCTCTCTCTCTCTCTCTCTCTCTCTCTCTCTCTCTGTTCGCCTTGTACTCTTCTCTCTATTTATTACTCTACAAAGCAACCGCCTTTCTCCATGTGCAACACGTAAGACATGAAGCAAGTTGAAAAGAAGATACCTACTTATGCATGTATGTAAAAATGAGTAGAAAAAACTTTCTTTCTCTCTCTTCTTCTTCTCTCTCTCTCTCTCTCTCTCTCTCTCTCTCTCTTGCAGCTCTCCTTCCACGCTGACTCTCTTCCCACTTCTCCGTCCTCCATGCCTCCTCAACTGCTGCAGTCTCCTTCACCTCCTCCTTCTCGCCCTCCCCCTCTCTCTCCCTCCTCATCAACTGGCACTTCTCATGCCAAACCACTCGTTCCGGTCGTCTATCGCAATCCAACGGGCGCCGTTGTTCCTGCCTCCCGGCAGATTCCGCCGCCGCCACAGAAGGTGGTGCTTCGATGGACCTCTTTCTAGTCTCAAGGGGGTTTTTGAACAACCCTGTTCACCCCTCCCCCCTCCCCTCCGAAAGGCCCTTGAACCCACCCTCCACAAAGAAGAAGAGAAGAACACTCTCATAATTGTTTTCAAAAGACTTAATGCAGACCAAAGAATTCTTAAGATTTCTATCAGACGAAATCATTTGCAGAGAAACATTGCTCTGCAAGTGAAAGAAAGAAGAAAAAGAAAGAAGTTTGAAGAATGGAACTACTGGAAAGAAGGGAACATCTTATGAAAAGTTTTCTCTTTTTATTCGTGGGAATTAATTTATTCATACAATTTGAGGGAACATTCACTTTATGTTCTAATATTCGAGAAAAAGTTCCAAATTAAACTGCATTTTTTTCTAATTAGTTTTTTTTTTAAATTATAATTTAAAAAAAATTGATTTTCTGCAGGGAAAAAGCGTTGGAAAGAATGGAATAGTGCAAAAGAAGCTCTTGACCTCTTCATCGACAACTGCCGCTCCTCCGTCTAACATGATGATGGCCGCGTATCCTCCCTCGTCTACTTCTCTGCCCTGTCCTCCTCTCCACGCTCTCTCGTTTTCGTCTGCTTCTCTGAACTCTCCTCCTATCCCCGCTCTCTCATCTCCGTCTGCCTCTCTGCCCTCTCCTCCTCTCCATGCTCTCTCTGGTTCCCAGCCATCTCTCGTCTGGCCAACTCCACCACCTCCTGGCGTGCCACTTCTCATTACCATGGAGCCACTGACAAGGCGAGTGCTTAATTAATATGAATTATTTACGATTACAACTGTCTGAATGTAAAAAAAGAGCCAAAATAAATCTTCAAAGAAAATATGGATTAGTAAATAATTTATCTATTAAAGCAGCTAAAATAGGAATAAAAGTTTTTCAACTTTTATTCCTATTTTTTTTCTTCAAAAAGTGAAATTAAATAATTTAATTATTAAAGCAAACTGGGCAAAGGAGTAATAAATGTAGAAAAAAAATCTTACAGACCATGGCAGATCGATGTGAATACGACGCCATCTCCGCCCGACGACGCGCTCTGTCGATTCCTCGGCATCTGCGCAGCAACAACAACAACGCCGTCGTCGTTCGAATCGAACATGGCGAATAGTATTGTCAGCTTGAACTTTTCTTTTCTTTCTCGAATAGTATTGTCAGCTTGAACTTTTCTTTTCTTTCTATATAGCACATTTAATGTCACACCTGAGAAAAAAAAATGGCAGCAGCGTCTAAAAGCCGAGTCGAATATGGCGAATAGAATATGTCTTGTTTACGTTGTTTTTTTTCTTCACTTTAAATCGGAAAATATCCCAATAGGAAAGTGTTGCAAAACCGGCTAAAAACTCGCCCATCGCGTGTGTATATTCACTTTGAGGCGCAATAAAAGCACCATGATACCCTTGCAATTTTGACACAGACATCATTCTGGAATTTCCTTTTTTTTTGTAGAACGCATGAAAATGCATTTTTTTTAAATTTAGTTACTGTAGAGTAGGGCTTTTAATTTTCGGGAAATTTAATAATTATAATAAATAAATTAGGAATTGCATAAAAAATAAAAAGAACAAAATACAATAAATTTCTTTCACTGAATGCAGATCCTGCTGCTCGCCTCAACGCCTGCGTCCTTTGCTACGAGTACACAGCAGACGATTTGGCTAGCTACTCCTCCGGCCACTCCACCTCGACTGCCACATCCGCCTTCTCCTCCTCAGATTACTGTAAGCGTAGGCATACTTTTTCGGAGTCTAGCTTCCTAAAACAAGAACCTTACTTCATTGCAATTCGCCACCGTATGGGCTTAGACCACATTCCCTTGTCTCAGCCTGCGCCACCTCCGCGCTCCCCTCCCACGTTCACGTTCCGTCTTCATCATACTTCCACGACACCGCTGCCGCCCCCGACGCCAACACCACCGCCTCTCGAGAACACCGTGCTTAAGGTTGGGGGTTGTGTGTGTGTGCAAAATTAAAAGGGCCAAAAATTAGACGTTTGAATTCGCGCCTTTGTGCTTGACTCAAGGACGAATATATGCATATGTATATATAACGGTTGAGTTTCGTGACCTTTTAATCAAGGAATTGAATCTGGATACAATAGTCCTTTGAATGTCTTTCCGCATCCTGACACGGCTTTCATAACTCCCATAGGACCACTGTAAAACCATTATTGCCTTTTCCGTATCCTAGCACGACTTTCATTTGCTCCCCCTAGGTGTACGGTAAGTCCGCGTCTTCCGCTGACCCTGCGCTCCCGTTCATGATCGCCTCGGTCGACCAGCCACAAACGCCGCTGTCGCCTTCGATGCGCTCCGTGCTCACGACACTCAAGCAGGCCATTGGCGATGGTTTCTTATTATTATTTTTGTATATATTTATTATTTATTGTTTCTTCCTAGAAACAACCTAAAACTGCTAATTTTCTAATAAAAAAAATTAATTAATTAAAAAATTAAATAGAAAAAAAAACAGGCGGCATCGCGACCCTGACGTGTCCTCCATGTGATGGCGGCCGTCCTTGCGGCGGCTGCGTCCGTCTGCTCTGGGAGCTGTGCCCCGAGTCGGCCGCGGCCACGGCGCCGCGTCCCTACTGCAGCCTCGAGTGCGATGGCGAGCGGCAGGGTGGCGCTTGTCGATTCTTGCGCGCGCCGCCGGCAGCTGAGGCGGCGGCGGAGCCCGTACGGTTTTCGTTTTAAATATAATAATTGTTTAAATTAGCGAGAGCCAAAAACTTAATAGAAGGATATGCCTAAATAAATATATTTAAAAAAAATGCAGCGTGGTAATCATGATAAATAAATAAATAAATAAGCAATAAATACCACAACGCGATGACGGAGAGCAGGATTGATTGATGCATTTTCCACAAATCTCAAATTTGTTAGCCTCGCTATCCCATATTAACCGGTACTTTTCACTGAGCCAGCTTTGATAAGAAAAGATGCCAAAAAGTGAAGAACCCGATTGCAAGAGAGATTGACGTAGGCAATGAAAACATATGAACAATATAGCGAAGCACTGCCTTCGTCGTTTGAATTCGCGCATTTTTGCCTGAGACACAAGGGCGAGATAGCCATGTGATTTCGTTAGATAACCGTAATGCCTCAGTCCACTCAGACACGACCACCACTGCCTCCGACTCCGCCACCGACTCCGGCTCCTGCTCCCACGACTACCACGAGAACGTCGTCCACGCCTTCCGCCTCGTCGGTGCCAGTCGACTTTGACCTGCTGCCTTTCAAGGTCAGCAGCATTTTTTTTTTTTTAGATTTTAGTACAAATATGTATGCATATACCTACATAAGTTTTACCTATTAGTGCTGTTGATTGGAAATGCAACCGTTGGATACTGCTCGTTTTGAGTGTATTTACCCTGGGGGGGGCTGATTTCATTGGATATAACCATCAGCCGGTAGCAACCAATAGTTCCGCCCGCAATGGGGTTTTTTATGGTCTACGATTACCAAGTTCTCTCTCTCTCTGTTTGAAGAAGCTGGGCGCGCTCGCTGCTGGCAAGCTTGCGGAGAAGGCCGCCATGGGCCAGTTTATCTTTCCTAAGCCGGACGCCGCGGCCGACCCTTCGGCGCCCGCGCCAAAGACATTCACGTTCACGTACGCCAACGGACGCGGCGGCGTCAATCAGGTTGGAAGAAGGGTTTTTTGTTGTTTTGCATTGACTGGTATGAAGTTCATAGAAAACTGGTATGAAAATGTTCATGCAAACAAAGTAGCTGCCTCATTGTGAAGCCAAAAACTCACTATCCGTTAGTCTTCTCCACACTTTCCCAAGCCACAAAAAGTCTACTTCATCTATCTCATTCTCTTTCACTCTCTCTCCCACTTTCTATGTGTCTCTCTCTCTCGTGATCTCTCTCTTTCTCCTCATCTTTTTCTCCCTCTCTCTCTCACTCCCTCTCTCTCTCCGTCTCTCTCTCTCTCTCTCTCTCTCTCCCTCCAATCAGATCACCTCTCTGCTGCCGAATCTGCCTGCCTCGCAAGCAGTTTGGCGTGGCGGCGGCGGCCGCTTAACAATAAGCGAGGACGGGGAGAGAGAAGACGCCGACGCGCCCTTCTACGACTTCATGTTCGATCGAGAGCCGGCCAAGGTTTTAATTAAATAATTGATTAATTAATTTTTAAATTAACACTCTTATTTTATTTTAACAACATTTTTTTAGTCAATACAATTAATGACAAAATTTAACTCAGACTGAGACCAGTGACTTGCCGAAATATAGAATTATAATAAAGAATGATAAAAGAAATAGAACGCTTCAAGACTCAACAACCACCGCAACGAAGCCCTCGCTCCTCGGAGCCACAGGCTCAAGAGCTCCTCCGCTTTCGAGGTTCGGGGCCAGAAATCCGGACGCCAAAGTACGCCGGCGGCCAAGTTAGCGCCGACGGAGAGATCCTGGAGGAATGGAAGAAGAGGCGACTGAGGCCGCCAGGATGAACTTCTTTTTTCATACATAATTATTGTGCACTAAACAACCTGTTAAAGAAGCAATCGAAACTATGTGTAGTCTGAAAAAAATTGCTCAAATTATCTTTCTAAAATATCATTGAATCTCAATGTTCTGCTCAACTTTGCTTCAAGATACGTAAAATAGGCCACCGACTCTATTGTAATTCTTTAAAAAAACATGTTGAGTCAATTTCGTCTGTGCAAGATGAAAAATTTATTATTTTCGGAATTTAAATTTACTTCTTCTATTTGTCTTTTTTTCATTCCACACCAAGTTCTCACATTTTTTTTTAAATTTCTACTGTGATGTTTCAATTTATTCAGTTTTGATCTTTGCGATGGAAAGGGAGTTGTCACATTATTATTATTATTTCATATCTCTTCATGTAGCATATTAAAGGAGGGCGATCACCGAAAAGTCATTGATGATAAATGAACCATCTTACAAGGGAACCATCTGAAGATAAGTTGGAGAATTTTGATCTCACCTATCCAGATCGATAGTTCAAGTCGAGAAATGATGATAACTATTTTTACTTTTTCCTTAATGGCCTCTGGCGATTTTATATTGATTTTTAAATTTTGCATAAAATCGCGGATTTAGTGACCTTGCCATTGTCAATGTGTCACTTAAGCAATTAAACATGGCCTGCGCGGCGCAGTGGGATGCGCGCTCGCCTGCAGTTTTGAGCGTCGCAGGTTCGAACCCCATTCGGTTCAAATATTTTGCTGCAGTTTTGCAAGTTCAAATTTGAAGAAGTACATAAAGAGAAAATTTTTTCAATGAGAGGAGAGTGCATATACACTTTAAATTGGTGTTAAAAAATTTTTTACTTGTGTATAAGGACATTCCGTGTTGGATGGTGTTCAATTCGCCCTTGCTTGCGAATCCACTATCAACCTATTCGGTGGGGCCTACCCCAAAAAAGTCGAGGAAAAAAAATTTCCCCGAAAATCACCAGAGGGGGTAATTTGGTGCGAGGATTGCGAATATCTAGTTTATTTTTAATTCTGAAGTCATTAAAAAAATATATAGAAATTTGTATTGATCTCCTTTTTTTCTGTTTTCCGAACTGTTTCCTCAACAGGAACTCGGACAGATAGTCTACATACTTCTTGTTGTTTACGCCGTACTTCTTTTTTGGAATTTATACCGCATACCTACTTACCGTAACTTTTTTTTAAATGACTTCAGAATTAAAAATAAACTAGATATTCGCAATCCTCGCACCAAATTACCACCTCTGGTGATTTTCGGGGAAATTTTTTTCGAGAGTTCCAGTGCTGCAGCAGTTGAGGAGTCAAAGAGTCATGGAAGATGGTCAAGGCGCGAACTCAAAAAAGACGAATTCAAAAAAGGCGCCAATTCAAAAAAGGCGCGAATTCAAAAAAAGGTTCGAATTCAATTGTGTAAGTACATAGCAGGCATTAATAAACAGTGAACTTATGGTTAGTTGTTCCTTTTTTTGCCATAAGCGTTAATCGTAAAGTTATCTAAATTTTGTATGCATTTATATATGCACATGTAATAAAAGTGCCGGCTATTTGTCAGGTTATTTGAAGTGTCATAATTGGGAATTTTCCACTGTGATTTATCGCTGGAGAAGAAAACATTTACATTTTAAATGTTTCACACGGCGTAAAACAGCGGGTTCGAAAGGAAGTGAAGTGAATTGGAAAAAAAGACAAAACATGGCATTTATAAATAAATATAAACTCCCTCTCCTTCTCCTTTTCTCTTTCTCTCTATCTCTCTCCTCTCTCTAGCTACACATACATATGTAACTCCCGTGTGGCGTGAGGGAGAGTTTGTGAGAGAGAGAGTGAAGAGAGAGAGAGAGAAGTGAGAGAGAGGAGTGAGAGAGAAGAGAGAGAGAGAGAGAGGAGTGAGAGAGAAGAGAGAGAGAGGAGTGAGAGAGGAGTGAGAGAGAAGAGAGAGAGAGAGAACTGAGAGAGAAGAGAGAGAAGAGAGAGAAAGAGAGACATAGATATCCATCAACAATACGTCTACCATTTTGCATCTGCTCCTTCTGCTAGTTTCGAGAAAAGAACTGTATGATAGGTAGATAGAGGGCGCTCAAACAACGAGAACTTTATAATCGTTCTTTTTTGTTATCAAAAGTACTTAAATATGCTCTACATATAGAATTCATCGGTCAAAAAACATTTAGATTTAAAATTTTCACACGGCGTAAAACAACGGGCTCTAAAAGAAGAGAAGTGAATAAGAAAACAAGAAAGAACTTCTTCGCATTAATAAGAACATGACAATAAAAATAATTTAAAAAAAAAAAAACAAAAACAAAAAAAAAAGATTTTTGGAACAAACTCTTCCGAGACAAATAAAAGAAGAACAACAATAACAATAGCATGGGCAACAAAAACAAAGCTGATGACGTCAACAACAACAAGGATGACGTCATCGTGAACTCTTTTATTTACATTTACGTGCATATCATCTCATAAATTGCATTTGACTTGTGGACATCATCTGTTTTAATTTAAGAATATAATAACTGACAAGAAATAGGGTTAATTTAGAAAATAAGCTTAATTTGTTCCTTCAAGAGAGACATATTTCAGACATACATCCGTACATATGTACATATTAAATGCTTGAATGTAGGTATATGTTGTCAATTTTTATGAAACTTAAAAATATATACATATGTTTTCATTTATTTTTTTTTACACAAACGTCAGTCCAATGAATCAAAAATGCAAAGAGAAGAGAGTTTATATAGGAAGGAAGGATTACAAGAAAATGCGCCGGATAGGAAAAAAAATACATGCATTCAGCTACTTTTTGCTTAAAGGGTCACGATCAGCGAACAATTATGTGAGATTTCAATGTGCTGCAACCCTTCGCTGCTGTCATTCGCGAGTGTGCTATTTTGCGGATTTGTGCGACCGCGAGAAATAGCACGCGAGCATGAGAGAGTGGCCTACTCGGTGGCAGAAGGCGGCAATTCGAATTCGAATTAAAAAAAAGGCGCGATTTCAAACGTGAGTTTTTGACTACCCCTTTGAGCACGTCATTCGAATGCGTTAGCGATGCATGCGCCGCTGTCGCCAGCAGCGACTCGCCATTGCTTCGATGCGCCGCCTCCGGTACATTTTAAGTAATTAAAAAAACAATTAATTACGGATTTAATTAATTAATTAATTAATTAAATTAATCAGCGAAATAGATAAATTCTAATATTTAATTTACTTTACTTTATTAGTTCAATATCAAATAAAAATTAATATCATTTCATATGTACTCATAATAAATACTTTTAATCATCAAATTTCACAATAATTTAATTCCATCGCAAGTACATGCGGACAATTTGGCGCGAATTTTATTCGTAATATTTGTCGACCCCTTACTAGAACATCAAAATTGTCCTAGAAAAAGTTGACAAGCTGAAAAAGTGGCTGAAAAAAGTCTCTGGGCATTTCCGATAAACGCGTGGGAAAACGGTGCGATTTCAAAAAAAGGTGTGAATTCAATTGGTGTAAGTACATAACGGGCATTAATAAAAGAGTGAACCGAAATAAAAGTGCTTATGGTTAGTTGTTCCTTTTTGGCGCAAAGGCGTATCGTAAGGTTAGCTAAATTTTGTGTGCAATTATATATGCACATGTAATAGAAGTCGCGGCAAATTCGTCAAGTAATTTTAAGTGTCCTTATTGGGAAATATCCGAGGCGCTGAAATTATCGCTGGAAATGAAAACATTTCGATTTTGATGTTTCAAACGGCGTAAAACAGCGGGTTCTAAAAGAAGTGAAGTGAATAGGAAAATAGACATATAAACTCTCGCTCTCTGTCCTTCTCTCTTTCTTTCTCTCGCTCCCCTTCTCTCTTTCTTTCTCCCCCTCTCTCTCTCCTTGTCTCTCTCTCTTTCTTTCTCTCCTTCTCTCTTTCTTTCTCTCTACTTCTCTCTTTCCATCTTTCTCTCTCTCCTTCTCTCTCTCTCTTTCTTTCTCTCTTTCTCTTTCAGGCCTCCTTCCACTCTGACTCTCTTCTCTCTTGGCCGCCATCCATGACTCTTCAACTGCTGCAGCACTCGAACTCTCAGCCCTCTGCTTCATCTCATCCGGAGGCCATTCTTCACCCCTCATCCAGGGGGTCCTCATTCACCTCCTTCAATCTCATGTTCCACTTTTTACTCCAAGCCACTCGTCCTGGTCGTCTATCGCCGTTGCTCTGGCATCCCGGCAGATTCCGTCGCACAAGGTGGTGCTTGGATGGACCCCTTCTAGTTACGTGGGGTCCTTGAACCCACCCCATCCGCTACCCCCAAAGGTTGTTGAACCCACATACCAAAAAGAAAACTCTCATCATGTTTTTTTAAAAGGGCCTTATAGGCCAAAAAATTCTAACCATAAGACATCTCGAAACGAAATAACTTGCAGATAAACTTTGCTCATTGTCAGCATGCGAAAGAAAGAAGGCCAGCAGTATTGTACGGCTCCTTTTTTGATTCTTGATTTCTATTTTATAGCTATAAGTTCACCAAATCTGACCGATTCGCTGAGCGAGTATTCAACACTGATCGCTCTTATATATTCACTATTATGCGAAATAAAACCACCACACGTTACTATTCTGCAGAAGATTTTTTCACGGGGAAATTTTTATTTTTTTATTTTATTAATTTAGTAAATTACGACTAGCGCTTTGATTTACTTTTAGGAAATTAAATAATAATAATAATATATTAAATAATAAAGTAAAAATATAAAAATAAAATATTTCTTTAACTACAAGATCCTTCTGCTCGCCTCGGCACCTGCGTCCTTTGCAACGAGTACACAGCAGCCGCTATGACTAGGAACAACTCCTGCAACCCCTCCTCGACCGCCACCTCCTTCATCTCCTCCTCAGATCAGAGTAAGGCCGATTGGGCAAAAAGAAAACATTAACTTGGTATTAATTTTTCGGAGTTTAGGATCCTAAAACAGGCCATAATTAATTGCAGTCCGACACCCTTAGACCACATTCCGTTATAAGAAACCGCCAACACCGCTTCAACCTATCACGTTCACGTTGCAATGGAAAGGGAGTTGTCACAATATTATTATTATTACATATCTTGATGTAGCTTCTTAAGCAAACAATGAATAAACTCTCATAATATTTCTCTTGGCCTTCAGAACCACTCTCTCAATTTTGCGATCTGTTTTCTTTCTTTCCTTGCCTCCTTCTCTCTCTTTCCCTCTCTCTCTCTCTCTCACTCTCTCTCTCTCTTATCTCTGCCTTGTGGTCTTCTAAATTGCCGAGGGCGAGAGAGGCGAGAGAGGGCCGGTTGCTCTGCACAGAACTGCCCTGAAAGGGGAGAGGAACGTCGCAGGAATGAAATGAGAACTTGATGAAGTGTGATCAGAGAGAGAGAGGGAGAGAGAGAGGGAGAGAGAGATGCAAAGAGGGTGAGAAAGCGAAAAGTGAGGTAAAAAGTGAGAGAGAGAGAGAGAGAAAGAGAGAGAGAGAGAGAGAGAGAGAGAGAGAGAGAGAAAGAGAGATTATTATTATTATTATTATTATTCTTATTATTATTATTATTATTATTATTATTATTATTATTATTATTATTATTATTATTATTATTATTATTATTATTATTATTATTATTATTAGTATTAGTATTAGTATTATTATTATTATTATTATTATTATTATTATTATTATTATTATTATTATTATTATTATTATTATTATTATTATTATTATTATTATTATTATTATTATTATTATTATTATTATTATTATTATTATTATTATTATTATTATTATTATTATTATTATTATTATTATTATTATTATTATTATTATTATTATTATTATTATTATTATTATTATTATTATTCTTATTATTATTATTCTTATTATTATTATTATTATTATTATTATTATTATTATTATTATTATTATTATTATTATTATTATTATTATTATTGTTATTATTATTATTACTATTATTATTATTATTATTATTATTATTCCCATTTTTCCCTTTTTCTCTCCATCTCTCTCTCTCTCTTCGTTGTTCTCGATTGATCTCCTAAATTTCTGAGGGAGAGAGAGAGTCGAGAGAGAGCCGGTTGCTGTGGCTGCACATATGTAACTGCTGTAAAAGGGAGAGGAACAGAGCTGGAACGAAATGAGAACTTGGTGAAGTGAGATCAGAGAGAGAGAGAGAGAGAGAGAGAGAGAGAGAGAGAACTGAAGAAGAGAGAGAGAGAGAGAGAGAGAGAGAGAGAGAGGGAGAGAGAGAGAGAGAGAGGGAGAGAACTGAAGAAGAGAGAGAGAGAGAGAGAGAGAGAGAGAGAGAGAGAGGGAAGGAGAGGGAAGAGCGAAAGAGGGGGAGAGAGAGAGAGAAGCATTGCCGCGAGAGAGAGAGAGATATCGATCGCCAATCCGTCTATCATTTTGCTTCAGCTTGTTATAAGGCTTCGGCTGGTCATAAGCGCAAAATTATTCTCACAATTATACACACATACATACATGTTAAATTTGGTCTGATTCAATGAAGTGTTCGGGGATTATTTGTGTATGTCTGAGAGAAGATTTCGATTGATTGACAAAAACATTTAGATTTAACAGTTACATACGGCGCAAAACTGCCGGGTTCAAAAAAATGAATTGCATAAGAAGAGTAGAGAGAAATTGACAGTAAATAAAAAATACTCAATTTTTTCAAAAAGAAAAAAAAATATATAAAAATATGATTCTCCATCGTTGCTGCCAACTCTTCCGAGGCAAACAAAACAACAACAGCGAGAATAATGACATCCACAATATCCTCTCGCAAGAAGAGCACCACGACGCAGCCGTCGAATCCGGAGCAGATTGTGGTATTTTTTTAAACACTGATCGCCAGTTCTTCTTTTTATTTATGTACATATTATTGGTGAAAACCTTCTTTGAACTGTGTACTTCAATCGGTTTTAATGAAAATATAAAAATTTCGAAGAATTAGGCTAAATGAGAAATGGAACATAAATTAGGGCTGCGTGCTCCAGTTGCCGAAAAAAAAATAAGTAGGTCAGATTTCGAGGGGAGGCCCAGTTGCCGATTTGGAAATGGGGGAGTAGCTCAGTTGCCGATTTGGAAAAGGGGGAGTAGCTCAGTTGCCGATTTGGAAAAATGGGAGAAGCTCAGTTGCCGATATAGACGTAATCATGCAGCTTGTAGAAAGATTTATTAATAACGCAGAACTGATTGTATATATACATATATTAATAGAAAGAGAGACATTCACAGAATGTAGATATATTAATTGAAAGAGAGACATTCACAGAATACATATAGTTATATGAATAGAAAGAGGGCACAGGAAATCGGGAATTGAGTGCGACGGCGGGAATCTTCAGTGGTCCTTGCCAGTCGTATGCTTCTTGCCCATTTCGTCAAGATACGCAAGAATCTCGTACTTGCGGATGGGGACGCCAGTGTTGATTCGGTCCTTCAGGCTGCAGTGACAGAAGTTCAAAAGTGACAGAAGTACGCGAGCTTTTTGAAGGCAAGAGCCCAATGAAAATGGGAAATGTACAACCGTTGATGCTTGCGAGGACGACGTAGAATTGTGGATTGACTCCTTGCTGCTCCAACGCTACAATATTCAAATGTATTATTTTCATTATGATAAAAGTGCACAACCAAAGTACAAACCCCGATACTTGAAGTTGACTGCGTTTGCTCTTGTAGGCGCCCTTGCTGTAGACCGCAGCTGCTTCTTGACGTTTGTCTTCATCGATTCGATCATCCTGACCAGTGACAATCTTCTTCATAACGTTGGTGTAATGCTTGTGCGGTTGAATCCGTTGGCCAGATGCAGTTCGCTAGCTGAGAGCTTGATTCTCAGCGTATCTTAAAGATTGCAAATTAAAAAGGTGTATTCAAATTATTACTCACGTTATTCTGCGCTCACAGACGTGGCTGTACAGTTGTCGAGACATGAGAACGTTGCATATGTGAGGAGAGCACATCGGGTCGCTCATGAAGAATACGAAGTGATCGGTGACCAGTGGCGCAGTACCGAAAACCTAGAATTTTGAACAATAATTATGTAATAAATAGCACTATTATTTACCTTCACAGTCGCTGGTGATCTCGATGGCACTGCTTTGGCGGCTCTCTCATGATTCGCGACGGTGGCACATCCAGTGCAGATGAATACGCAGTCAGACTTGTTCTGCCGGCGAAAGGTGAATGACATACCGTAGTCGTCGTCGGGATTCGGGAGTCGGTAGACCAGCGCAGGGTGTTTGGCGCTCTACGCATTGATGAAATTAAAATAAGATCCAAACTATATGCTTGCGCTTACCCGGCTCGGCCACACTGTTCCTTTCCACGGCGAAGGGTCCGCCGGCGACGACTGCGATGAAGATGAAGAAGAAGAAGAGGGGGTTGGCGGTGGAGAAGAAGGAGGAGATGAAGTGTAAGAGGAGGATTGGGGAGGCGTATTGCCTGGGGCCCTGAAGAGGGCCGTTGGGTTCTGGGAAGTGTTGGAGGTAGACATGGGAGATGAGCTTGTTGTACGACTTGAGAATGTGACTGCAGGAAGTACAACTGACCTTTCAATCGGTCACATAGGAGAGGAGCAGAAATCCTCTCTTTCTTATTACTCTCTAGGTTTTACATATTCCATGTGACACGAGCTTCTTTTTTTTCTTCTTGTCTCCTAATAATTAACGTTCTTTTTTACTGGCATAATTTCACGCTTCATTTAGCATACCCTGGTGCTTTACAGCCAGAGGGTCCCTCTCATTTCTTATTACTCTCTCGATTATACATGTTCCATGTGGCATGAGCTTCTCTTTTTCTTCTTGTCTCCTAATAATTAACTTTCTTTTTTACTGGCATAATTTCACACTCCATTTCCATATGCCGGTGCATGCCACTTGTTCTGACCTTGTAGCTAGAGAACCACATTCACTCATTTTCTCTGCGTCTTTTTCTCCAAGCAGAAGTATATGTACATATATGCAACAAAAAAAAAAGTTCGAAAAATTATCACCGTTTCAAATCAAAAGTGGAAGAAATATCATTGGAAGAACATCCTTGCCTTGCTCATAATGGATCGGCAACTGAGCTTCTCCCATTTTTCCAAATCGGCAACTGAGCTTCTCCCATTTTTCCAAATCGGCAACTGAGCTACTCCCTCTTTTCCAAATCGGCAACTGAGCTACTCCCTCTTTTCCAAATCGGCAACTGAGCTACTCCCCCTTTTCCAAATCGGCAACTGGGCCTCATGCGGCCAATCGGCAACTGGAGCACGCAGCCATAAATTAGCTTTTGCAGGAGAGAAATATTTCGCATTACACCCGTTCTTCTTATCTCTCTCTCTCTCTCTCTCTCTCTCTATATATATATATATATATATATATATATATATATATATATATTAAGAAAATTAAATTTTTGATTCTTAAATAATTATTTATCTGTTTATTTTCATAAGAAAAATAAATAAATAACTGTAGTGTGTCTCGAACGAAATGACGCTCATGTATCGACAGATATACCTCTCGAGACGAACTGGAAGCGCAAGGCGTTAAAATCGCGCAACTATCCACAGCGTTTCCAACGCCTCCTGCATCGCCCATCTCTCAGCGACACTCAGCTACTGGCAACCTCCCTCTCTCTCACGTCAGCACTCATTCGCCATGGTCCAGTGTTACCTAGCACATAACTGGCGATCAGTCTTCTCTTCGCACTTCGAGTTCACCCCTGGTGGAGCTCAGTGCCGAAGAATCTCCGCGCCTTCGGTCTACAGCTTCGCGCTTCGAGTTCACCCCCGGTGGAGCTCAGCGCCGAAGCAGTTCGCGTCGTTGAGAAGTAACCGGCGCCGCAAGGTCTGGTGAAAATCCGCGTCGCGCTTTGAGTTCGCGCACCACCCGGTTGTGGTCTGTGCACGCTGAACTCAGCGCTTTGGTCTCGTTATCGAGATAGAAAAAAATGTTTACGTTCGACTTTTTTTTAAATTTCTACAGGGAAAAGCGTTCGAAAGATGGCATCGTTTAAAAGAAGCTCTTGACTTCTTCTTCTTCCACAACTGTGTCACTCTTCCGTGTCTTTCATGATGATGAGCGCCTATCCTCCGACTGTCTCTCTGCCGTCTCCTCCATTTTACACTCCCTAGTCTCCGTTTGTCTCTCTGCTCTCTCCTCCATTCCACGCTCCCTCGTCTCCGTCTGTCTCTTTGCCGTCTCCTCCATTTCACGCTACCTCGTCTCCGTCTGTCTCTTTGCCGTCTCCTCCATTTCACGCTCCCTCGTCTCCGTCTGTCTCTCTGCCCTCTCCTCCATTCCACGCTAACTCGTCTCCGTCTGTCTCTCTGCCCTCTCCTCCATTCCACGCTCCCTCGTCTCCATCTGCCTCTCTGCTATCTCCTCCATTCCACGCTCCCTCGTCTCCGTCTACCTCTCTGCCCTCTCCTCCATTCCACGCTCCATCGTCTCCGTCTGCCTCTCTGATCTCTCCTCCTCTCCACGCTCCCTCGTCTCCGTCTACCTCTCTGCCCTCTCCTCCATTTCACGCTCCCTCGTCTCCGTCTACCTCTCTGCCCTCTCCTCCATTCCACGCTCCCTCGTCTCCGTCTGCCTCTCTGCCCTCTCCTCCTCTCCACGCTCCCTCGTCTCCGTCTACCTCTCTGATCTCTCCTCCTCTCCACGCTCCCTCGTCTCCGTCTACCTCTCTGCCCTCTCCTCCATTTCACGCTCCCTCGTCTCCGTCTACCTCTCTGCCCTCTCCTCCATTCCACGCTCCCTCGTCTCCGTCTGCCTCTCTGCCCTCTCCTCCTCTCCACGCTCCCTCGTCTTCGTCTGTCTCTCTGCCCTCTCCTCCTCTCCACGCTCCCTCGTCTCCGTCTGTCTCTCTGCCCTCTCCTCCATTCCACGATCCCTCGTCTCCGTCTGTCTCTCCGATCTCTCCTCCATTTCACGCTCCCTCGTCTCCGTCTGTCTCTCTGCCCTCTCCCCCATTTCTCCCCCACCGCCTCCCGGCGTGCCGCTTCTAGTCACCATGGAGCCGCTGACAAGGCGAGGAAACTCGTGGGCATAATTATGATTAATCAATCTTTCTGTTTTCAAAAAGAGGGATCAGGAAATTAAACGAAATTAAAGATATTATTTATGTACATAAAAAAATAAGCCCATCGATATTGCGATATGACAACATTAAGTAATAAATAGAAGCAAATCCTGCAGGCAATGGCAGATCGACATGAAAACAACTCCAACTCCATCCACTGGAGACGCTCTCTATTTCTCTCTTTCTCTGTCTCTCTCTCTCTCTCGCTCTCTGGCTGCATATAACTGCCGTGTGGCGTGAGGGAGAGTTTGTGTGTGTGAGAGAGAAAGAGAGAGAGAGAGAGAGAGAGAAGAGAGAAGAGCGACATAGTATATACAAACACCGCCTTGAGATCCGTCGACAACACGGCTACTGTTCCTTTTGTTACTTCTCGAAGTCACGACGCCGAATCGATAAACAGTACAGTTTTCGAGAAGAAAGTGGGCGAGAGGTGGTGTTTAGGGAGGCACCCTCCAACAATGAAGAGAACTACTGGAAAAGAAGGCCAAACGTCTTTTCCCGAATCGGGGCAAGTTTCGGGAAAATAACTATATAGTAGGTACATAGAGGGCGCTTAAACAATGAGAACGTTGTGGAATGAATATTGTATGAAGAAGGAATCGATCGCTAGCGAAACCATTAAGATTTATAATTTTCGCACGGTGTAAAACAGCGGGTTCTGACAGAAGAGAAGTGAATACGAAAACAAGAAAGAACTTCTCATTAATAAAATCATGACAATACAAAATAATTTTAACAGCAAAGAAAAGATTTTTTAGTCACTTGCGACATCGGTGGCGCTCCATCGTCGGAACAAACTCTTCCGAGACAAATAGGTGAAGAAGAAGAACAACAACAAAACAAAGCCGATGACGTCACCAATAAAAGATGAAGCCGATGACGTCAACAACTGGCAAGAACAGCACGGCCACGAGACGACGCTGCCGCCGATTCTGGAGTAGATGACAGTTTAATTTTTTATATTAATTTTTTATAAAAAATCTTTTTTAATAATTGTTTATTCTTTTATTGTCATTTAAAACAATTAATAAATAACTTTAGCTCGAAAAATCAAGCAGGGAAATACTCGAACGAATGTATTTTGTTCTATATATGGATGAAAACAGAAGCAGAACCAAACGACGCTCTCACGGAAGCACCAACTCTTTTTATTTCAATTATATATTATTACATGCACATATTACATAAATATGTACCTATGTACATATGGTCCAAAAATTGTATCTGAATTGTTGAAATGAGTCTGTTTTAATGGAAATACAAAAAAAACCTTCGAGGAATTAGGCTATTTGAGAGAGAAAAATGACATACCGTATTTTCTCTATTAGTACCCCCCCTTTATTAGAACCCCCCCCTCTAATAGTACCCCCCTCTGATAAAGCCATTGAAAAATAGAGCCCCTCCCTCTAGTAGAACCCCCCCTCCAATAGTGCCCCCCCTAACTCAGCTCGAGACGTACCTCGAATGGATCCTGGAGGTATCGGATGCTCTCTCCAATGAAATGATTGCAAATTCATTCAAAATATGTGGTAAAATGGATATTCCAGTGATGATTCCTATGAATTCGACCTACGATTCTTCTTATTATGAGTAGAAAATGTTGTTATCAAACTTTTAGTGTCTCACATTGAAAAATAGAACCCCTCCCTCCAGTAGAACCCCTCCCTCTAATAGTGCCCCCCTCTCGCAGGGGTATTGAAAAATAGAACCCCCGGGGGTACTAATAGAGAAAATACGGTAAATTAGCTTTTTCAAGAGAGAAATATTTCATAAAGCATCTACATCCGTGCCTATATATTCATGTATGTAGGTAATTTTTAAAATTACTATATATATATATATATATATGTATATATATATATATTTTTTTTATCTGCATTACTACGCGCCGGATCATCATAAATGATCAAAGAAGAGAGCTTATCAAGGAATGATGCAGCGCTAAACCACCCGAGATGAACAAATACAGCTAATTTTTGCAAAAAGGACGGCGATCAATGAAACAAATTATTCGAGATTATAAATTATCTCTGTCTGTCGCATTCTCATTCGCATTCTCGTGTGCTATTTTCAAGAAACGAATTTGTGCGACCGCCCGAAATAGCACGCGAGAATGAGAGAGTCGGAGGCAGAAGAAAGTGCATAAATTTTTTTCCTAACAATAAGCGAGAGAGAGAACGAAGGAAAGGAAGGAAAGAACTGTGAGAGAGAGAAGGAAAGAAAGGAGAAAGAGAGAAAGGAGAGAGTAACAAAGAGAGAGAGAAAGAGAGAAAGAGAACGAGAAGAGAGTGACAAAGAGAGAGAGTGACAGAGAGAGAAAGAGAGAGAGAGAGAATTGTGAGAGAGAGAGGGAGAAAGAGAGAGAAGAGAGCGAGAGAGAGAGTGACAGAGAGAGAGAGAGAGATAGAGAGAGAGAGAGAGAGAGAGAGAGAGAGGGAGAAAACTGAGAGAGAGAGAGAGAGGTGGAAAGAGAGGGGATAGAGAATGAAAGACAAGAGTGACAGAGAGAGAGAAAGAAAGAGAGAGAGAGAGATAGAGAGATAGAGAGAGAGAGTGACAGAGAGAGGAAAAGAAGAGAGAGAGAGAGAGAGAGAGAGAAAGAAAGAACTGTGAGAGAGAATGAAAGAAAGGACAAAGAGAGAAAGAAAAGAGTAACAGAGAGAGAGAAAGAGAAAAAGAGAGAGAGAGAAAGAGAGAGAGAGAAAGAGAGAGAGAGAGAGAGAGAGAGAGAGAGAGACAGAAAAAGAGTCATAGCCGCAAGAGAGATAGATGTCGATCCCCAATCCATCTATCATTTTGCTTCTGCTCCTTTGGCTGCATCACTATGTCACGGCCGCCCAATCGGTAAGGAGAAGAATTTTCGAGAAGGAGAAGGGGGGGGGTTGTTGAGGGTGAATGAGGCATCCCCAACAATTATGAGAAATGGAAGAGAAGGTCTGCCGTGCTATAAGAATTGGCACCTTGTTTAGGGCACCAGGAACTTTAGAAAGGGCGCTCAAACTTCATTAACTTTCTGTTGTTTTTTTTTTGCCATAAGCGCTAAATTAAACTCGCAATTATATATACAAGTTAGTTAAAAAATTAGATTGGTTGAAGTGTGCAGGGATCATTTGTGTATGTCTAAAGCGACAACTGCAACGATCGATTGACAAAAACATTTAGATTTAACACTTACATACGGCGTAAAGGTGCCGGGTTGAAAAAAAGACAATTGAATACGAAAAGAAGTGCGACATCGGTCCTCTCCATCGTTGTTGTCAACTCTTTTGAGGCAAAGAAAACAACAACAAGAACAACAACAGCAAGAATAATGACAACAACAACAATATCCTCTCACAAGAAGAGCACCACGACGCTGCCGCCGAATCCGGAATAGATGGTGGTAATTTTTTTTATTTATATTTTGTCTTTTTTCTTAAATAATCATTATTATTTTTAAGTTTTTTCTCAAATACATAATTATTAAAAAGATAAAAACTGTCTCATGAAAATCAAGAATGCAAGTTACTTGAAAGAGAGTAGTTTATTTAACATGTATGTATATTACATAGTGTAAGAAGCCAGGCGGCCTAAAGCCTGACTCCTCATCTAGTTCTAATAATGTGTAATGACCGACCTGTTAATATGCCTCCTGGCTAGTTGAATGAAATAATTTTTGGTAAAAAAATTAATTTACTTGTTCACTGGGCTTCCCTCTTGCCCCTGCGGCAAGAATTCGACCCGGGACCTCCATGTAAGAAGCCAGGCGGCCTAAAGCCTGACTCCTCATCTAGTTCTAATAATGTGTCATGACCGACCTGTTATTATGCCTCCTGCCTTGCGGTCGGTACTCGAACGAGCCGCGTTGCAGTCGTGCAGAGCCCCTCTCTGGCGCGCCCTCTCCCGAGAGAGGGAGAGAGAGTGTGCGGCCGTTAGGCGACCGAGAGAGTGTATGTGGGTGCGCGGGTTTCAACAATAGTATGTATGTACATGCGGATAATTTGGCACGAATTTTAATTCGTAATTTTTGTCGATCCTTTTCTAGAACATCAAAATTGTCTTAGAGAACGTTGACAAAGAGGCGAAGCGGCCGATCAAGCATTTGAGGAAAGTTCTTTTATTCAAATTTATACTTTTAACATAAAAGTAATTTTGCATGTTTTTATTGCAAGATATCCTGTTCTTGCTTAAATTAAACGTCTTATATATTGATATTTACTTTAAAAGATTAATCATGAACATTGTTTTTTTTATATCTCTTTTTGCTTACTTATTCTGGTGAATTTTTTTACATTTCTTTTTCCTAACTAGACGACTGGCTACTTTCTCTTTCTTGCAAGTGACAACTACACACTGAGCTCCTCTCCGCCGGCTTCTCCATCCTCTTCTCCCTCACCGAACTCGCCAGTTGTATATTAGTCTCTCTCTTCACTACTGGCCCTCTTTGAAAGGCAGGAGTGAAACTATTGAAATTAGGATATGTAAAAAAGCCAAGAACAATTTTTTCTTCCAATTTTTCTTTCTCTTGTTCTGCATCCCTCTCTCTCTCTCCAACACACACACTCTCTCTCTCCCTCTTTCTCTCTCTCTCCTTCTCTCTTTCCACCCTGAATCTCTCCTTCCACCCTGACTCTCTTCACTCTTGGCCGAAATCCATGACTCCTCAACTGCCACAGCAGCCGTTCTCTAATGTTCAGCCCTCTGCTTCGTCTCATCCAGGGGGCCATTCTAGACCCCATTCATCCAAGGGGTCCTCCTACACCTCCTCCCTCCTCATCAATTGGCACTTCTCATGGCAAGCCACTCATCCCATTCGTCTATCGCAATCAAACGGGCGCCGTTGTTCCTGCGTCCCGGCAGATTCCACCGCCGCCGCCACAGAAGGTGGTGCTTCGATGAACCTCTTTCTAGTCTCGAGGAGGAAACTTTGATCTGCAAGTGCTAGCAAAACTACTTTGTGAGGAAATAATATTGGAAACAATATAGGAATTCTATTTAAGATCTCGTAATCGATTAAAAGTCCCAATTCTTCCAAAAGGAAATCAACGCAACAGGATTTACATAGCGGATATTTCAAATATGATATGATATTCTGCTCAATTATATATTCACACTACATGCGATTGTTCGTCAACTTAATTGAAGTGTCTTGATTGTGAGTTTAAAAATCCCGAAAGCTGTAGAAATCAAATGAATGCAAAAGCATTTAGATTTAAAATTTTCACACGGCGTAAAACTGCGGGTTGGAAAAAGCATAGAAGTTTTCATAAGAAAGCTAATATGAAGATGACATTAATAAATAAAATAAAAATAAAAATACTTTTAACAACAAATATCTGGCAGTAATTTTTATTAATAAATTATTTTAAAATTTAATATTTGTTCTTATTTAATTATTTATTTATTTATTCATGTTTAAAAAAAACAAAATAAATAATTGTGACACGAAATATCACGTAGGTAAGCTACTTTGGATATTAGCCAGGCAGGGTAAGTGGGTGAGCGGCTCTCCTCTGTCAGGAGGTGAAGAGCGACTCTTGCTTGGGGGCATTGCTCAGAGACATCTCGGTGCTTGTGGCCATAAATGCGCGAGATCGAACTGCGCCAAGGAGTACTCTGACGCACTTGAGGTAGGGCTTACGATTAGATAATAAATAGTATTTTCTATTGTCGTGATCACCGTTGTAAAAAGCTAGTGCTTCCTTCTTAGCTAAATTTCAGCGAACATCTATTATTTTAAATGGTATTTTCATCCAAGTTGTATTGTGTGAATCCGGAAAATGTATGATTTTTCATTACTCATTCGATATAAGAAACACTCAACATCTCCGAGAATTTATTGTCGATGGTATTCGAATGGAACATTAAAACTTCGTATATGGTTAAAGGAATTTTATAATAATGCAGAACATACAGTGTTTCTAAAAAGCAAAAAAAAAAGAAACAAGAACAACTTATCTTCCCTCCAAAAAGACAATTGTGGGCCATTGAATAAAGAGTTTCGGAGGTTATATGTACATTCATACATGCATCCTCCGATTGAAATTTGTCTCCGTTGGCGTGAAATTCTGATATTTCTAATGTCACAAGTAAGTTGCCAACGGAGACAAATTTCAATCGGAGGATGCATCTAGACTATATTTTTTTTTAAGTAGAGATAATACAACATAAAGCGAAGAATAATATTGTGAATAACCCTTGCCCGCTGGTCTACTCCAACATCTCTTAAGAGAGGATGTCAGTAAGACTCGAGCAGGGCCCTATTATGACCTGCCCTAGGAATTTTTTTTCAAATTTCTTCACCAAAATTGATTATAGTATACAACTCGACGTGGTGAACAAAATAGGCTGTATTTCAAAGGTGAAAATTTTTTTCCGCGCGAGACCCAGTACCGTAATCTTATAAATTCTATTTATCATAAGTCGCTTCAAACTTATTATTAGACAACCATCGAGCTATCATTGGATAGCTGATTGAACGGGCTTTAATTTTGATCTTGGAAGATATTTTCTAAAAATGTGAATTTGTCCCTAAAACACGGACCTAAACATTTTCGAAGGCGGTTTTTACCGAAATTAAGTATTTTATGTTCATTTCGCTACAACCGCTCCTGGATAGGCTTAAAGTACGTGAAATTTGCTACAACATATATCTCTTTCAAAAGAATTGAAGGTCTCGCTCTTAGGTTCCCAAACGCTTGAACATGATCCTGTGTAAACTGTAACACCGTGCAAGCGCATTCTTCGATCCATAACTGCGCTCAATGTCAATATTACAAAATCGTAAGTATATCATCTAAGAGCTCTCACGGAGATCTTCAAATGTTACATACATACTTTTATTGAAAAGTTTCAATTTATATGGAAAATTTCGTTCTGTACAATTAGAAGGCTTAAAAAACTACTTTAAAAACATTTTCGCCTATCCAAACATACATCATAAGAAAGAAGATGAAATTTGCTACAAGATGAATCCCTTTCAATGGAATTCCATTCATAAGATCTTTTGTTATAAGCTATAAAATAGTGCCAGTAGCGTCGCTGTCATTTTGCCCAAGAATTCACATTTTAGGTTATTCGAATTAGAATATTCCAATCCTTTTTTTCTACAGTTTTTCCATAAGGCCTGGTTATTTTACTCTTATGGCTTATAACAAAAGATCGTACGCATGGAATTCCATTGAGGGGGGTTCATCTTGTACCAAATTTCATCCTCTTTCTTATGATGTATGTCTCGACAGGCGAAAATGTTTTTAAAGTAGTTTTTCAAGCCTTCTAATTGTACATAACGCAATTTCCCATATAAATTGAAACCTTTCAATAAATTAATGTATGTAACATTTGAAGATCTCCGTGAGAGCTCTTAGATGATATACTTACGATTTTGTAATATTGACATTGAGCGCAGTTATGGATCGAAGAATGCGCTTGCACGGTGTTACAGTTTACACAGGATCATGTTCAAGCGTTTGGGAACCTAAGAGCGAGACCTTCAATTCTTTTGAAAGAGATATATGTTGTAGCAAATTTCACGTACTTTAAGCCTATCCAGGAGCGGTTGTAGCGAAATGAACATAAAATACTTAATTTCGGTAAAAACCGCCTTCGAAAATGTTTAGGGCCGTGTTTTAGGGACAAATTCAAATTTTAGAAAATATCTTCCAGGATCAAAATTAAAGCCCGTTCAATCAGCTATCCAATGATAGCTCGATGGTTGTCTAATAATAAGTTTGAAGCGACTTATGATAAATAGAATTTATAAGATTACGGTACTGGGTCTTGCGCGGAAAAAAATTTTCACCTTTGAAATACAGCCTATTTTGTTCACCACGTCGAGTTGTATACTATAATCAATTTTGGTTAAGAAATTCGAACAAAAATTCCTAGGGCAGGCCTTGATCGAACGATACGGACAGGCTCTCTTAAATATATTACTTGATATCGGTAAGAGTGTGATCGATCTGCTTTGTGATGTGTTTAATCAACAAAATAAATAAAAGTGTGTGAGATATCATTGATTATTCTTTTCCCGGTTGCTGAAAGTAATATAGTCTAGAAACAAAAAAAAGAGAGAGAGAGAGAGAGAGAGAGAGCGAGAAGGAGAGAGGGGGAGAGAAGGAGAGAACGGGAGAGAAATAGAGAGGGATGGAGAGAGAGAGAAGAGAGAAAGGGAGAGAGAGAAGGAGAGAGGGAGAGAGAGAGAAGGAGAGAGGGAGAGAGAGAGGAGAGAGAGAAGGAGGGAGCGAGGCAGAGAGAGAGAGAGAAGGAGAGAGAGAAGGAGAAAGGGGTGAGAAGGAGAGAGGGATGGAGAGAGAGAAGAGAGAAAGGGAGAGAGAGAGAAGGCTTGTTTAGAGCCCTTCTCTCTCGCTCTCACGTGATTACGACGCAGAAGACATTCCTTGGATTGGGTCCCTCTGGATAGGGGATGCCGCCTCCGTCGACGTAGCGGAGCGGGTCGTCATTCTGGCATGTTAGCATGTCGCCGGCTGCTATCATCGCTTGGTCATTGTCCTGCAAAGTGACGAGGAGAGGAAACGACGAGAGAGAGAGAGAGAGAGAAAGAGAGAGCGAGAGAGAGAGAGATAGAGTGAGAGAGAGAGAAGGAGAGAGAGATAGAGAGAGAAGGAGAGAGAGAGAGAGAGAGAAGGAGAGAGAGAGATAGAGTGAGAGAAGGAGAGAGAGAGAGAGAGTTAGAGAGAGAGAGACTGACTATGTATATAATATAATTATATACGTAAATTAGTTTTGTCTATAATTACATAATTAGATTGATATGTACATACATACATCAAACTGGAGCGATACAGTGCCGCTTGTCGTCAACATCTTTACGAATTGTGGGTTTTTTTTTTAATTAAAAAATTATAAAAAAACAACATTTTATTAATCCTCTTCTTTTTTTAGCACGACTTATTGTTAGGTGTTAACTGACGGGCCCGATCCAGACAATCAGCTTTCTTCCGATTTTGCATGTCGCCGTTTTGCACGGCGTCTTCCCAACTGTCATGTCATTCGGGTCAGGAGGCTCACCATTTCTTGGAGGCTATTAATTTACTAATTAATTAATTAATTAATTAATTAAAATGCTGTTACCATTCGGTATATTATCAATAAATAATATGAAATGTGCCTTATATATCGTCAAATAATATGTAGAATGCTTTAAAGAGTCCTAATAATCAGGGCAATAATGATCAAATGGACTGCACTAACCTTAAAGACGACGTCGGCACACTGCTGGCATTTTGGCACGGGCGCAGCTGTAGTAGTCGTAGAAGGTGTTGTAGTTGACATGGTCGTCGAAGGTGTTGTAGTGGTTGTTGATATAGTTGTCGAAGGCGTTGTTGTTGAAGTTGTCGTTGTTGTAGATGACGTTGTCGTCAGGGCCGTCGTTGTTATTGGTGGTGGCCTGCAATTTGTCTTTTTATTATTATTAAAATAACGAAAATAAAATTTTCATTTGAGCCTAGATGTCGGGTGGGAGATGTAGTAGCTTAATGTAGAGGCCACAGGTCTTTGAGCGCATAAAATGAGATGGTGTGGGCATTTATTAGGAAGCCTAATGCGGCCGAGAATAAATTTACGAATAAGATCTAGGTCCTTAGCTTTTCTGCGAAATAAGAGGCTGGGAAGGCTCAGGATTTTACTGCGCTGCTCGCTGTGCGGGATAGAATGATAATGAAATACAAACGACCTATGAAAAATACGACGGGTAATATAGTTTTGGACTTTCTCTATGGAACATATGTATGTTCTTGAGCATAAAAGTGGAACATACAGATGAGCAAAATTCTAATATTGAGCGAATATATGCATATATGTACGATAGGCAGATAGTAGAACAGAGGCATCACTAGTTCTAAGCAGATGTGCTAACGGGCCCAAACATTTTGGGCCGGCCCGGCCCATCGGGCCCAAGGACTCGGCCAGCCCGGCCCGATCCATTTCCGGGCCCTAGAATTTTGGGCCCGACCCGTGGGCCCGTTTGAGCCCGATTTTCAATAAAATTCTGTGGAAAAAAGTCCGACGAGTTGAAATTCAGAATTTTTTCATGCTCGTGCTATGAACATTCATTTTAATGTATAGAAGAAAGAGTTTTAGGGGGGAAAATGAACAAAGAAGGAAGTTTTGCTCTTTACAATGCCACAAATCGTCCTGACTGGACGGCATTGTGTGCTTATCGGGCCCAATCGGGCCTGCTGGCCGGCCCAACTTTTTATGGGTCCGGCCCGGCCCGGCCCCGGGCCCTGGAAAGTTGGGCCGGCCGGCTCTACGGGCCGGGCCGGCCACTTTGCACCTCTGGTTCTAAGAGCTCTGAAAATGCTGTATGCCTATGAAAATGACTTGGTGATGACACTAGAACAATGCAGAGAGAAAGAAAGACTAGAATCAATTATGACACCCAGATCATGGATATGGTCAACGGGTCCGATAGGAATGCCATTAATGTGAAAAGGCACCATTGGGATTAGTTCTTCCAATATGTAGGACAACGGTTTTTTCAACGGCAAGGGGAAGCTGCCAATCTTTTGCCCAGGAGGCGACAGCGTCTAAGGCATGTTGAAGAGAATTTCTATCTTCAAGTCTACTAAACGACTTATAAATCTTAATATCATCATTTAGGTATAACACCATATTGGGAAACGACAGCCGAAAGATCTGTTGTGTAAATGATAAGAAGGAAAGGACCAATGACACTACCTTGAGGGACACCGCTCAGAACTTGGACAGAACGAGGGATGGGGTTACCAACACTTATAGCCAAAGAACGATCGCCTAAGAATGTACGAATCCATTTTATAACAAGTGGAGGAAATCGAAAATGTTCTAGCTCATATAAAAGCTAAGTATGGCTAACTCTATCAAACGCTTTGGAATTATCAAATTAGACAACATCAGTCGTGCGGTTAAAGGATAATGAACGCGACCGGTATTCCAATGCGTCAAGCAATCGTAATTCTATCGAACGTTTCCGGCGAAATCCATAATGTTAATCCGGGAGTATCTAATTAGCTTCTCACCAATTATAAAGATCACGGCATAAAATTCTCTCGAATGTTCTAAGAAAGATGCACGTTATACTAATATGACGATAATTAACTGGATCATTGAAAGGAGGCTTCTTGCAAATAGGTGTAACAATAGAATGCTTCCATATGCTAGGGACAACCGAATTAGAAAACGAAAAATTGAAAATATATTCAAATGAGATACTAATAGGAACTGCTAACTGCTTCAAAAAATACACGTTGAAGTTTTCAGGTGTTTTGCATGAGGAATTAGACCATCGCTCTATGAAATTGCATATTTCATGCCTATGAAAATTGAAGGAAAAGGGGTGAGCTAGGAGAGGTCTTGGGAGAAGGAAGATTGGGAAGAAATACTATTTTGTGAGTAAATAGTGAGAGGTAGATAATATTACTATTTAAAAAATAATGAAATTAGTTAACATCATTATTAATATCTTGAAAGTAAGTAATGATAAATTGTAGCTAACCTGGTCAACGCAGGGTCAGTCGGGATCATCGCCATACAGGCGATGACCACGGAGAAGGACGCGGAGAGGAGGAGGACGAGGAGACGAAGGCGGGCGGCAGACATGAAGCAGACAGACAATGATGAACACGCTGTGGGATGGCGAGCATTTATATGAAACAACTCTATCCGCCCATTTCGCACTCATAAGTGATTACACTAAGCAAATTAATGGCCACAAGGAGGATCTGTCACTTTCCTTGGCAGAACGTTTTGTGAACATTTCATGTCGACCTTGCTTGCTTTCATTGATATGGCTTACCCTGTGGCGATGATAGTTCATACACTCTACTGATTAGAGTAAGAGAGAACGAGAGTGAGAGAGAGATAGATAGAGAGAGAAAGAAAGAGAGAGAGGGAGAGAGAGAGAGAGAGAAAGAGAAAAGCGGCAAGTCAAAAACAGAAATGAGACAGGTTTGAACAAGCGTGGGTGCCAACGACCTTTCAGCCAGAGAGCGAAGAAGCTGGACATCAGTTCATTTCCCTCGCAAACGTTTGCCTTTGTCCGAGCGATCGACTTATTGACGCCCTTGCGCTAATGGATAGGATGTTGACAAATCCAAACGATAAACGTCCCGGAAAGCTGTGGGGAGAGCGCACTTTGTGCCCGGCGTGTAATTCCATCATTGCTCATTATGTTGGCAAGGCCATGAAAGGTGAGGGAGCATCTCGGATGATGAGGGGGGAAGAAGTTAATCTTTTTTAATGAACGGAGAAAGTGGCAAGGAGACAAGAGCGGCAGAGAAAGAGAAGAGAGAGAGAGAGAGAGAGAGAGAGAGAGAGAAAGAGAAGACAGCTTACAAAGTGGAACCAAGCGACGTCCGCCAGGAAAGTGAAAGAAAGGGAAGGGAAGCATCCCGCTAGGTCGCCTTGCCCTTTCACCACCGACGTTGTCATTGAAGAGGTAGGCCTTACCATTAGACTATTTTTTCTCCTTTATTTCTTCTTCTTTCCGAGCAATTGATTCAAATCCATTAAAAGATGACGATCACTGAAAAATAATTAATTACCGTGTTCATCCTTGGAGTAATCACACTTATTCTCGCGTGTTTTTTTTCGCAGATCGCCCAAACCCGGTGTGTAAAAAGCAGCAGCAATGAGACTGCAAAGGATCGCGCGGGAAGTTGAAATCTCGCATAAATTTTCAGTGATCGCTTTCGTTTAGAAAGCAAAGAGCCTACCGCGAGAGATGCGGCGGCCGCCTTCATCTTGAGGCGCGTCGAAAGGCGCAGCAATCAAATCAGCACAAGAGAGAGACAAAGAGAGAGAGAGAGACAAAGAGAGAGAGAGACAAAGAGAGAGAGAAAGAAAGAGAGAGAGAGAGAGAGAGAGAGGCGCTGCAGTCAAATCAGCACAAGATCGTTGGTCAAGATCTGCGAAGAGACCCGGAGACCAAATAGACACTTTCGTTGGTATTAAGTAGATCTCCTGCTTCTTTTTCGCTCTTTCATTCTCTCACGAATGCGCTTACTCTGAATTATCCTTTTCTTCTGAGAATTGCCGTCACTACTCTCAAAGGTCTCATATGGAGAATTAGTGCGCGGTGGTTCCCATTCGAAAATTGCCTTTAGCTAGCCTTAATTATTTTTTTATGAAGATATATTTTATGCATTAAAAAAGTAACTTTAAAAACTGCAAGTACCTCATAGATCTCGATGCTCTTGCTCACTTCGAAGACGACGTTGAGATTCGGGTTCCTCTTGAGCTCGGCGTCCGGGCGGTCGAACAAGTGCTCCTGCAACGAAATGGGTTACTGTACTTATTTGAAAATAGTACAATAATTTTAATGAAAATATTTCCGACGCATATCAATCGTCTTTCTTTCAGATCTAAATGCGCTAAAATAATGAAGATCATTTAAAAAAAACCATTTCCACCTTGCGAATATGGCCCAGCATCTTCAGCATTCCGGCAAAGGTGGCGTCTTTGGACGAGATCCGGAACTGATTCGGCTTGCTCTTCTTGTCGCGCTCGCGTTTCTCAGGAAGACACACTGAATGAAATAGTAAGATTACTTACCATTAATATTTCTTTTATGTTTGCAATTGCTTAAAGGACATTGTTTAAAACAAGCTACAAAAAATAATAACCGACTTCAGGCCCGCTTATGGATGGCCTTGAGCCTCTCGGTGTCCCTCGCATAGTAGTAGATGGCTCCAATGGCACTCCAGCACAACGCCACAGACGTCAAGGCCGTCACGATAAATAGAGTCTTGAGGCGTCCGCTGGAAATTATAAGAGAAACCTAATTCTTATATCATTGTGAATTTTATGGAAAGGCATAATAAAATTTATTGGGAAAATTAATGCACCATTCTCAAGAATGCATAATAATTCGACTGCTGCCGTCAAATAGTTTTGAAGTGACACCATTTACAATGAGACTGATTGTGAATCATGTTGTCTTATTGTATTTTTTCTCACAAAAATTTCGTGACATGACACAAAAAATTGACATCTATTCGACCAGCCCACGCAACGAAGAATTATTGCCACAAAGATACTCGAAGAAAAGTAAAAAGGTGCGCACCTCTCTTCGGTAATTCTCTGCAGCCACAGAACGGCAACCAAAGTCGTGAGGACGGAGAGGAGCACGAGCGCCATTCTTTTCAGCACTTTTATGCCGGCTTTTCGATTTTGCATTCGTGTCAGAAGACGGTGTGGCTTGGAGGAATTTACTATTCATTAAGTACTTTAAAAAGTATAAAACTTTTTATCAAATGCAATTGTATTATGATAAATAAATTATTTCAAGAAGGCCTGGATTACGAGGAAGGAGTGAGAATTGCATGGGCAACCTGAACACAGACGCAGTGATAGAATGTGAGATGGTGAGCGTTTCCGGATTGATATATGTTTCTACATACATACAAATGGAAGGAAATGAAAAATCAAGTCTTACTTAACAGGCACTAGGAAGACCCTTCAACTTTCACTGGCAGAACGTTTTGTGAACAGTTCGTGCTTAGATTAGTGCTTAGAATTCATGGCGAGAGAAAGAGAGAGAGAGAGAGAGAGAGAGAGAGAGAGAAAGTGCGAGAGAGTGAGCGAGAAAAGAGCGAGAGAGAAAGAAAAAGAGAGAGAGATAGAGAGAGAGAGAGAGAATGAAACGATGACTGAAATGTCCCATTGTCTGGAATGAAAACGGCCAGTCAAAAAGGGAATGAGACATGTTTGACCAGAAGAGTCCTCTCCTTGCTCGCTCGCCCATTCGTTCTTGGGTGCATTCGGACTCCATAATTCTTGCGATTTACAGAACCGCCCAATAGAACGGGGTCTTGCATATATTCTCAAGATTCTCAAGAAAATTGTGGTCAGAAGGAGTAAATATTTTCGTGTAATGTTCATGTTTTCTGAAATCAGAATGATTTTTTTCTCTACCGAATACTTACAATAGTTCTTAGAATAAAATAAATCAAAATAGGCCATGAAAAATTTTTTTTAACTCGACTGCATTTGGCTCACAAAGCATTTTGAGTTCTCTTCGCAATTTCTATTTTCATTTTTAGGGCAGAAACATTGATGTATTTTGAGAATTGTTGTACTTATTGAAGTTTCCTGGCTAGAGGTCTCTCTCTCTCTCTCTCTCTCTCTCTCTCTCTCTCTCTTTCCCTTTCTCTCTCATAAGCTCTCTCTCTCTCTCACTCTCTTTCTCTCTTTTGAGCTCTCTCTCTCTCTCTCTCTCTCTTTCTTTCTCTCTCTCCGTCTCTCACTTTCTCTCTCTCTCTCTTTCTCTTTCTCTTTCTCTCTCCCCCTCTCTCTTTCTCTTTCCCCTCTCTCTCTCTCTCTCTCTCTCTCTCTCTCTCTCTCTGTTCTCTGTCTTTCTCTCTGTGTCTCTCTCTTTTCTCTTTCTTTCTCTCTGTCTCTCTCTCCCTCTCTCTCTCCTTCTCTTACTCTCTCTCTCCCTCTCTCTCTCTCTTTCGCTCGCTCCGGTTTTCATATTTCTGACAGCAATGTTTTTATAGCATGCAACAAACATTGTTATTTGGTGAAAGGTTATAATATAAATAGCGTTTGACAGAAGACAAACTAAAAGCTGGTCATAGTAGATGGTTGTCGCGAGGGAGTTTAGCTACAAGAATGATGTCTAGCTTCACGGGGACCTCCATATCGTGTCCTATCTCGGGGGATACCTGAACTAGGAGACGGAGTCGTGAACCAGTGTTGTGTCATATGCTTGTATTTGATTCCATGAAGTATACATATAAGATAAGTGTATACATTACTTTATAAAGCCATACAAGGATAGTCTTAGCGAGAGAAAGAAAATAGAATTAGAATGACTTGGTTATGTTGATTTTGATAGTGTTTTGAGAGAGAGAGAGAGAGAGAGAGAAAGAGAGAGAGAGGATTTGAGAAAGAGAGAGGCAATCATAACCAAGCCTTTCCTTGTTTGACGGAGTCGGTGAAAGGCAATTAATGTTTTCACTAAATCGAAAGCTAAGCAAGAAGACAACGGCTCTTTCCTTTCCCTAATCTCTGCGTTCTCTTCAACTCTTCCCTATCCATCGCGCACCCAACGAGTGTGATTTTTCTTTCACTTGCCTAGTTGTTCTTTGCTGTTCAGCAATCTGCTCTCTCTTCTCTTCCTCGCTCGCTCTCTCTCTCACTCTCGCTCGCTCTCTCTCATTCTCGCTCTATCTATCGTTCTCTCTTTCTCACTCTCACTCTCTCTCTCTCTCTCGCTCTTGCGCGCTCTCTCTCATTTTCCCCGCGGAGAAAACTGAACGGTCTGAGGGCCGTTCTATGATGATAGTGCTCATGTTCCTGGTCGATCGAAATTTTTTTTGAAATTTTAAGTCCAGAACTACCGTTGAAATTTTTGGCCGTTATTTTTCTAAGTCCAGAAGTCCCCGTTGAAATAATCACCCGATATTTTTCTAAGTCCAGAAGTCCCCGTTGAAATAATCACCCGATATTTTTCTAAGTCCAGAAGTCCCCGTTGAAATTTTCAACCGATATTTTCTAAGTCCAGGATTCATTCCATCTTGTTCTTGGTCGATCGAAATATTACAAGTCCAGGATCCAGACCGGATCCCAACCTGGGTCACTTGCGTCGTAAGTCAACGCGTTACCAATCGGCCATTCGTCCATCATACCAACTAGCAAGAGAAGATGTAGACATTCGTGTGGAAATGATCATACATCAGAGATCACACATCACTCACCGGGGGGGGGGATATTGCCATATCTGCTAGTTGAAATATCACAAGTCCAGAACACTGAGAGGAATCGAACCTGAGCCGCTTGCGTCGTATGTCGTGACGTCATCATACCAGCTTGCAACTGAAGATGTAGACATTCGAAAGGGGATGAAATTTTGCTAAGTCCAGAAACCTCATGCAATTTTCACAAGTAAAGGTCCAAGCCAGTGGAAATATCTCTAGTCCGGAAAAAATACAGCAAATGATATTCCCCCGAGGGGGTCGAACCTGGGACCTTTCGATTTGAAAAAGAGCACACTACCAATGAGCCAATCGACCGTCATACTAACTCTCAACTGAATATGTAGACATGCAAACGTGTATGTGGAAGTGATACATATTTTCCACAAGTCCAAAACCCTTGTGAATTATTCAGATACAGGAATATTTTCCAAGTCCGAAACCCCCCGTTGAATATTACACCAGTGTACATGTGCTCTCTTAAATGATGACCAAGTCACTCTCTGTACTTTCACTTTATGTTACGTAATGTAATGCCCACGAATTCTATTTATCTCTGTACCTTTGTTAATGGAATCTATTATGAAATATTATGAAATATCTTAACGCCTACGCAATAATGAAAATAGCATATGATTTATGTACATACAAGTTAGAGAAAGAAAGAAAAGTTACGAAATATGTCATATAGGATATGATGCATGTCTTATCAACGTTCAGGATCTAGAGAGGATGCTGCCAGCGCCAAGGCGGATAAGTGAGAAAATAGTGCATAAAAAAGGAGAGTCAAATCACAAACAGTGCATTGATCACAAAAGCTACAAGATGCGGACAGTTACGACGCTTTCTCTATGCAATAGTAATATTGAAAGTGACTTTGCTGCCCTTCTCGATATGGAATACGATCTGCCCTTCCTTGCCAATAGCCACGTTTTTGACAGTTTCTTCCTCATCGTTTTCCACCTACAAGCAAATAATTATGTACAAAATGAAGTGTCACAGAAGAAACCTTTTCGTATGCTTTCCCGTCCGCGCGTATACTTTTTCCAATGCTAGCTGGACGTTTATTTGAAGGAAGTGATGTGGATGCATTCGCGGTTGACATGTTTGCAGATTCTCAGTCTCTCACCTGCCAAGAATCATGAAGCGTGCAAGCAATTCTGGAACCGACAGCATTATCAAGAAGGGACGTCGCGACATCGAAGTAAGACATAAATATTATCTATCAAATTATTAACTTGCTTTATATTGGAAAAAATACCTTGAAGCATATAAAGATTTTGAAATAAAATAGGAGCGAGAGGAAGAGCAGCTGGCCTCTACCTCTACGGCTGTCCATTATGATCGAAGACTTGTGCCGTACAGCGACACAAGCAGTGACAGCAGCAGCAGCAACAGCAGCAGCAGCAGCAGCAGCAGCAGCAGCGGAGAATCGGTATATACATATTTTTCTCTTTTATTTTACCCTTTGATATGTTCCACAAAGTATTTTTAAAGATTATTTTTTCTACATATTTTTCTCTTCAATTTTACCTATTGATATGTTCCACTTGTACCATTTATTTATTATTACAAAGGTGTAAGTATTATAACAGTCTGACGACCAAGAGTACATCGACAATGAAACGGCAAGCGACAGTGGCAGCTCGTCGGAGGATGATGACACTGTCTATGAAGACAGTGACGAAGAGGAAATATATGATGAAGAGGAAGTTGAGGAAGAAGAAGTGGAGGTATTCAATTTGTTTTCATTAAGTTATTTTTTAAAGGATTATTTTCATTTCAAATGTTTAACATTACAGACACCTCTCCACATTGACGGTGTGCTGCATGAGGTCAAAGAATTCTACAAAGTGGAAGACCTCTCGAGAAGCCGAAACAAGAGGTTCAGAGTGGAACAGGAAGACATCTCCATTCGATTCCGCAAACTAGCCAAGAGAACAAATGATCTCGATGGACTCTTCGACCTGGTCAGTTTGTTTTTACAGAACTATACAATTTGAAAGTTTACAATTATACGTTGTGATATTTCTGTATGAATGCATTAATGTTTCATTATAAATTTTTAGGTCATGCTTGACGTACTCGAGGAGAGTAAGCCACCTCAACGTGGAAGCGACCTCCGTGTCTCCGTCGCCATTAACCAAGAAGGCCAAGCAAGGGCCTACTACATGAAACCCTCAGTATATTCGGACAATATTCCGAACATACTGCGCAAGGAGATCTCATTTGCGAACACGTCAACAGGAGTGGCAACACCGCTTCTGCTCAGCGAGGTATGTACATTATATCAAAGTATTTTCAATTTATTGTAATCCATTTATTATGTATATTTTTAGCTTCACGTTAGGATCTCGTGGATAGATGTGCCCACCGGATCCGGAAATCGTTCTTTCGCCAAAAAGAACGATTGGAGCAATATCACCAAGGCCAAGGGTTTGAAAAATCTAAATTATTGTTACTACAATGTTTTGGAATTTATAATGCTATTATTTTATAAAGTTTATTTCAGGGAACAAGGACTGCCTCGCAAAGGTCATTGCCATTGGCATGGCCTACCTAGACCGTAAGAATGACGTCAACAGATGGAAGTCAATCTCGCGTCATGAAGGACGCCAACAGAAGGTCGCAGACCTCTACCACAGGGAATTTGCGATACCGAAGAAGGCCTCCTACACCATCGAGGATGTCAAGCTGTTCCAAGAGAACATGCCAGGCGTACAACTCGTCTTGTTTTATGGTGACAAACCAGGCAAGGCAGTATTCTCGGGGGAATACATTGACGACACGAGAGTCATTGGACTTCGTCTGCGACGAAGCCACTTTGACCACATTAAAAGAGTCTCAACATTCTTCAGTTAGTAAATTATAATTATATTTTTATTCCATTTAAAATGTTTATTTTTTTATTTAAGATCGACAGTTCTACTGCCCACTGTGTGACGTTTTGGATGACGCTGCATCGGCCCACTACTCGTGCCCTGTCAACTGTGACAAGTGTGGAACGCGACAGAAGGGTCTGTGCAATGGGCACGAAGCCCACAGGTGTGAGGCATGTGGCGTTGTCTGCCACAATGAAGAGTGCCTGAAACGACACCAAGAGAAAGGTTAAATTTATATACATTTATGACATTGATATGTACGGATAACATTTAAATTTAGGTGTCGACGGTGGAAAGTCATACTGTGAAAAGCTTGACCTTTGCACGCAATGTAATAAGCCGAAGAATATGTCTCGGCGTGGTCGTCCTCACTGTTGTGGCTATTCCTACTGCGAGACGTGCTGTGAGGAACGACCGCATGGCCACAAGACGTGTTACGTCTCGCCTCTGCCTCCCCTTTCAAAGAAGTTCCAGAAGAAGACGATAGTATTCGACATCGAAGTAAGAATTTACTTAAATTTTTGTCAATTAAAATTTGTTTTTATTGTTTGCTTATTATTCTTCTTTATCTTCAGACACTATTTTATTATTATTATTTGTTTTACTTAGACTCGCATTGTGAAGAATAAGAGGGGGCAAAGATGCACGTGCCCAATCTGATCATTGCCCTTCGCTCGTGCGGAAAATGCGAAGGAGAGCTGCCCAAGGACGTGTACGATGTCACATGCAGTTGTGACCACTGTGGAGGGAGGAGGCTCTGGCAGTGGCAGGCGCTGGACAACCCAAAGAAGAGAATCATTGAAGAGTTCTGCGACTGGGTTTTCGGCGACGAACACAAAGGCTTCACCGTCGTAGCCCACAATCTCCGCGCGTAAGTATTTTATCAATTTGTTTTTCTTATTTAAATTGAATAATTACACCTTTTATTTATTCATAATTTTAGCTATGACGGACAGTTGATACTGCGCCATCTGTGCAGCGACCGAAGCCCTGTCTCGCCCTCCGAGTTGATCATGGCCGGAAGAAAAATCATGAAACTCGAGGTCAACAACGTCAGAATGGTTGACTCGCTGAGCTTCCTGGCCATGCCTCTCGTCTCATTCCCCAAGGCATTCGGAATAAAGGAATTGAAGAAGGTATGTTAAATATTCATATCAGATATACTTTTCTAATATAAATATTTAGGGGTACTTTCCGCACCGCTTCACGATTGCCATTGCCAACTACCAGTACGTTGGCAAGATCCCGGACAAGAAGTACTTTGGCTACAAGTCGATGCGGGATGAGGCGAGGACCGCATTCGACGAATGGCACGACAAGCACGAGCAGAACGAATTTACATTCGACTTCCGTCTGGAGATTGAAGCTTATTGCTTCTCCGATGTCGTCCTCCTGCACGAAGGCATTCGCACCTTCGATGCTGAGTGTTTTGGCGCCACGGGCGTTCATGTCTTTCACGAGAGCGTGACTGCAGCCAGTGCGGCCATGCGTGTCTTCCGCCGCAAGTTCCTCAAGAAGGACCTCTTGGCTGTCGAGAAGCCCATCACCGCAGAGGACAAGCAGAGTCGTCTGGCACTCAAGATGCTTGCGTAAGATTTAATTTATAAAATTTGTTTAATTTATCAAACAATATTCTACTTTTAGCTACCTGAGGAAGACAAAGGGTGTCCAAATCCGTGACGCGCAGCACGGTGGCGAGAAGAGAATCAAGGGAAGTCGCTACCGCGTTGACGGATTCGTCAAGAGACCGAACAAGAGGGATTTTTTTAAATACATATTGTTTTCTTTTTATATGAATGTACATATTTACTGTGGGGCAAGCTGGGAGAGAGGAACGACAGACTGAAGACGGAGATTGTCGACGATCCGAGCCGCTTCTTCCGTCTCATGAATGACGCGGACGTGGACGTGCGGGACTACTGTCTGCTCGGCGACAGAAAGCTCCAGGTCACCTTCCGGCCATCGACGTCGGCAACACTGAAGCCTCTCCCGACAACGAGTCTGGCGTCGGCAGTTTTGACAACTGCCTATGCCAGATGCAACCTGCTGAACATCATCCAGAGGATCCCTCACCCCGAAGAGAGGCTCCTCTATGTCGGTAAGTATAACTTTATTACGATTAGTATTTCTTTCTATTTACCATGTTTGTTTTAAATAAAACATTACTATCAGACACCGACTCGGTCCTCTATCTGGAGGACGAGGTCGACCCCTTGGCCGAGCTGGAAGGCGACTTCCTCGGCGACCTCACGGATGAGCTCGGAGGCGGTCGCGGCGTGGAATTCGTCGCCCAGGGACCCAAGGCATACTCGTACCGATGGCAGACGCCCGATGGCAAGAGGCACGAAAAGGCCAAGTGCAGAGGCTTTCCCGTCACGAGGGACTCTGCAGCGTCGATTCATTTCAGATCGATGCATCGCTTAGTGCGGCGCCTCAAGAATCGTACGGGATGGAAGAAGATTCCCATCCCGTACGAGCGCTTCGCCATCGACGGCGATCACGGCATCGAGACCGTGACATTAGAGAAGCTCTTCCAGCCCGTGTTCAACAAGAGGCGCATTCCCTTTGGGACGTACGGAACGTTCCCATACGGGTATCGAGGCACATAGTGTACCAATCACTGTCTGCCTTTTCTTGTGAAGCTTTGCTAGAAAATTTCATTGTCACTTGTTGTGAATTGCCAATAGGTTTCAGTTTTTCCGACTGTCTTGAATTGTGAAGAGTACTTTGAATAATTTTGATTTCAGTTGTTGTTCTTGGAAAAAATAAGTACTTTTGAAACTTGCGATACAATACTTTTCAAACTTGTGATAAATGTATCTTGCTTGGCTTTCGTGTATGCTTGTATGTGGACCTTCGGGATGTGGAAAAAGCACCCTAATTCACAAAATTATAACAACAAGGGAACAAGTGTATGAAAATGTAAAGCCTGGACATGTTATTTTCTGTTACAATGAATACCAAACTGGCTATAACGAGTTTGCCAATCTTGCACATGTCACAATGCATGAAGGCATCCCTGACATTGAAATGTTGAGGGAAAAGAAGAATGAAAAAGCACTACTTGTTCTTGACGATCTAATGGTAAAGCTTGAACGTTGGTCTGATGCCGAAAAACTTTTTACGGTTGCCTCACATCACTTTGACATGTCGGTAATTTGTGTGGTTCATTCACTATTTTATGGGAAAACTATTCGAACACTACGCATAAACTCTAGCTACCTTTGTCTATTTAAGAACAATGCTGATCAGTTGATGATTCGGAATCTTGCTAGCCAACTTTTTCCAACAAACCGACAGTTTTTTATTGACGCCTACACTGACGCCACTTCTAGTGCACACAGTTACCTCTTTGTCGACCTACATAAGACGACAGAGGTAGCATTTCGTCTTCGTACAAGTATCTTTCCCGACACGGAACGTGTTTATTGCTATACAGCAAAATGAATCCAGCAAAAGCAGTGTGGGACAAGGACGTTTTAAAAAAGATTTCTTCTCTTGCATCAACAAAAGATTTTGAAAGTCATGTTAATGAGGTGGATGCTAACACAATCATTTGTATTGTCGAGGCACTTTGTAATATTCTTCACGGTGCGGCCTATATACCCAAGAAACAAAAGAAGAAGTTAAAGCCTTACGTGGCACACATTCGACGTATTGCATATACCCGAACGGTCCCCTTGGCAAAACAGCATATAATTCAGGCGGGCACAGGATTTTTTTGCACCTTTAATTCCTGTAATTGCTGGTGTTGCCGCAAACTTTCTTCATTTAACAAATTATTGCTCGTTTCTGAAGATCGTCTTGCAAATATGTTGCAACAACAACAACAACAACCAAACTTTATTCAACGTATTGAAAATGAATTGAATACACTTCTTGCACCTTCATGTATTCTTGATGCTGAAGAAAAGATGCATAGATATCGTGCTTTGCTACAGCGTCTTACACAATACGTGCATGGAAATACTGAAGGACCTGAAAGAAATGTTGCATGGCAAGGTGAAGATGATAAAGCTATTTCAGAACATAGTTTTCAAACTGCCATTCCCATTGTAAAAAAATCTATAGACGTTCCTCAACCTCCTGTTCCTGTGCAGCCTGTAAAACAAGTTGTTCAACCAAATGGAACTCTAAATGTTCAACCACAGACGACTTCAATAGCTCAGACATCGCAACCAGAACAAAATTTCTTAAAGATACTTCAATTTTCAAATGATACACTTAAGAGAAAGGCTGCAACACTTGTCAATCATTTAATTGCAAATTCCACAGAATTCCCAGTTGTTAAAGACAAGATTACACTCGGACAAAATGAGTACGATATAGCTTCACTGATTGAAGACTTTTCCAGTCAGTGGCGTACACGTTCTGATCCGGTTCAAGGCTCGAAAGAATTTGGGGCAGCCCTAAAAAGAACCAAGTTTTCACCTTTAATGTTGGGTAATAGTGCCCGTGCGGATCTTGTCGAGTTTCGTGGCACCAACTTTGCAGTTACCCTTTGGCCAACGCAATACAATGGAAGAACTAGAAAAAATTTATACCGACATTAGTAGCTATGGCGGATACAGTGGTGTTCGTCGTCTTTATGAAGCTGCCCGAAAGAAAGGATTAAAAGTTAAACTTGGAGACGTTAAAACGTTTCTACATAAACAGTCTACATATACTACCCATTTTCCCAGATTGAATCGAATAAAAACAAGTAAGACACAGTGTACATGGATTGATAGCGACCACCAAGCAGATCTTGCCATAATGGCCGACCTTAAGCGTCACAATTCTGGCTATACTTGCATTCTTGTTGTAGTTGATGTCCTATCTCGATTTGTAATGTGCGAACCTCTTTTAAATAAAAGTGGTGCTGAAACAACAAAGTCTTACGAACGTATAATTAAAAGTTCTGGACGGTCCCCTTTTCGTCTTTATACTGATGCAGGGAAAGAATTTTTAAATTCCAACTTTAAACGTTTGTTAGCACAAAACGAAATTGAACATCGTATTCCAAAGAATCATAATGTAAAGTGTGCACTTGCAGAAAATACAATACGTAGACTAAAGACAAGACTATACCGTTATTTTTCCGAACATAATACATATCGCTGGTTGGATGTTTTACAAGATGCTACCAAAGCACTAAACGATTCACCAATTTCTTCTATTGGTGGCATTGCACCCTCGTCCGTAAATGCAACAAATGCAGAATTTGTTTGGCAAACCCTTTATGCAGAGGAAAAACAACTCATGGCCAAGCATC
This sequence comes from Allodiplogaster sudhausi, assembly GCA_945643635.1. Classification (NCBI taxonomy): domain Eukaryota; kingdom Metazoa; phylum Nematoda; class Chromadorea; order Rhabditida; family Diplogasteridae; genus Allodiplogaster; species Allodiplogaster sudhausi. The sequence goes on from CALZFC010000257.1 coordinate 848,852, forward strand.
GCTATGCACCAGGCGATACTGTGCGTCTTTCTCGTCTTCGCGGTGCTTTTACAAAGGGATATAAGAATACTTTTACACTGGAAATATTCCGCATAAAAAAGTGTCTGTTCAAGGACCCACCCGCGTACATTATTGAAGATTTGAACGGTGAGGAAATTGATAGTATTGTCTACGAGCGTGAACTCGTATCACACGTTTCTTCGCCCGACGACGAGTATAAAATTGAACGTGTACTTGCAAGAAGAACACGCTCGGGCAAGAAGGAAATATTAGTACGTTGGCTTGGTTACCCACCGTCATTTGATTCTTGGATCGATGCAAAACATGCTAGAAAAGTTGTCACCCGCCCCTGACGAAACTAGAAGTGCTTCGTGGCATTGTGGTGAAGTGTCGTGTTCACGTGCACTGTTTGTCTACATTGCACAAGTAATACTTATTTACACAGTTGTTCTAGTGTCGATATATAATCTTACTTTTGGCACACGTAACGACGACAATAAACTTTGGATTGTAACACTTTCATCGTGTATTGGCTATCTTCTTCCTTCCCCGACCATTCCAAGCCGACGTTATAATACACAGCCACCCGTCTAAAAAATGAATAACAATGATGACTTTTATGTTTACCTGATTAGCAATACACATGAAGGTGATAAAATTGGTGATTTTCGTATTCGTCTTCCTGCACCTTTGCATTTTAAATCAGACTATGAGGTTGCACTGACCGAAATTATTTACCCCAACACATACGACAGAATTACTACAAAACAAGAAAGTGACGACTTTAACGAGAACAATATTATTCTAGAGTATTTCGATAAGACAAACAAGGGTGAAAGTATTCGCACAGTCGTAACCATCCCCCCGAATTCATACGAAAAGGTTGACGATTTAATTTCTTTGATTAATGTGGAAGTAGCCACCTCATACAACCTTACAACTAAGAAAGATATTACCAATGACTTTATAACATACAATAGCATTACACGAAAGTGTACCATCACACAACCTGAAGACGTTTACGCAGTTAGCATGTCGAAGAAAATTGCCTATTTACTTCGTCTGGCAACAAGACTTGTTGGCTATTCAGATGGACAATATGTGGGAAAACATTCCGTACACGTTGCAAAAGATATATTTTACATTTACACGAATATCATCGAAAACCAAATTGTTTCCAATGTTCTTAGTCCTCTACTTAAAGTGCTTACTGTTGAAGGAAGTCCTGGTGACAATGTTTATTCTGCCTTTTTCCGCCCCCAATACCTTCCAATAAAGTCTCGATACGTTGACTCGATTCACATTAGTATAAAAAACGATCAGGACGAGGTTGTTAACTTTCATTCTGGCACCGTTTGCATTCAACTTCACTTTCGTTCACGTCGCCACGCCTTCCGATTGCAATAATAAGAAAAATGCATGTCACTTATGACCCCGATAATTCCATTGACTGGCATGCCGTCTTCTTGGAACAAGCACGCCAAAGTGGCAGTGGTTTCGTGGTATTCCTTATCAGCGTGGTGGTAGTGGCGTTGGTGGTGTCCTCTCGAAACTCTTTAACTTCATTTTGCCGCTTACTCGTAGCGCCGGACGATCAATCCTCACTGAAGCACTTAACGCTAGTGCCAATGTCGTCGACGACGTTTCATCCGGAAAACCATTAGAAGAAAGTTTTCGTGTACATGGACCTCAAGCATATCGTTCCCTTGTTAATCGAGCTACTTCTGCATTGCAAGGTGGTACTGGTTCTCGTGTCCGCCGACAAATTTCAAAGAAAAGAAAGACACAAAAGAAAAAGACAAAGAAACGTAAACCTAAAAGAAAGACATCTAGAAAGGGACGACATTCAGTCGTTCGAAAACGTCGGTCGCGACCTGTTGTTCCCAAATTTCCCAGTGATATATTTACGTAATGGTTGGTAAACTAATAGATCCCAAATCACCACCCTCAACACGTAGTGAACTTTCCCTTTTTGACATTCCTTCAACACAAGTTGCCTTTGATTCTGCTCGATGGCTTTCAATCCCAACAAGCACACCAATTAACAACACTGGACCTTTTACTTTTACTATCGTTGACTCGAGACATTTCTTGCAGGTTAGCAAGTGTTACATTGCTTTTAAACTAAAACTTGTTCATAATGATACCACAAAAGTGTCCAAGTATGCGTTAATAAACCAATCGGTGGAACTTTTTTTGATCAAGTCAACTTGCAAATCAATAACCAACAAATATTTGAATGTAGTCAGTATGCATACAAGGCGTACCTCGAGACGCTTTTGACACATAGTACAGATCGAAAGTTTGGAATACTTCAAGCGGCTGGTTACTTTGAAGACAATGATGTTGGTCTTGACAGTGCAGATAATAAGGGATATAAGAGTAGATTAGACGCAATTTCTTCAACGGGCGAGTTGGACATTGTTTCTCCTGTTCATATTGACCATTTCACAACTGACCGACTACTATTACCACATTTAAACGTTCAGTTTACCTTCCATCGCAATAGCGATGCTTTTGTGCTAGAATGTCATGATGCAGCGCCTAATGGTGCAAAAATTGAGGTCGTCTCAATGAAACTTCTTATTCGTGCTGTTGATGTGATCAGTTCTGTTAATCTTGCCCTTGAACAAACCCTCCTATCCTATCCTGCACGATATCCCTATAGACGTACCAGAGTACGCGTTGTCTTTGTACCGGGTGGTCGCTTTGATTTTCCCTTCTCTACAATCTTTACAGATTTAATTCCTCGCCGTATTATTATTGGCTGTATAGACCAAAATGCCTATGAGGGTAGTGTTTCACATTCCCCCTTTAATTTCCAAAGCTTTAACATTTCGGAAGTATGTATAGATGCTGGTGGTGTAACTTTTCCAGCGCAACCTCAAAAGATAAATTTCAAAACTAATTCTTTTGCTGAAGCTTTCGTCATGTTTTACGAGAATATTGGTGCTGTTGGTGAAAATCGTGACTTGGCAATAGGATACAAAATGTACAAGAAAGGCTTTTCTCTATTTGCATTTAATCTTTCATCAACGGACACTAACGCAGACTTTGAACTAGTGCACAGTGGTACAACACAATTATCGATGCGTTTTTCCGAGAAAACACCCGACAATGGTCTTCAACTCGTGATTTATGCAGAATATGATGGTCTTTACCAAATTGATCACTTTCGAAACGTTTTTAATGATCAACAGGCATAATGGTTCTTCCGAGTCGCGTTCCACTCTCCGTCTTCATCTACTTCACATGTGGAATTCGAATCGAGGAGGATACCGTTTTGTCCGCCGCGGAAATTGACACCATTGATAGCACACTACGAAGACGTCGCATATTTACCTCTCATCTTGGCCTTAACAATTTCCTGTTGGAACGTGCTCGCATCGTCCCCGGCACCAACGCTTCTACTCGAATCACTGTCAGATTGACAGTGGAAGGTCGTCACAGTACATTGGGTGTGAGACCTGTCAAGGTTTGGCTAAAGGTTAGCATATTTATTTATCATTTATCTGATAATTATAAATATTGTTCAGGATTATAAGTCGTGTCAACATGGTGTCCAAGTGCGCGCGATGAAGCTGCCTCTGGTATCGGCATCCAACGGAAATCTTTTTCCAATTGAACTGCTTGCAGTTGAAATTTGATTGTACATCATATTCACGAGCAATGAATATTTTTCCTTTAACAAATGTAGAAATAAACAATTTCTTGGAAACTTGTTCTACAACACGTGTCTATTATCTTGGTAGTTTCCCTTGTGATACAAAACTTGTCCTACCAGAGCGCAGACCCTTGTGTATTGTTTGGAATACAGGAGATTCTCATAGTACAGGTGAACACTGGGTTGCCGTATATGTAACCGCTACTAATTCTGCTGAATACTATGATTCAACTGCAAGTAAGCCCCCAGAATTGCTTGCCAAGTGGCTTGAACAATTTTCACATGTTCAATATTTTCCTCATAGGGTTCAAAGTACAACTAGTGTAATTTGTGGTCACTACTGTCTATTCTTCCTTTATTTACGTTGTCGTGGAAATAAAATAGCAACTATTGCGAAATATTTTAGCACACGTCATTATGTCACGAATGACGAAATAGTTATTCGTTGGTTTATGACTCATCTTAGGCAGTGTATAAAAGCCCCCCTTTCCAAAGTCATTGTTTCACTTTGACACGATGACTGCTGGTGATCGTAAGGCAGCCTCTCCTGCTTCTGCACCTGCTGCAACTAGTACCACTATTGAATCTAAAGTAGAGAATCTTGCTGAAACTATGCCTGTTCCTCCTGTAGAAACCAATATCGAGAAAAAGGCTTTTAACTGTGAAGATTGCGGGAATGTATTCTCGACTGGTTTTAATCTGCGTCGACACATTAAGCGTGCTCACAGTGGAGAGGAAATTTATCAGCCACGTCATGCACGTTACATTCGACCCCTTGGTACTATTCAACTACTCACAGACGAATCTGATAATGTCTATGTGCAGTTCCGCCCCTTTGACGACTGAGACAGTCATTATTTGAACTATTCAAGCAGGTCAAATGGCTCGTTCCCAGTCTTCTTCATCTTCATCTTCTTCGTCTTCCATTTCCTCACTGTCAAAGACTTCGCGTAAAGAAAAGGTTTTGTTTAAAATTGCGTGTTTTTGAATATTTTCAATATATCTTTCATTTTCAGCTTCGTGAACGCAAACGAAGGTTTAATGCGACTACAAAGGATGAACCTAAGGCAAAGGTATACTTTACTCGTGCTCTTGCAATTTCACCATTTGTTATAAATTTGCAGAAGAGCTTCAAGGAACTAGTTGATGCCTTCCAACGTCCATCTCATGTAAGCAATCATGGACACCTCTTGAAAAGCCACCGATTCATCGTCATTGCCGTTTGTAATGTTTGTGCAAGGCTTAATGACACTACGACGAACAACATGACGAATATTCGTCTCTGCAATTCTTGTATCGTCGCCAACCAGAGAATCCAATCTGCAGTGTTTCACAATGTCACCCTCTACAATATTCGTGAAAAATCTGTTCTCGAGAATTGTGCGTCATCGTGATTGTTATATATTGAATATGATAAAAAATGTAATATACTTGTAATATTACTACAGACCAATAATGGAATAAGTTTTGGGAAAAATACAAGGGTGAATAATTCACGAGGGGTTTTGGACTTGTGGAAAATATGTATCACTTCCACATACACGTTTGCATGTCTACATATTCAGTTGAGATTTGGTATGACGGTCGATTGGCTCATTGGTAGTGTGCTCTTTTTCAAATCGAAAGTCCCAGGTTCGACCCCCCTCGGGGGAATATCATTTGCTGTATTTTTTCCGGACTAGAGATATTTCCACTGGCTTGGATCTATACTTGTGAAAATTGCATGAGGTTTCTGGACTTAGCAAAATTTCATCCCCTTTCGAATGTCTACATCTTCAGTTGCAAACTGGTATGATGACCGAATAGCACATTGGTAACGTCACGACATACGACGCAAGCGGCTCAGGTTCGATTCCTCTCAGTGTTCTGGACTTGTGATATTTCAACTAGCAGATATGGCAATATCCCCCCCCCCCCGGTGAGTGATGTGTGATCTCTGATGTATGATCATTTCCACACGAATGTCTACATCTTCTCTTGCTACTTGGTATGATGGACGAATGGCCGATTGGTAACGCGTTGACTTACGACGCAAGTGACCCAGGTTCGGATCCGGTCTGGATCCTGGACTTGTAATATTTCGATCGACCAAGAACAAGGTGGAAGGAATCCTGGACTTAGAAAAATATCGGTTGAAAATTTCAACGGGGACTTCTGGACTTAGAAAAATATCGGGTGATAATTTCAACGGGGACTTCTGGACTTAGAAAAATAACGGCCAAAAATTTCAACGGTAGTTCTGGACTTGAAAAATTTCGATCGACCAGGAACATGAGCACTATCATCATCGTTCTGATTGTAGGCAGAGCATGACGCGGGTATTTGTCAGGGATAAGAAAGGCAGTGGAAAATAACAAAAAGAAAGGCAACGGCTTGGGACAATTTGACCCGGTTTTCACATTGCATATTGTACTAGGCTTCACGGCAGACTGGGAAAAAAGGTAATTTATGAAGGAGGCACAAAAGTGAGGTGAAAAGCTCCTTGTTTCCATTGGCTTACCGCCGCATCCAACGATACTTGTGAATGTTGGAGGTACAAAGTACAAAAGGGTACAAAGTTAGCCGGAATCAAGGCTCGGCCTCCCGGAGGTCACCAGTGACGGCTTCAATTTGTCGCCTTCCCTGAATGTTGAAGAGAGGAAATTCTTGTTCAGTGTCCCAGCGGTTCGCGCCGCAGTGACCCATCCTTTTCTCGTGGGCCATATCGCATGCTTTTTGTTATCTTGTAACATGAGAATTTTCGAGATAAAGCAAGGAATTAAGATGTGCCGGATTATCAGAAAACAAAGGGGATGTAGTAAGAGAGAGGGAGAGAGAGAGAGAGAGAGAGAGAGAGAGAGAGAGAAAGAGAGAAAGAGAGAGGATACAGAGATAGAGAGAGAGAGGGAAATTGATAAGATTCCGAGATAGCCCGAGAAGGGATGAGAGAGATCGAGAGAGAGAGAGAGAGAGAGAGAGAGAGAGAGAGAAAGAGCGAAGTCTTGTTAGCACTTGCTTTAGCAAACTTTGGCTGACAATGAGAAAGGAGTGCTGAGGAAGATGACAGAGAGAGAGAGAGAAAGAGAGAGAAAATGAGAAAGAGAGGGACTACTGGCTTAAAAGTGCAAATTGTAACAAAATTACTATAATAAAGTAGAACAAAATTAATTAATTACTTAATTAATTAATATTCAAGCCAGTGGCTCTGGCGCCGGCTTGAATATTAATTAATTCAAATGTGTAGGATTATCAAGAAAACAAATGCAGTTATAGTACGAGAGAGATCGAGAGAGAGGAGAAAGTGAGAGAAAGAAGCAGAGAGAGATGTAAAAAAAAAGAAAGTTGGAAGTGAGTGAGGGAAGAGAAGAGGAGAAATAGACGAAAAACAAAACAATAGTCATCGAATTTAAGAATCTCATTGCAACCTTGATATGGAATTGGACAGGTGGATTCGTAAAGAGAACATGTCTCAAATATAGTTTCTTTCGCTCTTTCTTGCTCACTGGTGATGAAACCATATTTAAAACAATAAGATTACGAAAGATATAAAGAGTTAGATAGACAAGATAAAGAGAGAGAGAGAGAGAGAGATAGAGATAGAAACATAGATAGAGTTAGAGAGAAAATGAAGAGAGAGTGATAGAGGCATATAAAGAGATAAAGAGACAGAGATAGAAAGACCATAATAGGTAGATATGTAGATAGCTTGGTGCTTCCGTCTCTCTTTATCTCTCTCTATCTCTCTCTCTCACCCGGCTGCCCTGCCCGCACTGGGGCTATGCCAGCCGCTTCAAGTTGTCTGTCTTCCCTCTCTCTCTCTTTCTGTATATCTCTATCTCTCTCTCTCTGTCTATCTCTCTCTGTGTCTATCTCGCTCTCTCTCTCTCCCGCTCTCTTGCTGTCTGAGATCTCTCGTTGTTGACGCTTCCCTGGCAACATTCTTCCAATTCCAATTCCATGGTCTCTAGCCGGTGAGGAGTGTCTGCCTTCTCGGATGGGTCAGCTCTTCCCTCTAAAGTTGGCTGCTCCCTTCTCCTCGCTTCTTTCTGCCTTTTCTCTCTCTCTCCCTCTCTCTCTCCCTCTCTCTCCCTCTCTTACTCTCTCTCTCACTTTCTCTCTCTCTTTCTCTCTCTCTCCCTCTCTCTCTCTCTCCCTCTCTCTCTCTCCTTTCGCCTCCTGTGAGATCGACCAATCCGGAGAAAGAGCTACTACATATCTGTTCAGCCACAATTGTGAGTAAGATGTCATCAGAGCATTTTTCCCGCTTCTTCCTCCATGATGTTAATGGTGATTGCATGTTCGTCTTTGATTCGATCTTCTTCTTCAGTGCCCTACAGTAGCATCTCTTGCCACTGTCTGATGTCAGCGCAGTTTAGTTTCGGCTGACGCCTTTCGGTTCCCTTTGTTATCTTGATGATAATAATAATTATATGTTACAGCAAAAATGATTCACACTTGCATGACTGGAGGAGAAGCATTGCTCTTTTTCATGCTACCTTTCAGTTCTTTTGTCTGAGATGTTCAGCCATGATGGCCTCTGGCTCTTCTGCCAACTTTTTGAGCTTGCGTGATTTTTTGGCAAGCTCTTCGAATCGGGTCTGCAAAATGGAAATACACATGGGAGACGACAGGTTTACTCTCGGCGTCATGCAGGGTTAGTGAGATTCACGTTGTTGCCCTTTCTTAGTCTTACAATTAGATAAAGCAGAACAGAAATTAATTAATTAATTTTTCAATTAATTACTTACATACTTACTTACTTACTTATTTAATTAATTACTTACTTAATTAATTAATTAATATTAAAGTCGGCGTTTCTGACGCCTTCGCCAGTTTCGCGGCCGCCGCGGCGCCAGTGAGCGGCGACGCGTCCTCGACGATCTTATTTCTCACGGCACTGATTATCGGCTGTGCCATGCTGCTCGTGCACATCGTTTTAATAGGGTCCCTTTACAAAGAGGTTCGCTTGCTCAAAACGGAAAAGATACGTCATATTCGCGGTATTCTAGGCTGACCATTGCAAGAAAGCGAGAGAGACAGACACCTAAAATAGGAGTCCAAAAATTCAGATTTGAATTCGCGCCTTTTTGAGCCTTACCCATGAGTGAGAGCGCATGTGATTTAGAGAGACGCGACTACAATGGTCCGGAATATAAAGAAATATATGGTTGAGTTTCGTGCACCTTTAACAGAGACGACAAGGCAGGCTATTTTTTTTCGCGCTTATATAAGGATGTAACTAATGGAAGAAAACTAACAATAAGTAAGTACAAATCTGGCATTCAATTAAAATATGTTTAAGTAGATCGTGCGGCTTCTTTTCTCAAAGAACTGTAAAAATGAAACATGATAAAACTTGTACATTGTGGAACAGGCAGTTTGCATGGTCCCATAAATCTACAAAAGATAACATTTCACATGTGGTTTCGTTGTCTCAATGGACTGAGCTCCTAGGAAATATAAAGTCGCTATAAATTGGAGAATATGTCGAGCAAGAAAGAATGAGAGAGAGAGAGTGAGAGATTGAGAGAGAAGAGAGAGAGACACAGAGAGAGAGAAGAGAAAAAGAGAACGATAAGGGCTATTTTCCATGAATATTCCAACTAAAATACGGTTGCATTTAATCTGTCCTTCTTATTCTCTTAGAGGTCGCAAAGACGCACTGCAATTTTTCTTACCAGAGTCAGGAACTGGCGTCAAGAAAATCAACAGTAATCTATCAACAATTTAAAAGGCGTGAATTCAAATGTGAATTTTTTCTTGCTCATTTCAGTGTGTGGATACGTGAAGAACGAAGAAGAAGCAAAAGGCCTCCTACTTGTGCAGATGAAGTTTCCATTCGTGGTCATTGCATGGAACTCTCTTATATTTCTGATATCACGTTTTCTTCCTGTTCTTATCACTTATAATCATTTGTTTACGGGCGCTAACTGTGCTATGATATACAGTAAACAGGACGTCTTTTCACTGCGCGATTAGCCTTTTCATATAGCCGCCGTGATTTACATCTAATTATAGTCTCCTTTACAATGATTTCTGTATTCCTAATCCGGCTTCATCTGTCAATCAATAAATAAATAATTCTACAATCAGCGTAATCCTTCTACGCGACTTTCTCGATCCAATTCTCAACGTGAATGAAGAATGCCATGACGTTTGAATTGTACACCATGACCATTTTGTGCTTTATTATTTAGTGCCAGATAAAAGTCTTATGCATCTCTTTTTGTACATATTCATATGGAATTTGATTTAATATGTGAGCAGAAAAATAACAACAAAACGGGCTTCATTCGTAAAGCTATTAAGAGAGAGAAAGAGAGAGAGAAAGAGAGAGAGAGAGATAGAGATAGAGCGTGAGAAAAAGACAGAAAGAGCGAGAGAGAGAGAGAGAGCGTGAGAAAGAGACAGAAAGGGAGAGAGATAGAGAGAGAGAGAGAGAGAGAGAGAGAGAGAGAGAGAGAGAGAATAAGAGGATTGAGATAGAACCGAATAAATATTTCACAGATTAAGCACCTTGGTATTTTATCCCTTGCCTTTCACGTGACTGAGTTTCATAGAACCACCTGAACATCTCGCATTTTCTAAAATGGATGGATAGTGTTTAATCATAGACCTCTAAATTAAATAAATAAATAAATATATTTAATCTTAAAGCCTTAAACAGTTGAGGCGGTATCCGTTAAAAAAGTTAACACAGTAATCAGAAAGCTGTGATTAAGTATGTTATTTGTATAAGTAACATTAAATGTATTTATATTCGTAACTATCCAAGGAGTCCTCTTCGTGGTCGTCGTCTTCTCGGTTGCGATCGCGTGCTGGCGCATTCCGCACGACAGCGAAGAGCAGGAGCAACTTCGATCATAGAAGAGAGAGAGAGAGAGGGAGAGAGAGAGAGAGAAAAGAAAGACAGGGATGGATTGGGGGGAAGATACATACAACGCTTTCTGAAAGACTGTTTGAATTGTTAACAAATTGATTCTTCTACTATTTCAGCATGAGTGGTTGTTCAATGCAGAGCATCGCAACAAGTTAACTCTTATATATATATATATATATATATATATATATATATATATATATTTTATATCAGCCTGACTTCTGACCTCTTTGATTCGATTTGCTCGTGTAATCAATGAATTCATACGAAATGCATATGTATCTCTGGTATGTCGTTTTCAGAGAATTGATGAAGAGAATAATCACCGCTCTACTTGTTTATCGGCTCAACTGAATGAATGAAAATCGTCTCGAACAATCAAATGTCATCGACTTTGATAAGGCCTCTTCAGTTTACATTTATTTATTTTTTTTCATTCAGCATCTCATTCTCGGCCCTGCTGTTGCGAAAAAAAAAAGATTAATTAAAATGCGTACACAGATCAGAGAAGAGAAGAAACTTGACTATGATTCACAACGAAATGACAGTCAAGCTTAACAACATTTCTCGTACTGAAAAACCGCGCGAGTCAGATAACGAATAAAGAAACAAGACGTTTTTTCTTAATCACCGGCTGCACACAAATCTACCTGTAGATTTGTTTCCTCCCGTTGAATTACAATGATGTAAGAATTGTATTTATTTAAATAGTTCACTTTACAAATAAGCCAAAAGCTCAAAGAAACAAAATCTAAAAAAAATATGCATATATGTATGTATCTAAGTGTAAGAGGTTTTTTTCAGGACATATGGGACATTGTTTCTCATGCGCTATCTCTCCACTGTCGAAGCGGTTTTATAGCTAGCTGTTCGCTGTTATGTACATAAGTTTGTCCTATTCAAATATGGCTGGAACAAGCGAAAGTGAGAGAGATAGAGAAAGAGAGAGAGAGAGAGAGATAGAGAGAGAGTGTGTGAGTGGGAGAGTGAGAGAGAGTGAGTGAGAGAGAGAGAGAGTGAGAGAGAGTGAGTGAGAGAGAAAGGGAAAGAGAGAGAGAGAGAGAGGCCACACCTGCCTGTCGGCTTGCCCCCTTTGAATCCAGGCAGTATGAAGCTGCAGCCCCTCCGCCGTTCGCTTCACCAGACTCGACACTCATCTCAAAAGTGCTCGGAGAGTCGGGGCAGTCAATGATGATGCAGTGGGCAGATCCTGGCTGGCATCTGCGAGAGGGCGGGCACTCGACCCTGCCGCAAGCGACCTCCTCAAGAGGGAAATCTGTCAATATATATATTTATATATCTATTTTTTTATTTTTTTAAGATCAGACACTCATTCGTAAAAGATCTTTCTTTCTTTCTTTCTTTCTTTTTTTTTTACAAATTATGGGCGTATGATAAAATAAAACAAGAAGCTTCAACCAAAAGAAGAAAATCGTTCGGATGCAATTTATATTGGCAGAAAGTCTTACAACAGTATACTTTTCTCTCGTCTACGATGGTCACGAAAATGAATCCAAGCATTGCTACATATTTTGAAATTGAGTGTGAACACGAAATTCTATGCAGAGGTCAAACCAATGGACCAATCTGAAAGGCGAATAGCAGAACTCAATTATTTTCTCATAATTTACATAGTAAAGTGCCCAGTAAATGTACGATTCAATACGGGTTGGGGTCCTGCAGCGCTCGCTTCGCTTCTACCGTAGTCTACCGCAGTGTACATCGCGTCGGCCGCAGTGTGCGAAACACGGAAGACGTAAATGCCAGGGATCAATGACTCCGCCGAGAATGACATCGGGGATGGCCTGCATAGATCACACATTATTTAACATTATCTAGATCTCTTGAGAATGATTGATCGATCCATGCATCACCTTCGTTTGGCGGTTGCCACCAGTGTTGTATAGAGCGTATACGCATTTTCACATATGCACTCTATACAACATAATTTACCGTATTTTCTCTATTACTACCCCGGGGTTCTATTTTTCAATACCCTTGCGAGAGGGGGGCACTATTAGAGGGAGTGGTTCTACTAGAGGGAGGGGTACTATTTTTCAATGTGAGACACTAAAAGTTTGATAACAACTTTTTCTTCTCAAAAAAGTAGAATCATAGCTCGAATTCATAGGAATCATCAATGGAATATCCATTTTATAACATATTTTAAATGAATTTGCAATCAGTTCATTGGGGAGAGCATCCCATGCCTCCAGAATCCATTCGAGGTAAGTCTCGAGCTGAGATATTAGGCTGTTAGGGGAGGGCACTATAGGAGGGGGGGGGGTTCTACTAGAGGGAGGGGTTCTATTTTTCAATGGCTTTATCAGAGGGGGGTACTATTAGAGGGGGGTTCTAATAAAGGGGGGTACTAATAGAGAAAATACGGTAGTTTTCTCTTGTATACTTGTTAATCGCTGGGGTACGGAATGAATTCAATCATCGAACAAGTTTCCCGTAATCTTACGTTATTCAGTTTGACAGATTTTTTTTTTACATATTTTGATGTCTTATTAGAGACTTGGCATCAATTATACAACTTCTTTATCACAACTTTGTCTCTCCTCCCTCTTTAATTGTTATTGTTTGGCTATAAACTGCCGGTCAGCAAATATCATAGTGGAGAAATTTCTTTTAAAAAATTTATTTAACAAAATAAAAAAAATAAATCTCAAATAAAAATACTGATGAAGAGACAATTTAAAAATAAACGATTATTGTGCTCGAAGGAGCATTGAAAAAAAGAATCGATTGAATGCCTGAGGAAGATCGCCGAAACTGATCTACTGCAGAATCGACGGAAGAAATTGAGCAATTTAGTAGAGGAAGAAAAACACGCTTATCATTTTAAGACTTGTTTGTTCATCTTCAAATTGTTTTTAGATATTTTGTTTATTTATCGAATGAAAAAGTAGGTCGATTCCATTATGAAGGATACGCGGGCGGAATTATCGGAAATAATGTGCAATGGGGGATTGTCGACAAAATTTGGAGCGATATGAGTAAAATAGACAATGAGGAGACGATGAAGTATTGAAAGGAAAATAGGGCGTTGCAATTATGAAAGAGATTAAAAGTGCAAAAGGAGAGTAAAAGTGCGGCAGAGACAGGAATGTATTTCAGAAACATTAGATCATTTCACAGTCGATCGTCCCCGGAAGGTGGTTGCTTCCCCCTCTTGCTCTCTTCGGCTCTCCACTTCTCCTCTGCTGCTTCCGAGATATGACTGACGAGCAGGTTGTATATAATGAAAAATTAATTGAGAAATAGATTCGTTTTTCATTTGAAAAAAGTTCCCTAATTGTAAAGAAAGAAAAGAATATATTCAAAATTAAGATAATTTCAATTGAATTATTTTATTGGATAGTGGATACAATAGCAGTTGTATTTTATATCTCATGTTTCTAAAGTTTCTTTAAAAAATTTCTCAATTAATAAGTCTCCCTTTCTTCAGCCGGCGCTGAGCATCGAGCCGCCGACGGCCTCCTTTGCCATCGCAGGCAGCTCCTCCTCGCACTCCATCGTCTCGCACTCGTCCGAGAGGCTCGCCTTCAAGGTAGATCAAGGGCCGGAATTTAGGAGAGGAGATCAAGGGCCGGAATTTAGGAGGAGGAGAAAAAGAGAGAGTGAAATGTGAAAGACATCTCATTGTCAGAAATGTAGATTACGATTACCCGCCCTACTCCTTTAAAGAATGCATCTTTTCTATGAATTTACATAATTCAAGGAAATGCCCTCTTTCAAGGGGCAAAAATCTATTTTTAGAAAAATTCAACGGTACTTAAGAATATCCTGTATGGAGAAGCCTCAATTATGAAATAAAAAAAAATACAACCGGAGCTTTTTGGGAAGATTTGCATCAAATGTCTCAAAATGCCCTTATTGAGAAAACGATTGTTTTGAAATGGAGCACCTATGTAATTTGGATATTTCAAAAAGATCATTATTGCACGTTTCACTACAAGTTTCTATTCAAAACGGCATATTTAGTCAATGGAATCAATCGAAATAGGGGAGCATACTATCTAGTTCATTTCTCTAAGCTTTGTCTATTTACATACATATGTTAAACTATGAAATATTTATTCAATAGATTCAATCGATAAATTCGATAATAATCGATTTCTCTCTTTTCCAGATCAAGACGTCGTCGAACGCGTTCTTCCGCGTCCGGCCGGTCTACGGCTTCATCGACGGGCGCGGCAAGGAGACACTCGACGTCGTGCGGCTGAGCGGAGGGCAGGCCAAGGAGGTCTCTGCTTCTCTCGCGCACTCTTTCGCTCTCTCTTCTCTTCTCTCTTCCTCTCTCTCCTGTCTCTCCCCTCTCCCTTTCACTCCCTCTCACTCTCACTCTCACTCTCACTCCCACTCCCTCTCCCTCTCCCTCTCCCTCTCCCTCTCTCTCTCTCTCTATCTCTCTCTCTCTCTCTCTCTCTCCCTCTCCCTCTCCCTCTCCCTCCTTTAAATTTATCCTTTAAATTTTTTCCACCCTTTCTTACATTTTTTCAATCCGTGCCCACACTTTCTTCATCCGAGCTGTAAAAGATTCAACAACACTGCCATGTCCTCTACTCTTTTCTCCTCCCACATCTCCTCCCCCACTCCACATTCCCCGCTCGAAATCCTCTACAGCTACCAGTGTCGCATAGACCATCGCATATTCACGCCCCATTTATATACTATCTATGTACATTGCTTTACTACATTATAATATATATGTATTTATCACTATTCTATAACCACGTGCATTTTAAAACTGCTCAATTTCGCTATCTCTCTTTCTTTCTTTCCTGCCTCCTTCTCTTTTTCCCCTTCTCTCTCTTTTCTTTTTCTCTCTCCCTTCCCCCCTCTCTATCTCTATCTCTCTCTCTCTCTTTCTCTCTGCGTTGTTCTCGATTGGACTCCTAAATTGCCGAGGGAGAGAGAGGCGATAGAGGGCCGGTTGCTCTGGCTGCACATAACTGCCGTGTTGCTTGAAAAGGGAAGGGGAACGGATCCGCAACGAAATGAGAACCTGGAGAGGTGAGATTAGAGAGGGAGAAAGAGAAAGAGAGAAACAGAGAGAGAGAGAGAGAAAAGAGAGAGAGAAGAGAGAGAGAGAGAAAGAGAGAGAGAGAGAGCGTGAGAGAGAGTGAGAGAGAGAAAGAGAGAAAGAGAGAGAGAGAGATAAAGAGAGAGAGAGAGCGTGAGAGAGAGAGTGAGAGAGAGAAAGAGAGAAAGAGAGAGAGAGAGATAAAGAGAGAGAGAGAGTGAGAGAGAGAGAACAGAGACATCTAGACAAATAAGAATACATTGGGAACAGAAAAGAGAAAAGAATGCCAACTTTCAGCTCTGGTTATATGGACAGCCGATCGACCGAAATGGAGAGGCTTTGAAGAGTTCAGCTGCACTAGACGGCGTGGATTGAAGGATTTGAGAGGAGAGAGAGAGAGAAAGAGAGAAAGAGAGAGAGAGAGAGAGAGAGAGAGAGAGCTAGAGAGAGTGAGAGAGAGAGAGATGAGGGGATTTGGAGTGGGAGGAAAAAGTTATGAGCGGATTTTAAGGGTGGAAGAGAAAGGGATTAAGGAGTAGAGAGAAGGAGAGATGTTGAAAGGTGATATATGAAAGGGCTTACAGAGAGAGGGAGAGAAAGTGAGAAAGAGAGAGAGAGAGAGAGAGAGAGAGAGAGAGAGAAAGAGAGAGAGAAAGAGAGAAAGAGAGAGAAAGAAAGAAAGAGAGAGATATAAAGAGAGAGAGAGAGAGAAAGAAAGAGAGAGATATAAAGAGAGAGAGAGAGGGAGAAAGAGAGAAAGCTAGAGAGAGAGAGAAATACAGGCCAGATCCGACGTGCGTGTCAAGTGCTCAGTCGGCACTCGGAAAATTGTCAGCCGGTCGACTCTTCTCGATTGCCCTAGGAGATCATGTACAACTATGAGAGTGAGTTATGCTTATTATTATATTTTTATTTATTAATATTATTAATATTATTCTTATTATTATTTCTTAATTAGAAAGGCATAAAAATTTTAAAGAGTAATGATCACCGAAAAACTATTAATGCAAAAATTATTCATTCGTTTGCCGCATTCAGCCTTGGGTACAAAAAAAAGCGTTTTGTTTTGCTTTTGTCTCTTCCTCGATAATCGCTTACATTCCCACTCAGTTTATTGATAAGTTACAAAGTTATAAAGCTTTTGGTAAAAGATTCAATGCTAATTTGCGTTTTGCAACTTCCATTGCATGAGTCACCAAGAAATTGTTATGTGATCCGATTATAAGAGATTAAAAATGTTAATTTATTCCAGTAAACCGTACTTTTGCTCTCCTTCCCATTCCTCATCTCCTTTCTGACGTACATACATATGTACATTTTTATTTCCATCGCTCTATGTCTCTCTCTCTCTCTCTCTCTCTCTCTGTCTCTCTCAATTCCATCCTTTAGAGAATACAGTGATGAAGTCTTCGCACTTCACTAACTCTTTGCCCACTTGGAAGAAATCCGTCCAGGATACTTCATCATCACAGAGAAATTTGTGATATAAAGAGAAAGGGAGAGGGAGTGAGTGTGAGAGAGATAGAGAGAAATAAAGAGAGAGAGTGCGAGAGATAGAGAGAGAGATAGACAATTCAGAACAAGTACGCTTTTCTCATCTGTTTATGGGATCAAACAAGCTTCCATATCCGTTCGAAAACGAGAACATGATTATAGGAGTATTAATCGCTTCTGTGAACTGGAGAATGAGAGAGAGAGAGAGGGACAGACGAGATAGATAGCGAGAGAGAGAGAGAGAGAGAGAGAGAGAGAAAGCGAGTAAGAGAGATCACATGTTTGTCTTCCGATTTGATTAAAACACGAGAACATCATATCCCTGGCGAGATTTGTAAAATTGTCGCAAAGTGCAGTCGGTCTCTCTCGCTCTCTTTCTCTCTCTCTCTCTCTCTCTCTCTCTCTCTCTCTCTTTCTCTTCTCTGTCTTTCTCTTGGTTTTTCGTTTCTCTTACTTTCTCTCTCTATATCTCACATCTCTCTGTCTCTCTTTCTCTCTCTCTCTCTCTCTCTCTCTCTCTCTCTCTCGGGTTATTGTGCCTATGCTTGTATTGTGAATGAAGAGTGCGTACAATGCAGTCGAACAAAGCCATGATCCCCCCGGCTAGTTACAGAGGGCGAGATCGAATATCCACTCCAAGCTCATGTATGACCCAGCTTCACCATATCCGCACTTTGTCTCTCTCTCACTCTCCTCCTATCTATTCTCTCTCTCTCGCTCTCTCTCTCTCTCCCTCTATCTCTCTGTCTCTCGCGGGCACACAGAAACACATATTATCTTTGTTTCGCTATCTTCGTCCCTCTCTCTCTCTTTCTCTCCCTTTATCTCTCCCTCTCTTTATCTATCTCTCTCTTTCTCTCTCTTTCTCTCTCTTTATCTCTCTCTCTCTCTCTCTCTCTCTCTCTCTCTCTCTTTATTTCTCCCTTTCTTCCTCATCACTCGCTCACTCACCCAACATGGCTATCGTAAAATTTAGGTGTACGCCAAAGCTCGCTGGATACCGAATCGAACTACAACATGCGGCGCTTCCCTGAGCACTCGGATTACGGTATGTCAATTATAGTGTGCGTGTCTAATTATTGTGTGATGAGTAGTGCGTTCCTTTTGTCATTTGTCGGCTATATGCTACTCTTTTTTAAAAAATACAGAACTTGTAAGAGGGCTTCTGGATGATCTCTATATGATCTCTATCCCGTACATATCAATTGTTCAATGGTTTTGCTAGCTTATAACGATAATGTGCTGATGGAATGCAACGTGTTGCTATATTAAAATCGAAGTGTGCACCGAGCCTTTTTTATTGATTTTTGCTCACCATATTTACCTCTTTTTATGCTCCTAATCAC
Source organism: Allodiplogaster sudhausi (assembly GCA_945643635.1). Classification (NCBI taxonomy): domain Eukaryota; kingdom Metazoa; phylum Nematoda; class Chromadorea; order Rhabditida; family Diplogasteridae; genus Allodiplogaster; species Allodiplogaster sudhausi. Next base: position 867,247 of record CALZFC010000257.1, read on the forward strand.
GAGATCATGTACATTTTCGCTTTAAAAAAAACTATGCAAAACATCGTGAGGACATTACACTATCCAATCTATGTATATCACCTTTTCGATGTCTCTCCTGCTGGCGCACTCCTTTACTCTTCGAGGAACTCTCTCTTTCTCTGTCTCTCTGTCTCTCTTTCTCTTTACTTCTTTCTCTCTCGCTCCACTGACAGTATTGACTACAACCCAAGCTGATATCTATAATATTACAATCTTAAAAATTACAAGAGGCAAATAATATTGAAGGCATAAAAACCTTTTTTTATGCAACGGATAAAAATAATATGTACATAAACACATTTCTCTTTCATGTACCGGTAATAGATTTCCACAAGATTACTCTGTCAAGAACGGCAATAGGATCCTAGGCGCATGCATACATAGCAAATTTGACCATCAAAACCACCGAGCGCGGAGAATTTTTAATTTAATTTTTTTTCTTTTTTTTATCGTTTCATACAATTAGGCAATAAAATAAATCAATTGTAAGAGAGCGTCCAAGGCGTCCTGATATATATATATATATATATATATATATATATATAAATATATATTTTTTTTCAACAAAAAAGTAATCATTGCTCTATGAAAAGATAACCTGGCCCGGTTTTGTTTGAACCACATCACCAACTACGTCGTCATTGAGATATTGTACATAACACCTCTCTCTTTGTCCCCCGCTGGATCAAAAAAAACTGTCAAAAAGCTTCATACAAACCAAAGTTGGCCCAAGAAAATAATTATTTCTCTTTAAAAAAAAGTATTAAAAAAAACAATAATTTCCAAACCATAATTGTCATCACGGCAAGTAAATTTTGTTTTCTTTACAATTTGCCTAAAACTTTAAATAATAAATGCTTTTGTTCCCGGTATCTCTCCAATCGATCTCCTTTTCGATCCGTTATTGTTAGTCGCTATAGCTTTCCTTTAGTCTTCTCGGAACTCTCTCTCTCTCTCTACCTCGCTCTACTGACTGTATTGACAACAGCCCTAAGTGATAGCTATAAAATTATAATCTTAAAAATTGCAAGTTGTAAATTATATGGTAGGCTTAAAAAGGATAAAAATACATGTATGCTCCGCATACATATGTATTTAGTAAACGGCCTCCATGAACTTCTATATATTATCCGATGTTATCCAGCCGATTAAATCCCTATTGGATCCATTCAATTTCTCCTTTTCCCCTCTCCATTTCTCTCTCTCTCTCTCTCTCTCTCTCTCTCTCTCTCTTTCTCGTTTTATATGTCTCTGGGACAATTGCTGTGCCATTACGTCACTTTCACCTCTCTCTCTTTCACTTTTAATTTTACTCGCTTTACTTCTCTTTCTCTCCTCTCTCTTAATCTCTTTACCCTTTCTCTTTCTCTTTATGATTCGCTTTCTAATAAATTTCTCTCACTCACACACTCTCACTTTCTCCTTTCTCTCCCCTCTCCTCTCTCCCTCTCTCTCTCTTCCTCTCTCTCTGTTTCTCTCTCTCTCCCCTCTCCTCTCTCCCTCTCTCTCTCTGAGAGCAATTTTACCCCTTACTCGTTTTTTGTCCATTCCGCCTTCTCCCAACTCATACATACCTCTAGATAGGCTGGCAATGAGTTTAGCAAAGCCTCTCTACAGTGCGCGCATGTCGTGTTTGTTTTGTGCAGAGAGGAGAGAGAGAGATAAAAAGAGAGAGAGAGTATACAGAGAGAGAGAGAGGTAGAGAGACTGAGAAAGAGGGAGAGAGAAAGAGTGAGAGAGAGAACGTTCAGCCATCAGCGTTTGCTTCCACTCTGAATCACCCCGGCTTTCCGCCGCGTACTCTTCTCTCTCTCTTTCTCTCTCTCTCACTCTCTCTCTCCGTCTCTCCCTCTCTGCTTCTTTTCTCCTCTCTCTCCCTCTCTGTTTCGTTTCTCCTCTCTCTCTCTCATTTCCTGACTGTCCCCATCGCTTCCACCGTCATAATCCTTTCGAATCCGAATATATGTGTGTACTGATTTCCTCGTCTGTATAAACTTTTCATCATTCTTTTTGTCACTACTTCGCCATAGGCTACCACCAGAGACATTCGTCATCTCCATCTGTCCTCGGGCTGAATTTTTTCTGGCACATAAAAAATCTACTGATAAGTCATAAATCATAAACAAACGAAAAAGAAATGAACGACAATCATCACTAATTATGTTGACTGTGCTCGTTAAGGGGAGCATACAGGTATCAAAACATTAATTTTTTCCTCAATGATCTCCCTCACCAAACAGTCAATGCCAATTCTGGAATGCTCCTAATAATTAATTCCTTGAGGCGCTCAAAAAGTACTTTATTAATCTATTTTTTATGCCTAGTACATACCCCCTTCATGCTTCTATGTCTCCCTCAGTCTCCCGTTCTCTTTATCTCTCCCGCCACCTTTAGTCACTTTCTCTATCCCTCTCTCTCTCCATCTCTCTCTTTCTCTCCCTCTGCAGACTTCTCGAATCTTCGATATGAATGAGATGCATTGAAGTAAAGTGAGCAATGTTGACGCATTCAGCCGTCTACGGAAAGGGAATAAATAATCAATTCTCTCTGATGGTGGGCTGACTGAGATGGCGCGGGTTCAACTCTTCCAATAGTGGAACTTGGACTTGGACTGGACACAAGTGTGCTGCGTGCACATGAAATGGATCCATATTTTGTAGGCGCCGTTTATGGTATTGTTGGAGCTTGTTGCGTCCGGTCCTTTCTCTCTTTCTTTCTCTCTCTCTTTAGTTATCTCGCTGTCTCCTTCTCTCTCTGTCTCCTTATCGCTCTCTCTCTCTCTCTCGCTCTCTCGCTGTCTTTTTCTCTTTCTCCGTCTCTCTCGCTCTCCTCTCATCCATCCATGGCGAACGCACGAAAGTTATCGCTGAATGGAAGTCACTCTGCCTCTCTCTCTCTCTCGCTCTCTCTCTCTCTCTCTCTCTCGCTCTCTCTCTCTCTCTCTCTCTGCGGTCATTACGAAAAGGGCCTGCAATTAGTATACGGCGAAATTATACGGAGAATTAAATTCCAGTCCCACCCCAATACTGCACTATAAATAAGCAAAAGATGAAGTACTTACATTGCATTAAAAAACAATAATAGCAGAACAAAATATGTTTGTTTATAGTCATAGTAATAATAATAATTATAATAATAATAATAAAAGTCTCCCAAGTCTAATTTTTTTAAGCAACTTTCTCTCCATTTCCTTTTTTTCTGTGACCTCGCTGCAACGTTAAGCCTCGTCTTATCCTTCCTCTTTCGCTGCTCTTTTCATCTTTCTCTCTTGCTCCCCCTTTCAACTCGCTCTCTCCCTCTCTCTCTAACATCCTCCTCTCTCTTGTCCCTCAATATCTCTCTCTCTCTCTCTCTCTTCGGTCTCTCTCTCTCTCTCCTCCACCTCCAACCACAAGCAACCCATGGATACCGTAATCTTGCATGATTATCTCAGCTTATCTCTTGCGCAGAAGAAAAAGCGACGAGAATTCGCTTCTACTTTCCTCTATTTAGCTACCGCCTACTTACCCTCTCTCTCCCCCTCTCTCTCTCTGGCTCTCTCTCTCTCTCTCTCTCTCTCTCTCTCTCTTTATTTGCCTACCTCTCTCTCTCTCTCTGTCTGACTCTTTCTCCTCTCTCTCTTTCTCTCTCTCTCTCAGACTTTCTCTCATTGCACAGAAGAGGCATCTAATCAGTATTGTCAACCGATCAGTCCGGGGGCAGTCGTGGAGCATTTTTCTATCACTTGTCGTCATAGGAATGCTTTTGAAAAGAGAGAGAGAGAGAGAGAGAGAGAGGGCGAGAGAGATAGTGACGAATTGGAAAGAAAGGTAGGGCGAGTGCGATTCTCAGAGGAAGAGAGAGAGAGAGAGAGAGAGAGAGAGAGAGAGATTCGGACAGACAGTCAGAGAAAGAAAATAATAAGCAGACGATCCACTAGTGCTCCGCCTTCTCTCGTGCATCGTACTTCCAGCTTCATCTGCCAAGTAGTAGCTTCCTCCTTTCCTCTACCTCCTCACCCTCCCCCTCAATCACTGTGTGAACCACCTGATACTGTTCGCCCCTTTGAACTACACGGAGCCCTTTGACATTTCACGGTCCATTCAAAGCACGATGATTCCTCGTTTCTCTGTCTCTCTCACCCCTATCTGTCTCTCTCTCTCTCTCTCTCCATCTCTCCATCTATTTCTCTCTCTCTCTCTATCTCTCTTTATCTCTCTATATTTCTCTCTCTATCTCTCTCACTCTCTATCTCTCTCTCTCTCTCCGTTTTATATCAAACGCAGATCTTTAATGATAGGGTAACCTTGATTCCCAAAGACTTTTACTTTTTTTGAATACAAGATTGCTTCAACATTCCATTGTAACCACCCCGCCGATTCTCGGGCACATCTCCTCCTCCACCCTCTTGCACGATAGCCACTCGAGCGTGGAAGGCCGACTGGCTGCTCTTCTTGGCAAGAACGTGAAACCATCTAGTCTAGTCGGCTCGCTGATTCCTTTCAAGATTTGAGGCTGATTTGTCCCAATCTTTTTTTTTTCTCTGTTTATATCTCCGTCTCTCAATTTCTTTGTCTCTCTCATTTTTCTCTCTCTTTCTCTCACCCTCTCTCTCTTTTATGTCTATCTCTCTATTTCTCGTTCTCTCAATTTCTCTCATCCTCGCACTCTTTTATATCAATCCCTCTCATTCTTATTCTCTCTCTTTCTATCTCTCTCTCTCTCTCTCTCTCTCTCCCTCTCTCTTTACACTCTTGTTACCTTTCATCTTTCGCATGATCGCCCGCTTACACCTTTTTTCCATGCCTTCCGGTCCTGTATACTCCAAAAAAAAAACACACGGACCTATGGATTCGGATCTGTGCATCTTTATCCTTTTGCATTCATGCGCACCAGAGAGAGAGAGAGAAAGAGCAGTCAGGGGAGAATTACCAATCTCCTCTCTCTCGCTTTCTCTCTCTTTCTTTCTCTCTCTTTCTCGCATTCTCTTTCTCTTCCTCTCACTCTTTCTGTCTCTCCCTCCCTTACTGTCTCTTTATCTCTCTCTCCTCTCTCTCTCCCTCTCTCACTCTCGTTCTCTCTCTCTCCGTCTTCTCTTCCATAGCCCCTCAGTCAGTTCCATCACCGCCTCCCTCATCCCGATGGGTGGGGCAGTCAGTAGACCGCCTTTTGTATGAGTTCGGGGTAAGAAAAAAAGAAGAAGAAGAAGAAAGAGAAATATTCCTGTGCTCCCGTGGTGCACTGTGTGCAAACGGTCTATCGTTTCGAGTCATCATCCTCAACTGTCAATCTACTTTTTTTTCTCTCACTGTCTGACCCTCTCTCTCTATCTTTCTATGTATCTCTAACCTCTCTCTCTGTCTCTTTCTCTCGCTCTCTCCTTCTCTGTTTCACACTTATTTTCCGCCCTCGTCGCCCGCTGAATCATGGCATTTACCTCGGGCTGGCAAGTCATACTTACTCTCTCTCTCCCTCTCTCTCTCTCGCTCGCTCTCTCCACCCTGCTCATTTCCCTCTCAAATATGACTGAAAGTAGGAGGAGGACAAGTTCCTTGGCCCCCTCTGGGTCTGGCTCTCATGTCTACTTTCTCTCTCAAGCCCATTCTCTCTCCCTCTCCCTCTTTCGACAACTCTCTCTCTCCCTCTCTCTCTGTCCCTCTTCCCCTTTAATCCACGCCGAAAACGAGTCAATTCTGAGGTGTCTTTGCTCACTTTGTTAGTTGATGAAGACTAGAGAAGAACAACATTTCTGCATCCATCTTGGCCCTTCATCATTTTCTTCCTATTCAGTGCATCAATCTCTCTCTCTCTCTCTCTCTCTCGCTCTCTCTCTCTATCGCTCTCTTTCACTCGCTCTCTCTCCCTCTCTCTATCTCTCATTCTCCCACTCCCTCTCCATCCCTCTCTCCATCTCTAATTCTCCCTCTCCCTCTCCATTCCTCTCTCTCTCTCTCTCTCTCTCTATGCTCTCTCACCCCTATCCCTCCCATAGTTGTAGGGCTTCATGCACGAGTTCACGCCCTTGTTTGGCCTCTACTTTGCGCGAGGGCGGTAGCCACTTAGTCAGCAGCGCCTTGGCCTTCTCACTGTCTGTTTTCTCTCTCTCTCTCTCTCTCTCTCTCTCTCTCCTCTCGTAATCTCTCTCTCTCCATCTGACTCTCTTTCTCTCTCCTTCTTTCTCTCTCTCTCTGCCTCAATCTCACTCGCTACATCACTCACTCTCGTAATCTCTCTCCATCTCTCTCCATCTCTCTTTCTCTCTCTCTCTCTCTCTCTCTCTCTCTCTCTCTCTCTTTCTTTGCCTTTTCTTGCCAAAGAGCCGCGCGACGCTATCAGGAGCAGGTAAGCCTTATTTCTACGCTCCATCTTGGCGCACCCCCAGTCAGCTGCCCGCTCGCCTCCGCCATCGAGGAGCTCCCTATTGCAGAGTGCCACTCTCTCCCATAAGAGTGCCACTCATTCCTCGTTCCCCGAGTGCCACTCTCTTCGATAAGAGTGCCACTCTTTCCTCTCGCTCTCTCACTCTCTCCTCATCCCCGGGCAGTCACATATACACTGCCATGACATCGCCGTCGTCTCGTCTCCTGACCCAAGAGTCGTCCTTTTCAGCCATGTCCTACAGCTCGACGGCACCCGCCGCGCGCGCTCCCCTCGGCGGACGACAGACTGGAACGGCTTGTCAGATTTTATTTTATTTTCATATTTAATATTTTAATATTTTAATTAGTAATTTAAAATAAATAAGTATAAATAATATTGACTAAAATGAATTATAACAAATAAATTTATTCTACCTCAATATATATTTGAATATTTGGAAGAATATAGTTATAGGTCGTTTTAACAGCCATGAGTGAACGAATTTACTGTTATATATGCAACAAGAAGAATTATAATAGCAACCCTAGACAAGAATATACTCGATTTGATACCAAAATCCATTGTATGATAGAAATCCGTGACAGAATTGAACCCGGATCTTTTAAAGAACATATCAACGTGAAGCTCTAAGAGGAAGTACCGCTTGATCACGAGAAGAAGACAAGAAGATCCCATGATTGAATATGTAAAATGCAACTGCTGCAAAAGCGAACGCGTTAGACAGGAATCGAACCCGTGCCAATTGCGCACACCACCACCCAACTTAGCCACTTGGCTATCCTAGCCCTTGTTTTCTTAGCTTCTGGACGAATGCTCAAGATCGTGACGGAGATGTCATCGGGACACACGTCGGGCCTGTCGCCGTTCGGCCAGAATGCCGCGTCGACGATTCGTGACTCGAGAGAGCGCGAAAAGAAGGAGATCTCTGATCTCAATGATAGACTCGCGTCGTACATTGAGAAGGTTTTTTTTGCCACTTTTTTATTCTCTTATTTTTATTCTTCTAATTATATGAAATTACTTACTTGTAAATAAAAATTTGAATAAATAAAATAAAATAAAGTAAGTTCTTTTTTCTTTCTAAGCGATATGTTTTATTCATTTTATTCAAGCACATAAGGCTTACTTCTAATCAAGTTGATAGTATTCTCATCACATTTATATTGTACCCTGCCGAACACAAAACCACCTTCTCAAAACTCCAATCCGAGCATTGTGAACGAATCAGAAGATTTCAAAAGTGAGAAAGTCGCTTATGCGAACATCTAAAATCGTTGATTAAAATATAAGCAGGAAAACTACAGGAAGTTTGCAGTTTAAATGGTACTCATCAAGTTCCAAATTAGCAAAAAATACAGAAATAATAATTTAAAGAATACAAGCGAACTATATATGTTAATAAAAAATAACAAGAATAAAAATAAAATAATAAGATATAACTAAAATTTATTTTTGCCGTCAGGTTCGCTTCCTCGAGGCGCAGAATCGTAAGCTGGCCACGGACCTTGACAATCTTCGCTCCAAATGGGGCAAGGACACGCACAACATTCGCAAGATGTACGAGGGCGAGCTGGTGGTCAGTCTCGTCTTCTGATCATTTTAATGTTTAAATAATATTTATTATCATTTTTATCTCAAAAATATACAATTTTAATTATCATTTACATATATCTATATATATATAATTTTAATTATTACTAATATCTTAAACATGCATATATAATTTTAATACTCATTCATACTACTCAGAACAACAACGAAAAAAAAAATTAAAATACAAATTTCTTTAAGGACGCCCAAAAGCTGATTGACGACACAAACAAGCAGCGACGTGAGATGGAGAACAACATCAAGAAGCTCATGGAAGAGCTCGCCGAGATTCGTAGGAAGTACGCGCGCAGTTTTATTGAGTTGTTTTTAATGCTAATGTTTCCCAGCTATTCAAAGAAGAAGAAGAAGATTGTTTTTTTTTCGAGAACGTGGAGAGAGTGTCGTCTACAACCACTTTTTGAAGCACTCTTTTATTTTTTACAAAGATTCCCCGATAGGATCGCGTTTTCAAGCAGCATGGTAATATAAAAAAAGTTTTTAAAGTATATAAAAAAAATAAAAATGAAATTGAAATACAAATTTAAATTAAATAAAAAAATATGTAAGAAAATATGTATTCTTCATAATACATTTTCAAGATACGAGGAGGCCGTCTCCGGTCGTATCCAAGACCGTGCGAAGATTGACGAGCTCCTTGTGACGCTCTCCAACATCGAGGCCGACATCAATCTGCTCAAGCGACGCATCGCGCAGCTCGAGGAGGAAGTCAAGCGCATGAAGATGGAGAACCAGAAGATGCTGTCCGAGCTGCAGCGAGCGAGAACTGTTTGTTAATTAATTGATTAATTAATTAACTAATTAATCCATGCGTATATACCCTTTTTTCTTTTATATAGTATTCATTTTTACCTGACATCTCTCGCTCTCTCGCGCTCTCGCTCTCTTTCTAGGCTCACTCTCATGCAAAGAATGCGAATTAAGAGATGATGAGAAGGACCAGAACGCAAGAGAGAAAGAGTGAGAAGCAGAGAAAGAGAGAGAGAGAGAGAGAGGAAGAGAGATAAAGATAAAAAAAGTTCCAACGCCATTTCTAGGATCTTGACCAAGAGACGCTGAACCGTATCGACTACCAGAACCAGGTGCAGACGCTGCTGGAGGAGATCGACTTTCTGCGCCGTGTTCACGATCAGGAGATCAAGTCTGTCTTTCACTCTCGCTCCCTGATTTCTCTCTCTCTCTCTCTCTCTCTCTCTCTCTCTCTCTCTGATGAATCTCTCTGGCATCTCTCTTTCTCTTTCCCTCTCTCTCTCTGATGTCTCTCTCTCTGATTTCTCTCTTTCTCTCTCTCTCTCTCTCTGATATATATCTCTCTCTCTCTTTCCCTCTCTCTCTCTGATGTCTCTCTCTGATATCTCGCTTTCTCTCTCTCTCTCTCTGATATCTCTCTCTCTCTCTCTCTCTCTCTCTCTCTCTTTCCCTCTCTCTCTGATGTCTCTCTCTGATATCTCTCTCTCTCTCTCTCTCTCTCTCTCTCTGATATCTCTCTCTCTCTCTGATATCTCTCTCTCTCTGATATCTCTCTCTCTCTCTCTGATATCTCTCTCTCTCTCTCTGATATCTCTCTTTATCTCTCTGGCTGTTCATCTCTTTCTCCATCTCGTCGTGTCTCGTCTCAAGTCGTCCATTCACTCTGCCATCTTCAGAGATCTGCAAGCGATCGCCTCTCGTGACACGACGCCCGAGAATCGCGAGTTCTTCAAGAACGAACTCTCGTCCGCGATTCGTGACATCCGCGAGGAATATGACTCGGTCTTTTAATCTTTTTGATCTCGACTTTTTGATCTTTGATCTTCACTTTTTTTTTTACGACATTCTTTGAAAACAAAATTATAAAGTAAGTAACACCGTAAATATCTTTTTTTAACACACAAGCTTTCCTAAAGCTGATTTGGGTACAATTGCTTTTTTTTCTTCATCTAGATCTCCAATGTCCACCGCAACGACATGGAGTCGTGGTACCGGCTCAAGGTGCAAGAGATTCAGACGCAATCTGCGAGACAGTCCATGGAGCAAGGGTCAGTGAGAGAGAGAGAGAGAGAGATAAAGTGAGAGAGAGAGAAATAAAGATAGAGAGAGAGAAAAAGTGAGAATGAGAGAGAGAGAGAGGGATATCGGGTAGATCAGAATGGTAGCAGAAGGGTAGGATTAAAGGACGAGCATCGACGAAAATTCATGCTATATTTTAAACGCATCCAACAATAAAGTACAAATGATCACCGATCCAAAGAGAAGAGAGGTTATAACAGAATGATGCAACGCTAAACTGCCGGAGAGAAACCAAAATGTCATTTCTCTATTTCTTATTGGTGCATGTGCTATTTTGCACACATTCAATTTGCATGAAATAATGAGAGAGAGAGAGAGAAAGAGAGAGAGAGAGAGAGAGAGAGAGAGAGTGAAAGTGGCCTATCGCGCAGGGCGAACGCGAGGTAATTTGAACGTGGATTACTCTTTTTTTTCTTCGGAGATCTTCCCTCCTTGAATATTGAATGAAGGTGGCCTTCAAATGGAAGGAGTGATTGGTCGAGCTTAGTAACGGAAAAAACAAAGATTATATATATATATATATATATATATATATATATATATGAATTTGGAAAGAAAGAAAGAAATAAAAAATCATGTCCAGTTTTCATGAAGAAGTTCCCTCCTATTTACTAGCGGTGTTTTTTCAAGCTACGCGAAGGAGGAAGTCAAGCGTCTCCGGACGCAGCTGTCCGACCTGCGCGGCAAGCTTGCCGATCTCGAGAGTCGCGTACGATTTGAATTTAATTTTTTTTCTCTTCAATTTCGCGCCTTTTTCTAATACCGTAGCTTCTTTTCTAATAAAGACTTGAAGAAAGCCTGCCTCTTGAACAATAATTGCCATTTCAGAATGCACTCCTCGAGAAGCAGATCCAGGAGCTCAACTACCAGCTCGAAGACGACCAGCGGTAAGTTGCTGCCTTTTGTTACCGTAATTGCCTCGAGAGTAATCTCTTGGGTTACTGTAATTCCCTCATCCGTAATCCTCACGGGGTACTCTTAAAAAAAACCTCTATCCCGTGGTTTACTAAAAAATAAAACCATGCTATAATCATATGGTTTATTGTAAAAACCGTAATCCCATGTTTTATTGTAAAAACCGTAATCCCATGGTTTACTCAAAAAACCGTAATCCCACGGTTTACTCTCTAAAACCTTTTACCGTAATTCCCATTAGTGACTCTAAAAATACCCTCCCACTTGCACAGGTCGTACGAGGCGGCGCTCAACGACCGCGACGCGCAGATTCGCAAGATGCGCGAAGAGTGCCAGGCGCTCATGGTCGAGCTGCAGATGCTGCTCGACACCAAGCAGGTGCGCGGCGCCGGGCGGGAAATTCAAATCATATTTAAATGGCACATCTTCTTGCGTATATGTATTATTCACCATGGCTTTTTTCGTGCACACATGGCACAATTCAGAATAGGTATGGAAAATAATTGTTTTTTTTTATTGTTGTTGAAAATCTATTCACAGAATATTGACAATAGTCACTCAATAATTATCGATGTATCCCTGATAATCGATTGATTTGGCAGACGCTCGACGCCGAGATCGCGATCTACCGCAAGATGCTCGAGGGCGAAGAGAACCGCGCCGGACTCAAGCAGCTGGTCGAGCAAGTTGTCAAGACGCACGCCATCACGCAGCATGACGACACTGGTTAAAGAGAGAGATAGGGAGAGAGAGAGAGAAGAGAGAGAGAGAGAAGGGATTGAGAAAGACAAAACATAGTAAAAGAGGGAGAGAATGCGCGAGGAATATTGTGACATTAGAAGGAAGCATGAAGGAAAGTATAGTTAATTAGTTAATAATTAGTTGAGAATCAGACGGTCCCGGACGGAAGTTGCAGAATACTGTAGGGAAATGAAGAAGATTATTAAAGAAAAAACGTTACTCTTCAGAGACGATGCGAGTCGTGAAGGGCGAGACGGCTTCCCGGCAATCCTTCCAAAGATCCGCCAAGGGCAACGTGTCCATTCATGTTAGAGAGAGAGAAAGAGAAAGAGAGAGAAAGAGAAAGAGAGAGAAAGAGTAAGATCAAGAGCGAGTGAGAAAGAGAGCGAGGTGAGAGAAAGAGAAAGAGAGAGAGAGAGAGAGCGGGATGGGAGAGAGAGAAACGAAATACCCATTTTCAGGAGGCCTCGCCCGACGGCAAGTACATCGTGCTGCAGAACACGCATCGCGCCAAGGACGAGACCATCGGCGACTGGAAGCTCAAGAGGCGATTCTGTTTTTTTCTTTTTTTGTCATTAAACTTTTAGTTAATTTTTTTAACCCAATTATTATTATTTATTTATTTGTTTCATCTAATATTTACTTGTATTAATTAATTATCTATTTTTATTAATTAATTAGACATTTCTATTTGCCGAACCTTGTCAGTTTAATATTTAGTATATTAATGTAGTTTAACTTGCAGAAAAATCGACGGCAAGCGAGAAATCGTCTACACGCTTCCGCACAACTTCATCCTGCGGGCTGGCAAGCAGCTTAAGGTGATTCTTTCTTCCTCTCTCTCTCTCTCTCTCTCTCTTTCTCTCCTTCTTTCTCTCTCTCTCCCTCTTTAGACCTCTAAACTTGCCCCTCTCTTGCAGATCTTCGCCCGAAACCAAGGCGTCAACTCCCCGCCCGACCAGCTCGTCTACGACGGAGACGACTCCTTCGGCACTGGATCGAACGTCCAGACCATCCTGTACAACAAGGAGGGAGAGGTTAGCGGAAGAGAGAGAGAGAGAAAGAGAGAGAGAGAGAGAGGGAGAGGGAGAGAGATGGTTAAAAAAACTGGGAGAGGGTTAATTTTTCTTATATAAAGCAAATGAACACGTGCTTTTATGCCAACAGAAATCGCTAAAAGTTGGGTGTCAAACACAATTTCCGCTTGTTCGGTTTTCACGTATGTATGCAAAAGGTTAGCAACAGACTTGGTCACAATTACATATGTATGAGAGAAAGAAGGAAAGGGATAAGATTCATAAATACTGTGTTGTATTTTAAGGAGCGTGCCACGCACATCCAACGCCAGAGCACCAACTAGTGTGGACTCTTCAACTCAGCTCTCACTCTCAGCTTATATATGGATTTATTCGCCCCTCTCTCCAGCCACCGGTCCCTTCGATCTAGTCAAGAAGACTCTTGTTTCTTTTGTTTTTCTCCCTCTCTTTCTCTCTCTCTCTTTCTCTTCCTCTCTCTCTCTCTATCTCTCTCTTATTCACTCAATTCTTCATGTTGTCTCGCAATGTATGAATGTTGTCTGAATGAACTCTTCTGTAGCCTTCCGTGTGCTCTTTCTTCCTCTTCCTTTTCTTTCCCATCTTCCCATAATGAGGAGACACTCATTATGGCATCGTATGGAGGAGAGAAGCGAGAGAACGCCTGCCAGAGAAACAGCTTCCAGCAATGGAAGCCCCGCCCCTCCGTCCGGGACCGGCACAAATATTGTCCTCTCCGCATTGACAATTTCGCCGTTCCCTGTGATTCCTAGAGACATCCTCGCATGACCCTTCTCTCCCATGGCCGCCACTGCCAATGCGCGATTTCCTCCCACTTGATAGGTGCCTTTATCCCCCCCCACCCTTATCTCACTCTCTCTCTCTCTTCTCTCTCTCTCTCTCTCTACGCTATCAGAATCGCTCCCTTGATAAATAAAGCATGTCCCCCTCTCCTGAGCCAGTCCCTCCTCACCTCCTCGCTTCACGCATTCCTAGACGCCCCTCAGGCTCCCCTCAATTCTCACACATTTTACTTATCTTGTACTCGCTTATTCTGCTGCCTTTTCTCCCTCTCTGCATTTTCGCATCATTCCTTTTCCTGATAAATGGATACAATTTGCCTAACAACTATTGCATGTCCAGCTTCTGGTCCTTGTAAAAAAAGGAAAAGAAAAAATAACTAAAGAAGATACATGTTTTTTATTCGACTTAAAAAGAGATGGGGATGAGAAGTGCTTCCCCGAGAAACAGAGAAACACAAGAATAATACTATGCACAATAGATAATATGCAATCGGTCTTTTAGTAAAATCACGTATTCTTAGAGACAATTCTTCTAAAAAATTACAATACGTCAATGTTTTATACGAACTAGCTGTTCGAATCTGAGTAAGCCTGACTTTTGGATCCGAACGTGGACCCATAATGATTCTGGAAAGTGTTTCGAAGAAAAGGTTGACAATGGATCATCGAATGAGTTGCACCTTCGGCGTGGGCAGCGCCCATGCAAAGCGCGGGTATTTCGATAGTTTAATTTCTGGGAAATATCCAAGAGGTCGTCGATTTCTCGCATACTATGGCCCCGTCGAAAAAGAGAATTTTCAGATTTTACCACGCTTCTCCAATGTCTAGAGGCCGCCGCTAAGACCGTAGAAGGGAACATTTTAAAATAAATTCTAACAGAACTGATTTCTTGAGCAATATCTAATCTATTTATGACACACAAAATAGCTTTATTAAAAAGAATAAAAGTGTGCATGCGATTCCGCGACCATTTCAGCAGGTTTCACAGAGCTCTCGAATTTTAATTCTCTTATACACCTCTACAAAATGTCGTTCTACTCGATGGGGGAGTTTCTGGCGGGGCGGATCATGCCACTCGACAGCTGGCTTAGCTCTCAGAAATCAACGTTGATGTGGTAGGTTAACTTGTCGTCGTAGGCTGCCTTGAAGACGACCTTGGCTGAGTGGCAATGTTGCGAGGGGGGAAACTGGGGTTGACTCGATAATTATTACATGGCGAAAAAAATTTATTATCAAAGAATTGACATTTTACCAATTTTACATTTTACAGAAAAAAATTCAAATTATCATTAGTTCCTTCTGCCACCGTAGCAAAGTGTCTTTTTTTTGGGGGGAGAACTGGCGGGACATCATTTTGCCGGGTGGAGGGTGGGGGAACCCCGCCAGATCTGGCGGGAGACGCGTTAGAGACAGAGAAATAGGGCATTTTCGTAAGAGAATCAGACGTTTCCAGGTGAGGGAAGCCCCGGGAGTTCTCCCCCCAAAAAAACGACACTTTGCTACGGCGGCTGAAGGATGAAGAGCAGCTACGTGCATTATTTGAATAACTTTGATCTCGATTATTTGATTAATTTTAGTTTCATGTGCAAGATTCTCGATGCAAGATTATTTTGATCTCGATGAAGGAAGGCTTCTACCAATCACTCATCCTTTGTTTGTAGATGACAGTGTGACAAAAGGCAAAACAGCGTGGCCAGTTTCTTCGCATGAGGATTGATCCAACTCGAGGTCGGAAATGAGAATGAGAGAGAGAGAGAGAAAGAGAGAGAGAGAGAAGTGGTTAGAGAGATATTGTAATACATGAATGAAAAAAAACATAACTGGCTAGAAACTGGGGTCATATACAATTTCCGCTTGAGGTCAAAAGCAAGTCGATATATACATGTATGTTGTAAGTCGAAGATTAGCAAACGATGGAGACTTGGACACTGACAGTCACAAATTGTGACATCATGTGAGACAATGCGTGATTGTGACATTCTGAGACAAGCAATATATCTGTTGGAGAGAATTGAAGGAATGTGCAGAATCGTGCCAGGCGGTTTTGCATGTCGCCATACAGTCATATCATCCGCTCAAAAAGGTTGAATGATGAGACCGGTATTCCACCCACTATTTAGACAAGCATGGATATACATACATACTTCTGTTTTGCGCGGCAAACAAAAACGATTGACAATTTCGAAGTCCGCTTGAGTGATGTTTCCAATTCTTCGCGTATGTATAGTCCCGCCAGGTGGTTTATATGCCAATATAAATAGCTAAAAACTCGGACCAAATATAAATTCCGATAGTAGTGTTACTTTTTTGCTTAGTCGGTGAGCCAAATGATGAGAAATTATTACAACACCGTTTCTCTATCTCTCTCGCTCTCTTACTTTCTTTCTCTGTCTCTCTCTTACTCTTTCTCTCTTGCTCTCACTCTCTCTCTCTCTCTCTTTCCCTCTCAGTCCGAGCAAATAATAATGTACTTTTTAAAGAAAGTGACTTCTGGATCCTGCGTGGAAGTGGACCAAATAGGATTTTGAAAGTGTGTGTTTCTCGGCAAAAATACAAAGTTTACTTTAGGAAAAATATATTTTGATTTTAAAGCTGATGTAGCAGAAATGAGACATCGTCGAATGAGCCTTCTCTGCCATGGCTGTCAGTTCTTCTAACCTACGATGGTATTCCAATTGAGTTCAGTCAATACATTGCTTCTTTTATTAAAACTGTTTTAAATATCATAAGGTCTTATTTCAGCAGAAGCGCTGAAATTGTGTTTGCAGATTATATGGCTGAATGATGACATGCAAGACCACCTGGTCCGTTTCGTCAAAAGCTGATTCAGTTCCATATAAAAAATTTACTCTCACTCTCTTACCTTCTCACACAATCTCTCTCTCTCTCTCTTACTCTACCTCTCTCTGTCTGTATTGCTATACCGTCTAGATATGTATATAATACATATTTGCTATATATATATATATATATATATATATATATATATATATATATATATATCTAATTTTTTCAGCAGATTATATGGCTGAATAGCGACATGGAAAACCACCTGGCACGATTCATCACAAGCTGATTTATCAAACAACTACTTTAAAGAAAACTCTTTCAAACCAGACTTTCCTCATCCTGAGATCGAGAACTGCGGAGCGGCTTCTGCTTGAAGACGATGGAGCTCGAGTGGTCATATCATCCTCTCTGTTAAGATTACTCGTTTACTTTCCAATTTACATTTTACAGCCGATGAATTTGTGCTAGTTGTGTCAGTGTAGATATACAAGCTTAATCAACTAAAGTTATGATAAATATTTTAAAAAAATACAATTTTGGACATCATCACACTAATATGTACGTGAGAAAGGTGCGTGCCCCCTAACATAAGCATGCAACGAAAGAGCAAACAGTTTGAGAAGTAATACTAGAGATGCCAAACACCCTTTAGGGTACCATAGTACGAAGTAGTCGTCAGAGAGTTTTTATTTTAAATTTGGAAGACAATCAGCATTTGACAAAATAAGGCAGGAGGTTTTGTCCGTCGCCATTCATTCATATAATCTGCAGAAAAATGGTAAATTTTCCTTAGAAGAATTTGGCTGGTAAATTGTTCTACACATTGATAAAGCAGCAGCACGGAATATTTGCAGCGCTTCGAGCTAGCCAAGAGAAGACTTTCAATAGTCCATATCAGTTAGCAATCTTTTTCTTTTATGTACCCAAGTGAGCTAGCCTACAATTGGAGCGGTATAATCCAAACGGCCTTCAACATTGTCAAACGTTTTGCGTTTAGTTTTAGAAGAACTCTATAGAATTTTTTATTAATGCAATTGTTTGCCATAAAACTCCAAATTACTATCAATTGGATGGTCTCGGGTGGAAGATGGAGAATCTGTATACAGAGATAGAGAGATACTAGATAGAGAGATCTTTACAAAGGAATGAAAAACCAGATATCTTAATATCGCCACGTGGACATTTATTTTCTTCGCCTTCATTTAGGAAACTCTCATAATCAGAAGGATGAATGCCCCGATTTAATTATTTGGAACACAATCAGCAGGCGTAGAAACTCGCGCAATTCACTCATATAATCTGAAGACAAATGGTGAATGATTCTTTAGCACAATCTATGACAAATAAGTATGTTATGTCTACTCCAGAGCAATGAAAATATTGATATTAAAATTCTTGTAAGGTAAGTTATTTTGCTAATCTTAATACGGTATTGGTTAACACTGTTTAGTTGTTGTAAGATGAACTGTGGCATTTAAGAACTGGAAAAACTTTTACAACTGGAAAAACAAGTTGTTTTGTTTCGAATACTTATAAAAAAAGTGGTCTCGCGCTCTTGAGTAAACAAGACTACTCAAATTGGCAGGCAGACAAAACTATTTTCTAAACGATCCGGACAGTTGAAAGTGGATCGCCAGTGGATAAGATACTAATTTGCCGTACAAAACAGGAGCTGTGATATATCTATGTTTGTCTAAATACTCATGTGACAGCAGGTCTCATCATTCAACCTTTTTAACCAGACGATATGGCGACAGGCAAAACCGCCTGGCACGATTCTTCATATTATTTGAAAAAAAAAGCTCTATCAAACGGGACATTCTCTTACATGAGATAGCCGGGCCGAAGCGGCTATTTTTGGGAGTGAAGAAGAAGAAAGTCACACAGGCACTGTTAAGGGTACCGCTTTTTCCTAATTTCCCTGCTACGAAGAAGAAAGTCAAACAGCTCCGAGTTGCAATAGCAATCACACTCACTGATAAGGTTACTGCATTTTCCCAATTTCCGTGCTACAGCTTACATATGCTTTTAGGTTTGTCTGTGTAGATCTACAGAGTTAATCAAATAAAGTCAAATTTATATTTCAGTACTAAACAATGTTATGGAAAAAAAATGAAATAATATGAAAAAATCGGTGCCGAATTTCACGCACTCCTGTACAGTGAGAGCGCCGCGTACACTTTTGAGAGAAATACTCACGGGAGAACTCGAATGTCCATTAATCATTAGATATTCTCATCTGATTTACTCTCATCGCATTTCGTCAAATGATGATTGTGTTATATATGAAAAAAAACTTTAAGAGAAGCTTTCAAATTTGACTTTCTTCATTCTGAAATTGAGAATTGGGCCGAAGAGCCTCCTGACAATGAGTGATGAAAGAAGCCAATGAACAGGTCCGAGTGGCAATATCACCACCACTGATGAGGTTACTTTTTTCCTGATTTCTGTGTTACATCGAATACATTCAATTTTATCTGTATATGCGTAAGCAGATAATGAGTGAGAGGTTTAGAGCGGAATAAGTGAGAAAATATATGAAGCAATTTTGTTTTGGGGCAAAACTGGAACACTATTGTTTGATGAAATTGTGGCATATTCTGAGACATAACTCGCTGATGCCAGAGAGATAAAGAGTGTATAAATGGAAGCGGGGACTGTAATTTGTCTCTGGATGTGAATGTTTGCGAAAGGCAGGAGACACACATTAACGCATACAGAGAACCGTATTTAAGACTAGCAAATTTTAGCCACCGAACCTTCTCTTTTATTCAATCTTCCTGAAGCCAGAGACGATCGACACCACATTTCGGGATATAGAGAGAGAATGAGAGAAATATGAATACTTTCCAAATTGGCGATTGTACTCTTTATCTCTTTCTTTCTCTCTCTCTCTCTTTATCTCGCTGTCTCTCTCTCTGAATTTGGAGAGAAAAAAAAAGAAAATTTTTTTTATTTGGATTTTTTTCGGAAAAATTTGGGGGGAAAAGAAAAAAAAAATTCTCCAAATTCAGTCCAAAGGGTTTATTAATGCGAGGAACACGAATATAGCAAACATTATGCATAATATGCAGAATTATAAATTTTATAGAGGTTAAACAGGAACAGAAACCGTGATTACACACAAGAAAAGAAAGCGTTGAAAACTACGCTTTTGGCTACGGTTTGAATCGTCATAGAAAATCCTAACGGTTAGGACCGTTGGAATCGGGTCATTTCAAAGCGTTGGTTTGAAATCGTTGGGTAAGAAAGCGTTAGAAGACCGCGGCGAGGGCAAAGCGTTGAGACTAACGCTTTCGTCTCCCCATCGCACCTGCACCGTCCACCGCCTAATTCTCGCTCATTTATCACTCTATCTCTCTCTCTCTCCCTCTCTCTTCCATCGTCTCCGCCTCCACCATCGTCCGGATCAGGTTAGCTAATTATCTAACTCTTGCGAACAGCATATTCCACAGTTTTCGGCCCTTCTGCGACCAAAACAACAGTTAAATAGAATAAAACTAAAATAAAGTTCGCAAAAGTCGATTATTTAGCTAACCTGTTATCCGTTGCGATGTAGGGAGTCGTTGTCGTCGCTTGAACCTGGGGGTAGACAGAGAGAGAGAGAGAGAGAGAGAGAGAGATAGACATTTTGATCCTGACCGGACCCGAACCACCACCTCCCGCGCGCAATTTTCCCACGTTAACCACTAGGCCACCAACCCACCCAAGCACCCTCCGGCATTGGATAACCTAGTGATAAAGGGGTAAGAGACGTTTGCGCAACCTTCTTCTGGATGCTCGTAGAGGCTGAAACAATATGCTGTGCGCTTACTCTCATTCATATGTATGAATGCTACCATTCATATGTATGAATTCTACTATGGAGATGCAGCAGATACGGCTAATTGCTCGCTAATAGCGTGTGAGAATGAGAGAGAGAGGGAGAGAGAGAGAGAGAGAGACACACACACAGAAAGACAGACAGACATATAAAGAAAGGGAGAGAGAGAACGAGAGAGAGAGAGGGAAGAATGCGAGAGAACATGATTGGTTTATTCATCTCTCTCATCTCTTTTTCTGGTCTCACACTCATTTATCTTTCACTCTCTCTCTCTCTCATCTTCTTTCTCTCTCATCTTTCTTCTTCTCCCTCTGTCAATCTCTATTAATGAGGCTAATATTTTTTTGAATCATTAACACTACAAATAAAAAACAAAGTGGAAGATTTGTGTTTCGACTTCATTCACAGCCTGTTAATTGTAATTTGTTTGGGATGCGTGGGAATGGTAATTTGCATAGTAACAGTTGCTGAATGAGTGCTAATGAGCGAAATACTTTGCGGGTATACATGCACCCATTGTCTTGCTCGCTGCGGAGAGGGAGAGAGAGACAGAGAGACAGAGACAGAGAGAGAGAGAGAGAGAGAGAGACAGAGAGAGACAGAGAGACAGAGAGAGACAGCAACCACTTGTCATATTAATGCACAAGGCAAAGAAGCTGTTTGAGAATTTGGAGTGTAAAGGAGATATGTACATACATGAAAGACACAAGCATCGACCCAGACCCAGTTAATTAACACCTTTGAGTGCGTTTCTCTGTTCTGTCGATTGCATTTTAATGAAGAGTTTATATCCTTTGAAGTTGAGCGTGCTTACCGGAAAATGCAGGAAACGCAATGGATACGATATTCTCTCGAGTGCAGCGCCCCGAATATTTTCAATGGGATTCAAATTTCTTGCTTTTTATTCTTTCTCGTTTTCACTCTCCCTCTCACTCTCACTCTTCCGCTCTCTCTCTCTCTCTCTCTCTTTCTTTCTCGCTCTCTCGCCCTCTTTCTCGTATTTCGCTTCCTCTTCATTCTAATTACTGCAAATTATTCTTCGCTGTGGATTCGCAGCTGTCAGAATGAATAGAGAGCGAGCGCGAGAAAGAAATATATAAAGAGAGGCATAGAGAGAGAGAAGAAAGAGAGAGAGAGGGAGAGAGAGTGAAAGAGAGAGAGAGAGAAGAGATAGAGGAGAGAGACAGAGATAGAGAGAGAGAGACATACAGACAGACAGACAGAAAGACAGACAGACAGACAGAGAAGGAGAGAGAGAGAGAGAAGAAGAAGAAGGCGAGAGAAAGAAAGAAAAGTGGACTCATTTCTCTTTCTCTCTCTCATCTTCTTTCTCTCTCTCATCTCTCTTTCGTTCTCTCACCTCTCGCTCTCTCTCCTTCCCCCGCTCTGAATCTCTATTAATGAGACTAAATGTTTTTTTTTCGAATTATTAACGCTACATACGAACGTAATACAATGTGGAAGATTGGCAGTCATGTTTCGCCTTCATTAACAGCCTTTTAATTGTCAGTTGTTGGAAGTATGTGGATAGGGTAATTTGCATGGTAATAGTTTCTAAGTGAGCGCTAATCGTAGAGATTTTTTTAAAGCGTAGACCGCAACGCTTTGCAATGAAAAGCGTTGCGATCAACGCTTTGCAAAGCTGAAAACCGTTGCGAACAACGCTTTGCAAAACTTAAAAGCGTTGGGGGGTCTACGCTTTCCAAAAAGTCGCCCGAGGCGCCTCTAAAATCGTCATTCTCAACGCTTTCAACCCCAACTATATGGCCAAAACGCGTTCTCAACGCTTTATTTTCTTGTGTGTACCGATGTTTGTCTAAATTCTAGAATTACAGGAAGTATGATCATTCAATCTTTGTAACCAGACGTTATGACTGTATGGCGACAGGCAAAACCGCCTGGCACGATTCAACACATTTTTTTCTAATTTTCCAAAAAAAACTCTATCAAACGGGACATTCTCTTACGTGAGATGGAGAGCTGGGCCGGAGCGGCTAAATATTGCGAGTGAATAAGAAGAACGTCAAACAGCTCCGAGTTGCAATATCAATCACACTCACTGATAAGGTTACTGCATTTTCCCAATTTCCGTGCTACAGCTTACATATACTTTTAGGTTTCACTGTGTAGATCTAGACAGTTAATCAAATAAAGTCAAATTTATATTTTGGTACTAAACAGTGTTATAGAAAAATAAAACATGAAATAGCGTCAATTATTCGCTTTGCTCGCAAAGACGCCAATAAAACTAATTGTAAGAAGATTAATAAAATTGCTAATATTATGTATATGAATTTGCGATTAAGAATCAGCTTTTATGCCTAAACAATACACACTTTTTTGCCATATAACAATAATTATTAATCGTTGGCGATCCCACTACCCATCATTTCTCTCTGGTCATCATAATGAATGGCTGTATGACTGCAGGCAAATCCGCCGCGTTTCGGCAAATGCTGATTTGATTTTTAATGAAAAAAAGTCTTTAAAGAAAACACTTTTCATCAAGATCTAAGATAAAATGAAGTTCATTGCCAGCAAACACATTTAGTAGTTCTAAAGTACATTTCAGAGTTAATTAACAAAAGTTAAATTTTGAAGAGAGAAAAAATACGGGATAATAGTTTAGAAGGATGCGCTTGGCTCAAGTAAAGCTACATTTTATTTTATAGAATAAGTTCCTTTTATCATCTTTTCCTCCGTGTAAATCAGTGTCACGAAAATAAAATGTTTAGTGACTTCAATTCTAAGTTAGGTCATTGGTTTCTATAGCAAAAAGAAAAGAAATAGCAGTAAAAAAGATTGCTGACTGACACGGACCCCACTATTGCGAAGCTGTGGAAATGCTTTGTGGCCATGCAGTTTTGCCGGACTGTCTTGTCTACTCAAGAGCACGAGATCACTTTTCTTTGAAGTTGAAAAAACAGCAAATAAGCATTTGACACAAAACTACACTGATTTTTTTTTGGAAATTCTTAAATTACACAAAGTTCCACTCATTGTCAGTGTTAAGCAAGACTGTATTAAGCGTGCAAGAAAATAACTGACATTATATGAATTTTAATATCATTGCTCTGGTGTCTATAAATAATTTACTTATTTGGAGCAGCGAACCACGTCATATCATTCACCACTTCTTTTCAGATGATATGACTGAATGGCGACATGGAAAACCACCGGTCTCGTTTCTTCTCCTGTTTATTGTGCTCCATATGAAAAAAACCTTAAAGCAAGGTTTTCAAACGTGACTTTCTTATTTCTGATATCGAGCACTGCACGGGGTGCTTCAAGAGTGAAGACCAACGCCCAAGTTGCGATATAAAAGAGTGACAGGATTTTCTTGCCTAATTACCATGCTACAGCTAATGCATTCAATTTTACCTGTTTATTTATAAAGCGCTAATAAAATAAAATAAAATATTTATTTAAAAAAAAACACAATTAAAGACACCGAACCGCTAGCACGTCAGCATGCCGCGCAACGTGGTGAAATACACGCGCTCTCCCTGCTCCTGCAGCGAGAGAGCGTGTGCAGCTTTGAGAAGTACGCCGGGAGATGTCGAAACACCGCGTGGATTATGGCACAAATTCTACATTAACTCGTTTGTATATTGAAAAGTAAAAATATAGAAGAATAATAAAGATTGCGACTGATATGGAAAGTTGAACGTATTGACCTCGCTCTTGCGAAGCTCTGCCAATGGCTCTCCGTGATCTTGCTGTGTGTCTAGATCTCTTCGAACAATTCTAGATCTCTTCTTAACTCAAAACATGATGCCCTTTATCTTTGAAGGTGAACAGCAAAATAATAATTCTAAACAAAAATACTTCCGTTATGCAGTTTCCAAACTTCAGAATTCCACTCAAATTCCATCCAGTGCACCTCTTTTTCTCATGTCATACAGTTGCTGTGTGACATCAGAAACAAAACAGCCCTTAGATATGCAATCGTCTAGAAATAATATACATACTTCTTTGCTACGCAAAACACTGATTGCGAGTGTGATATCTCTACCAGCGCAGAAACACGGAGAATCATTCATCTGTTGTCTTCAGGTTATTTGACTATTTTGTCAAATGCTGACCGAACCGTGTTCTGCATAAAAAAGTAGCTTTATAGATCTTTCAAACGGTGACCCGTCAACAAATCAACTATTATTTGAAAAATCTGATTTGTTTGAAATTCGCGATCTGCGATATAATAGTATATGAATTTCAATATATTTTAAGTTCTGACATTTTCATTGCTATACCGTCTAGATAAATAATACACATATATACTAGATACAATGATATTTGCAATATCCAACCAGCAGAAGTCAAAAACTAATCTCGTCACTCTCATTTTATCAGCAGATTATATGGCTGAATTGCGACATGCAAAACCGCCTGGCACAATTCTTCACAAGCAGATCGTGTTCTTTATGAAAAAAATAAATAAATAAAAAATAATAATAATAAAAAGCAACGAGAGCGTTGGAAAAGTACCACAAGAGATGCCAAACACCCTTTAGGGTACCATAGTACCCAATAGGGTACCATAGTACCCAATCTATAGGGGTACTTTAGTACCCAATTATGTACTAAAGTAGCCGTCGATGCAGCAGTGAGCAACAAGCAGGAAATTATCGGCAGAGAAGAGGCATTCTTTACATTATTTATTCTCAACTGTCACAACAAAAAGATTTGGAAATTATCTTTTGATGAAAGAAAGGAAACAACCTTTGTCTTTGAAACATGTCGCTAGAAGGTCATAAAGGCAAGCTGCTTACAGAAAAGCATGTGATTCCGTTCTCTTCATACTCCTCATTTATAAAAGAAAGATAAATTAATTGTCCTCTTTGCTCTCATCATCGTTCTGATTTTTCACTGTCGTTAACAAAAACACTACATTAATTCTCATATCATCTCCATTTCTTTTAAAGTCGAATGAAAAACGTGTTCTCTTATTCAGTCCCATTTGACAAAGCTTTTTTAAAGCAATTTGTTCATATGAAACACATTGAGCTTGGGAAGAAAAGGGCCAAGTGGTTTTGGATGTCGCCATACAGCCATATTACTTGCTAACAATAAGATTAATGATGATCTCGACTGTTGGGTTCTTTAGATATCATTCGGTGCTTGCAAAAAGATCAGAGTTGCAAGAATGTTTATCTTCGAAAGTTTTATTCCTTTATATGGAAGGCAAACACCGTCTGACGAAATAAGCCAGGCGGTTTTGCCTGTCGCCGTATATTCGTGTAATCTTGAGGCAAAAGAATAAACGTTTCGTGTGCATTAGTCACCTCCACCATGGTAATTTAATATCATTATTTTTGTTGTGGCACATATCTACGTATGTTATATTTTATTTTCAAGACGACTGAACTATAAAAGTTCTTCTATTAAAATTCATAAAAT
Organism: Allodiplogaster sudhausi; assembly: GCA_945643635.1. Taxonomy (NCBI): domain Eukaryota; kingdom Metazoa; phylum Nematoda; class Chromadorea; order Rhabditida; family Diplogasteridae; genus Allodiplogaster; species Allodiplogaster sudhausi. Next base: position 892,791 of record CALZFC010000257.1, read on the forward strand.
ATTAGTTCTTTTACTGCACATCTTATTCCGGTCTCTTGAATTATGTTCAGCAATTGAGACTTGAGAGTAAAAGGAGGAGTAACTGGCGGAATTTGTATGGAATATTATAGATAGGAAATAACAAATATCTAGATCACAGTTATCATATGGAATTTTTTTTACTATTATTTTACTGTTTTCAAAGAAAGGTGTCTTTTTGCGAGATCTCCCGGATATTTGAGGAAAGATAAGCAATTCGAAAATAACTTCAATGTCTTTCTTCGTATTCTTTCATAAGGCGCTCCGCGTTCAAATTTTTTTGATGAAAGGTGCGTGCATTTGACGGAATTTTTTTTTTCATATGGAAAACTATCAGCATTTGACCAGACGGGCCAGACGGTTTTGCCTGTCGCCATGCTGTCATATCATCTGCAGACAAATGGTAAATGATGGGTCAAAGCTTTCAGCACGTAAATTGTTCCACACACACATAGATAAAGCAGCAGCACGGGACCTCACAATTTACAGCGCTTGTCGCTAGCGAATAGAAGCTCCTTTCTTAGCTTTTTATATGATAAATAAACTCTCTCCCAACTTTTTTTATTCTTCTCAGTCTTAATCTCTCCTTCATTGTCCTCTTTTCAATATTTGACTTACACGGAAATTCACAAAAACCCAGAAGCCTTATCAGTGCGGGTGTGATATGGCCACTCGGACTCCATCGGAGACTTTCTTCTTCTTCTTCACTTTGAAGTCTCTCCGTGCAGTTCTAGAATGACGTCACGTTTGGAAGCGTTTCTGTAAAATTCTTTTTTTCATAAGGAACGAAATGAGTATTTGTCACTCTCTCTCTCTCTCGCTCTCTCTCGCTCTCTCTCTCTCTCTCTCTCTCTATCTGACCTCTCTTTCCTTGTTGTACAGGATGGTGTGGACGTTTGACCTGGTGACGAAGTAGTCGTCACTGTCGTTGGAGAGTTTTATGTATGTTTTTAATGTGGAACACAATCAGCATTTCACTAACAATAAATAAAGGCGGTTTTGACTCATCTGACATTCCTCTCTGCGTGCACTTATTTACGCTATATTCGAAGAAATAGTTTTTTTTGAACAAAAAATCAAAGCTCCCTCGAGATTTTTTTTTATTATCTCGCTTTTAGTCTCTCTCTCTTTCACTCTCTCCGTCCTTGGCTGATCTCTGGAAAGATTGGCGGCAAGTCGTTTCGCTTTTCCTCTGAAGAAAAGCTTCTAGCTACAATTTCATTCCCTTCATTTGGATACAATATTCTCCCACTTCCGGCCAGGACCATCCACACCCTTATAGCTCCTAATTAGCCTTCTCCCATTAAATGTCCTCTCCTTCTTCTTTATCTCCGTACCACCACACTTTGCCCTTTCTCTCACTTTCTCTCGCCTCTCTCTTACTCTCTCGTTCTATCTCTCACTCATTCTCTCACTCTCCCCCCTCTCTCTTTCTGACCTCTCCTTCCTTTTTATACAGGATTATATGGACGTTTGAGTCGTAGACGAGAGACCATTTTTTTAAATGTGGAACACAATCAACATTTGACTAAATAAGCCAGGCGGTTTTTCCTGTCGCCATTCATTCATATAATCTGCAGACAAATGGTAAATGATAGGTCGACCATTTGTCCTACACATAGATAAAGCAGCAGCACGGAACCTTAGCAGCGCTTGGTGCTAGCCAAGAGAAGCTGCATTCTTAGCTTTTTATATGATAAATAAACTTTCTCCCAACTTTTTTTATTCATCTCAGTCTAAACCTCTCCTTCATTGTTTTCTTTTCAATATATGATTTACAAGGAAATTCACAAAAACCCAGTAGCCCGGAAGCCTTATCAGTGCGGGTGTGATATGGCCACTCGGACTCCTTCACAGACTTTCTTCTTCGTCTTCACTTTGAAGTCTCTCCGTGCAATTCTCGATAAAAGAATGACGTCACGTTTGGAAGCGTTTCTGTAAAATTATTTTTTTTCATATGGAACGAACTGAGCATTTGACATGAGGGCCAGGTGGTTTTGCGTGTCACCATGCAGTCATATAATCTGCAGACAAAATAGCGATAGTTTTCTTTGTGGGCAATAGGAATATTTACATAAAATATATTATTGAAATTCACATACTATTAGTACATTTGTTGTATTTTATTTTTAATATTATTCAGCGAATAAACGTAGCAATGTACTAACTGAATTTGAGTGGAACACCGTAGGAATTGCAAATATATATATATAGATCAGAGTTGTCAGATTTCAAGTGGTTGTTTTTGAATTAATATTTTTCTGCGTGAACTTTAAAGATAAGTGTATTTAAAACTATCGCGGCTTTTGAAGAAAGTGCTGAATGAAAAGATTTCAAAGCATTACATGGTGGGCAGCCTTTGTTCCTCGCTCCCAATCTCTCTCTCTCTCTCTCTCTCTCTCTCTCTCTCTATCATCTTTTGACGAAATAAACCAGGCGGTTTTGCCTGTCGCCGTTCAGTCATATAACCAACAGACAAGAGATCAATGATTCGTCGGTAATTCTTTTTTGGTTGATATGTTAGTTAATGAGATAAACATTGTTGATAAAAAATTATCTCTCTGTATTTTAAATTAATTAAGTAGCCAACGGACCGGCATTCCGTCAATTATCCACCGTTTTCTCTTCAAATTATATGACTTCCAAAATCACCGGGCTGTTTCTTCCATTAGCTGATTGTGTTCCATCAGAAAAGATTAACGTTAAAGGTAAGCTTTTCAAATGGGACATTCTAATATGGTCGTAAGACCCATTTTTGAAGTTAAAAAGAGAGAAGAATTCTAAATAGCTACCTGATATTTGAAAAGCCTGTTTTTGCAATTCCTGAACTAGACAATTCCACTCAAACGACTCAAATTCTCTCCATTGCTCCTTTTATCTTATCACTTGCCTGAAAAAAATGCGAACCATGATATATTTATGTTTAACTAGCAGAGGGAGACGTGAACCCCGAATCATTTACCGTTTGTTAGCATGCAGGGGAGGGGCACTAGTAGAGAGAGGGGTTCTATTAGAGGGAGGGGTTCTATTTTTCAAAGTGAGACACTAGAAGATTGATAACAACATTTTATTTTCAAAAAAAAGAGAATCAGTGCTCGAATTCAATAAAATCATCGCTGTAACATCACTCTGGCAACATATTTTGAATAAATTTGCCATTAGGTCATTCAATTCTAGATACAGACCTAGCTGGGTATTAGGCTGTTAAGGGGGTGGGGTACTATTAGAGGGGGGTTAATAAAGGGGGGGGGTACTAATAGAGAAAATACGATATATAAATTTCAGGTGGCATCACCAGCTCGACGATAGCGAACGATGGGAATCTTCTAGACAGCACTCGTCTCAATGAGGCCCCGACCACAACGTCATCTGCACCCTTCGACGAGGACGCTGAGCTTGCCAAGATTGCTGCATCCTGCTTCAGCTCCAGCAATTTCGAGCAGCTTGCAGGCTACACCCTTCGGCGTGCGATAGCGCGAATACTTGGAAATGAGCTGATGCGAGAGAGCGTCGTGACCATAGGTCTGACAGAGTCTCTCTCTGAATCTGGCGCCTCTGCCTCCGTGGCAACACTTCAACGACACGGAGCCAAGTGAAAGCGACCTCGCATCTGCGCCTACCATTCAAGCCTATTACGATCTCAAAGAACCGCACTCAGTAATGAGAAGCCTTGACAGCGATTACTTGTACGAGCATAATTTAGCTGCCTCGATAGCATATTTGGATAGGCGCTTTCCATCAATTCGCACAATTTTTAGGCGTAGGTTTGAAGAGATTCGTCGGTGGAGTGCACGAGTGTTGGATAGGAAAGCAATAGATCGAATGATTGACGAGTTTTTAGAGGTTCATGAAAGAGTAAGCAGAGCAGTTTCGCGAATGACACCAAGGAGAGACAATGAATGCTGGGATGCAGCTGATTAGATGAATTATACCATGTGTATATCTTATTCATCTCTATTTCATGGAAGAGAGCGAAAACTCGACCCCCTTATTCATTCTGTATAGTGCTTAAACATCGAATAAACTGATTCCCCATTCTCGTCCACATCCATTTTATCTTGTTTAGATGCCAATTCGTTCTACGGTCGTAATGAGACATGTTTCTTTATCACTTGCGCTTCTCACTCTCTCTTTCTCAAATTTACTCTTACTCCCCGGTTGCGGAGAGATTACTCTCTCTCTCTCTCTCTCTCTCTCTCTCTCTCTCTTTCGTTCTAGCTCTACTCTTCTTGCATTCTAGATCTCTCTCTCTCTCACTAAACATCTAACTACAAGATTTAAAATGCCTCCAAAAAATCTTCCCATTCTTATCAGATATCATTTTTTTTCCATACACACAAAGTTTTCCATGAACAAGTCTTCGAATCCGTGAATTATTCCCTAAACGCTAAATATGATATCTAATTATGTATATCATTTCATCCCTTAATTCATCAGTCACCGTTTTGTCTTCTAATTATATGAATTAAAGTTGACATCCAAAAACCACCGGGCCATTTCTTCCAATAGCTAATTGTGTTCCATATAAGAGGAATATCTTTAAAACAAACTCTTTTTCAAACATTCTTTTATGGACATGAGATCGAGAACGGGGAAAGATGTGTTAATCAGGTACCTTTTGTCGGCAGATTAATTGGATGCATGGACATGCAAAATCTTTGAAACTGCATTATTTTCCGAGTTCACAAAGCAGATAAATGGAAAGTTTAATGTTAAATCGGTTCTCATGTACGCATCGAGATTCCTCGTGTGTAGGTGGAGTGTTCGTCTTCTTGGCCTTTGAGGCATTTTCTCATTTTAACATGGCCTTTGCGAGGGAAAATCTGAACGCACGTGTCTTTTCCACATCTTGCATGCATTGTCTTTTGAGTGGGAATTTTCAACAAATATTTTATTATTAGGCGTTCGGCTCAAGTAAACGTTTAATTCATTTTCTGATCTTTTAATGAGAGTAAATCAGATGAGAATATCTAATGATTAATGGACATTCGAGTTCTCCCGGGAGTATTTCACTCAAAAGTGCGCACGCGCTCTCACTGCACAGGAGTGCGTGTAGTTCGGCACGAATCACCACGCTGTTCAGCATTCTCGCGTTCCAACTTTTTATGTAATTGTTTTTCCCTTCAAAATTTAACTTTTTAAATTAGCTCTGAATATGTGCTTTAGAACTACTAAATGTGTTTGCTGACAGTGAGCTTCATTTTCTCTGAGATATTGATGAAAAGTCTTCTTTAAAGACTTTTTTCATTAAAAATAAAATCAGCTTTTGCCAAAACGTGACCGGCGGATTTGCCTGCAGTCATACAGCCATATATTATGATGACCACAGAGAAATGATGAGTAGTGGGGTCGGTAACGATTAATAATTATCATTTATATTGCAAAAAAGTGTGCCTTCTTAGGGCATAAAAGCTAATTCTTAATAGCAAATTCATATACCTACATAATATTATATTACTATATCATGATCCTTACAATTACCTTTCTTGGCGTCATTGCGAGCAAAGCGAATAATTGACGCTATTTGATGTTTTTTTTCTATAACACTGTTTAGAACCAAAATATAAATTTGACTTTATTTGATTTACTCTGTAGATCTACACACATAAACCTTAAAGTATAAACCGTAGCACGGAAATTAGGAAGAAGCAGCAACCTTAACAGTGAATGTGATATTGCAACCCGGAGCCGTTCACTGACTTTCTTCGTCTTCAATCGGGAGCCCCTCCGGCTCAGCTTTCCATCTTCCGTAAGAGAATGTCCCGTTTGATAGAGCTTTTTTTGAAACATATTTTTCCTTCAAATAATGTGAGGAATCGTGCCAGGCGGTTTTGCATGTCGCCATTGAGTCATATCGTCTAGTTACAAAGGTTGAATGATAGAGAGTATTAAGACAAACATAGATATACGTATGGCGATATTAAGATATCTGGGTTTTCATTCCTTTGTAAAGATCATTGTTTCTAGTATCTCTCTATCTCTGTATACAGATTCCCACCCGAAACCATCCAAGTGATAGTAATTTGGAGTTTTATGGCAAAAAGCAACTACTATTTGAAAATTCTGATTTGTTTGAAATTCCCGATCTACGATATTCCATGCCTATCTTCCGTCTGTTACACCTGAACTAATAGTACATGAATTTTGATTTCTAATATTTTTATTGCTATGCCGTCTAGAGATGTCATGCATATTTGCCACATATTTAGAAACAATGATATTGGTAATATCCAACCAGCAAGCTCACGCATCACTCTAATTTTTTCAGCAGATTATATGGCTAAATGGCGACATGCAAAACCGCCTTGCACGATTCTTCACAAGATGATCGTGCTCCTTGTGAAAAACAATACTTCAAAGAAAATTATTTCAAACAATACTTTCCCCATCTTGAGAACGAGAACTGCGGAGTGGCTTCTGCGTGAAGACTATGGAGCTCGAGCGGTCATATCTAGTTTATTTTCCAATTTACATTTTACAGTTCTATATTGATAGTAGTTGTGTCACTGAAGATATACAAACTTAATCGACTAAAGTTAAAATAAAAATAAAAAAAAACAATTATGACCGCTCGAGCTCCATCGCCTTATACTTCAAAGAAAATTATTTCAAACAATACTTTCCCCACAACAAAACGCTACAACAGATGTACGTGAGAAAGCTGCGTGGAATACGACACTTGTTGGCCCAGGCCGTATTACACGCGCTCTCACTGCGCATAAGCATGAGCGAGAGCGCGAACACTTCTAGAAGTACCCCAGGAGCAAAACACCCTTTAGGGTACCATAGTACTCAATACCACAGTATCCAATAGGATAGGATAGTACCAAATAGGGTACCATAGTACCCACTATGGTACAGCCGTACCCCTAAAAGATACTATAGAACTCCTGTACCCGACGATGCAGCAGTGAGCAACAAGAGTCAAATTATCGCTAGAAAAGAGGCATTCTTAATATTATTTATGCTCAACTGTCACCACAAAAAAAATTTGGAGGAAATTATGGAAAACCTAACTTGAGCCGAATAACTCCCGGGCCACATAACTCCATTCAAATTCCTTCCATTACATCTTTCATTCTCATGCTTAAAAATGCGAACACTGATACTAAATTACCAAGCCATAGCCCAAGCATTCAAATCGTTTATCTTTTGTACACAGATTATATGACTGTATGGCGACATGCAAAACCGCCTGGCAATTTTGTTCTTTTCCGGCGCCTTACCATTAGCATTTCATCATTCCTCTACAGTCTCTCATGCGTCATTTGCGACATAATATTAAGCATTTATTTTTTAAACTAAACCTTCTTGTACTTTACATCGTCCGAACAGAGTACCATACTACCCAATAGGGTACCATAGTACCAAAATTGGGAACTACAGTGCCAATATAGGATACTATAGTACTGTAGTACCCTTCAATGCAGCAGTGAGCACAGCTAACCATAAGAGGCATTCTTTGCATTAAATATTCTCAATTGACACAGTAAAAAGATGAGGAAATGATGGAAAACCTTACCTGAGCCGTATAACTCGCGTGCAACACTACTCCATTCAAATTCCTTCCATGACATCTTTTATTCTCATGCTAAAAGTGCGGAACACTATCGTCACATCAACTGATATTGAATCACCAATACCATGAATTCTTCGCATCGTTTATCTGTTGTACTCAGATTATATGAATATTTGGCGACATGCAAAACCGCCTGGCCATCGAGAATTTATTTCGTTCCTTTCCAGTGGTTTAGCGATGTATTATTCCTCTCAAACAATAAGCTCTGATCTCTACGTATTTGTGATATTTCGAGCGGTTATTTCTATTTCTTAAACTAAACTTTAAATTCCCAGCCATCGTCGGCCGTCTTCTACTTAACATCGTAAGAAAAGAGTTTGTATGAACAAAGGTATGTAGACGATATTATAAAACTGTTATTGGATATCCGAAAGAGACAATACCTGGAATATAATACATTTAAATAATTAGACAAGTAATCATCCATTAATCTCGTGGCTACTATACATATATTATTAGCTTTCATTTAATGTATTAAGAAATTTGAATGTAAAACCAGCCAATCAAATCTCATTCTCGGCTATAGCACAAGCAAAACAAGTTGGCAACGGAAATGGTGTTAGAATGTTTCCTTTTTTCTAGTGGTGTTTGTATGATAGATGTTCTTCTTGAGTTGATCATTAAGTGGAAAAAAAAATTAAATCTTGATTTCGCGCCTTTTGTTAGACACAATGGTGCGAGAGAGATCATATTGTTATCTAAAGAGCCACCGACAACAATGGTCAAGAAAACTTAAATATACTATTTCAATTCAGTTTCGTGTGCTAAGAAAAGACGGAAGACCGTAATAGATGGCCGGAAAATCCATAATTTACGGCCTCAATTACGGTCTAGCACGCATGTGCGTGTCAGACGGCGCACATGATGGCCTCAAAGAGCGGGCAGCAATTCGGCACGAACTGCGCGCGCCAGAAGCCGCTCGCCGTGTCGCAGTACGCGTTGACCTGTCCGATGACGCCGACAAACATGCCAAAGAAGACCGGCGTATCGCTGCCGGGCCTTCAATTGGAGAATTAGGGGCCGTCAATTAGGGATTCACCGGCCCTCAATTATGGACTTACGGGCCCTCAATTATGAACTTACCGGCCCTCATTTATGAACTTACCGGCCCTCAATTTTGGATTCAACTACGGTATTCACACGTATTTATAGAGTACAAAAGTCACTCAATTTTAATTTCAATTTCCTTTTTAATATCATTAATGTGTGTTTTTGGAGCCGTACTTGTTTAATTTGCGATATATTTTTGTAGAAAAAAATTTTTTTTAAAGAAGGTAATACCATTTTGCCACTTACACAAAATAGTACATCTTCGTGGCGGGTGCTGGGCACGAGAGAAGCGCATCGCCAGTCGCAGGGTCATAGTCATCCTACAAGAGAGAGAGAGATGTGAGAGGTTGTTGAGAGAGAGAGGGAAAGGGAGAGAGTGCGAGAGATATAGAGAGAAATGGAGAGTGAGAGATAGAAGACAGAGAGAGAGATGAAGGAGCATAAACGGGTGTATGATTTGGGAAAGAAAAGAAGGACAGGGGGGATTAAAGTTGGGGCATTGATGAGCTGTGCGAGAGGAAGATACGAGAGATAGAGAGAGAGAGAGAGAGAGAGAGATAGAGAGATAAAGAGAGAGGAGGGAGAGAGAAATAGAAAGAGTGAGAGAAGGAAGAGAGATGAGAGATAAAGAGAGAGGAGGGAGAGAGATAGAGATAAATAGAGATAAGGGAGAGAGAGAGAAGAGCGAGAAAGATGCCGTGGCCAAGGGAACACAAGTGAAGCCCGGGGCGCATTTGTCGTAGTAGAGCATCATTGCACACATGAAGACGGTTGCTGAAGAGAATAATAATGATAATAATATATATTTTTATTAATTAATTAATTTATTTATTTATTTATTACTCCATTGCATGTGATGATGCGTTAAAACGACCAGGTCATGAGAAGGTTTAGCTTCTTTTTTTTTTACAATTTTTTCACGAAAACTTCTCACTCTGCCCATCATATCTCCATAATATGCGGCAACCCGTCTTTGAAATTATTTCGTAGAAAAAAGTTCAAGGAAGTTATTAAAGGTGCCCGAAACTCAACAGTTATTTTTTTGAATTTTTCTGACCTATGTCTCTCTAAAACCCATGTTCTATCGCCTTCCGTCAGGCAAAAAGGTGCGAATTTAGGATTGAGTTCGAATCTCTTTTAAAGTACTCGTCGTAGTGCTCGGAGTTGTTGTTGTCGTCGTGGTTGTGGTCGTGGAAGTTGTTGAAGCTTAAAATGTCACTAGTAGTCATTTTTCAAAAAAAAAACATTTTCTTTTTTTAATTTCCTTTTTCCACAATTCTGAATGAGTTAGTGAGAGCTATCGGCATCTTGCTGCGCGGCATATGGCATATGGCATTTGGCATTTGTACGTGCTGAAGCAGTTGTTGTTGTTGTTGTGATAGGCGAGCCTGTTGATGTTGCTGCCGTCGTCGTTGGGGTCGGTGAGGAGATGGTAGACGATGACAAGGCCGAAGTTGACATTGAGACGGCTGCTGAACTTGTCGCCAAGCTTGAGCTCGAACTTGAGAGTGTAGCAGTTGTACTTTCACTTGTCGTTAGAGTACTCGTGAGCGTCCTTGTGCTAGTAGCAATTGTTATTCTGCTTGTTGCTATGCCGCTTGAAGTTGTGGTTCCCGCCGTCGACGTTATCGACGATGTTTTAGAAGTTGTCGTGCTAGGACCTAAAATGTTTAATCACCAGGATCTAAACCATAATGAGCAAGCTTGAAGGCTGTGATTTCTCTACATATCCTCATCTTGGCAACCATTCTCTGCCCGCTCTCCTTTCACGCTCTCAATTCTTACTATTTTCCCGGGCTCTATCGCTGTCTGCCATCTCTCCTTGCTCTAGTATATTTCTCTAATTCTCTCACTTCTCTCTCCATCATACATACTCTCTCTCACTCTCGCTATCTCTCACTCCTCTCACTTTCTCTAGCCTTCTGCCTGTCTGCCATCTCTCCCTCCTCTAGTCTATTTCTCTCATTCTCTTACTTCTCTCTCCATCATACATACTCTCTCGTCTCTCTCTCTCTATCCCTTCACTATTCTCTTTGACTGCATCATCAACAGGCTGTTCTGCCAACGTTGGCTGCTCTCAGAAGAGCTCATCATGGAAGCGGTAGAAGCCGCCGTCGTGTGGAGTTTCATTTCTGTTGTAGTAGCTAAAAAAGATGTGAGTCTTGGTTTTCTGTAGCATTTTATATAGTTAAAAATGTGATGGAAAAATTCAGCAAAAAATGGCATCGAAATTGGAGATGTTAATAAATAGTGCAAAGCTATGGACGAGGCGCTACTGTTTAATTAATTTCAAAAAGGCAAGAAATATGAGAGATTCTGGTTCCTATCAATTTGCTTACTTGTTGAGGCGGTCGTTGGCGGTCTTGTGGTTGTCGTGGTGAGAGCCGTGGTGGTGGGAGTTTGCGTTTCTGTATTTAATCACAAAACAATCGTTTTTTTTCTTTTTCATATATTGAACGTTTGCACGCCTTTGCGAGTGTGAGTGATGAATCGCTGAGATGTTCTTCGTCTAGTGCTAATAGCTCGCTGCGAACTGTCTGCTATTACATAAATTACAAAGAGAGAGTGAGAGTGAGAGAGAGAAAGTGAGAGAGTGAGAGAGAGTGAGAGAGAGTGAGAGAGTTAGAGAGAGAGAGTGATAGGGTAAGAGATACTGAGAGAGAGAGAGAGAGAAAGCTGCATGATGCAGGCAAAGTTATTTGAAAGAATGATTAATTTGCATTCTAATGTACATACATATGATCTGCAAGTATGCATATCTGACCTGTATAGCTAGTGAAAGATACCCATATCTGTCACAATTGCACTTTTCCTTTAAATTAAAATAAAAATAAAATCCTACAAAAATAAAAATAAAAATACTGTTAAACTAGCGAAGCCGTCTTCGATTGTTACTGAATTTACAATGGCTGCTGCTTTGCGTACGTGCGGAAATGGTTAAAGAAGAAGTGGAGCCGGGCGAAGAAGAAGATGTACGGTGGCCATCTAAAGGCTTTGCATGCTTGAGAGCTCTTAAACGAGACTGACGAGCAACTACCTTGAATAAAGGAAATATTTTTTTGCCAGACAAAACTGCATCAATTTTATGAGGCAGCAAAGCATAAAGTTACAGCTTCGCAGGAAGTAAAGCAAAATAGCAAAATACACATAAATGTGTAAATGTTCATGCGAAATAGTAAAAGCGAAAGCGTGCGAATACTTCTTGCTGCAGTTGTTGTTGTGGTTGTTGCTGTGTAAGGGGAAGTCTGACGGATTGTTGTCTTGATGCCCGCGCTGCCGGTCGGAAGACAGGCTTCAGGGCTATTGGAGACGAAGAAGATATGGCACGAAAGGAGGACGACACTGAGACGCATTCTAGAAAGAGAGAGAGAGCGAGAGAGAAAGAGAGGGAGAGAGAGGGGAGAGAGAGAGAGGAGAGAGAGAAAGCGAGAGAGAGAGTGGGAGAGAGGGAGGAGAGAGAGGGAGGGAGAAAAGGGAGAGAGAGAGGGGAGGGAGAGAGAGGGAGAGAGAGAGAGAGGGGAGAGCGAGAGAGCGAAGGGCGAGTATTTATTTACATGCATACATATGTATAACAGTAGAAGATCCTTATTTATCGAGGAAAAAAATGGAGCTTTGGTGATAAACAAAGTTAAGCAAGTATAAAAGATATATGTTGCAAGGTAGTAGAGTGAAACAGAATCGCAGTATTCTGGAAATACATATATACATGCAAATTCATGCATACATACATACATATGTAACATAAATTCAAGGAGGGTGAAAGTTTCGGCACAAGCTTGCAGAGAATGTTTGATTGCAACCATGACATGCGTAAAAGAAAAAGTGAAAGTTACGCGCGAACTAACAAGCGTATTTGCTTTTCTTCTCCAGGCTGCCTGATGATGAGCACAAACTCTGGCCCTGTTGACCCCGCCCCACTTGCTAAAGTGGTTTTCCTAGCGGTGGCTGCCTACTACGGCCAGGTTGTGATGAGCAAGCTCAGCTTGCTTATCACAACCTTATGTTAGCAATTACGCCATGCTGCCATATCCCGTGTGTGCAGGCGGAGGAAAGAGAAGATACACCCTTTTTTTCTTAAATGAAGTAATTAAGGAGGTAGTAAGCCAAAAGATCAACGGAATTAAAAAAAAACAAAATCTACTGCACAATAATCAATCATAACTCCTGTTTTCAAAATAATTTTCCTTCGGTTTTTGTTGGCTTTTTTTTGTGCGCTAAACAGAGAGGAATCGGGCAGCCATGCATTCAATATGTATAGAGTTTTGGAACAAGATGCCCTTTATTTTGCTGATTCCAGCTGGCAATACAATTTCTAGTTTTTTTTTATTTTTTATTTATCGTTAAGAATCAAGTAGCATGCAATAGGAAGCCATACCAAACGGTGGTCTAAAGAATACATTCTATGAATGAATGGACGAGTTAAAAGAGAAAATAATTTTTTGACGAAATATTAGCCGTAATTATGCAGTTCAACAATTGCATTGGTCATCAATATTTGTGGTTCCGAGTGGTCGGAACAGATAATTGTTCGATGACAACGCCCAATTGTTCCGTCGCTGTGAAAGCATGAAGGAGCATGACATTCAACCGTAATCTATATTTGAATGTGCCTGACCATTCGTCTCTCTAAAGCACATTCAAGCGAAAAGGCGCGAATTCAAACGAGAGTTTTTTAAGCTTCTTTAATTGTTGCGTGGCGATGTTCGCGGCGAGACGGAGGCAGCCGTTGAGGCGGTCGTCGAGACGGCGGCTGCTTGGCGGCGTCCGGTGACGCCACCAAACTGGCCGGGCACCGCCGCCTGCGCCGGTTCGCGTCCGCCGCGAAGCAGCCAGAGGCATCGGCCACGGAACTCGACGTTGAGCGCAAAGTAGATGAACAAGTTGGCACCCGAATTCACGGCCGTCAACACGGGCGACGGCTTCGCGATCGCGTTTGCGAGCTGGTTAAAGGAGGACACGGTCACCGAGAAAAAATTAGATTTCAAATTCCCGCCAATTCTTCGCGCTCTATTTTCACCCAATGGGGTTTTTGCGACCGCCTTGAAATAGCACAACGCGTAAATGCGACTGCCTACTCTGAGGGCCAGGCGGAAATCGCGGAGGCCGAACGAGCAGCGAAGCCAAAAGCGGTAGCGATAGAGCTACAAAAATAACAAGAAAAAAGTTCTGGACAGGCTGTTCAAAAATGACTATGATTTCTGGAGCTGAGATCGATTGGTCTCCTTTGGTAGATCAAAAGTCATAATTTTTGAGAGGCATCTCCTCGCTGTCTTGAAATTTCGGTAAATTCCGCTTTCGAGACATTCCTGTGCAGGCACATCCGCGAAAATGCCGGTTTCATCAACTTTTGGACACAACTATAACTTCGCACTGCGCTTTTGACCTTTTGGCCGCTACGCATTAGGCCTCAGCGCTTCAATCGTAGCCCCCTTTCTCCCCGGGGTGGAACCTGATGGCGACAGAATTCCTTTTCAGCGATCATCCTCCCTTAAAGCAATTTTTCTCCTATATCATTTGTGAATGAAGTCAAATGATGAAGCATTAAAAATTTTAAATTAATAAAAAATAAGCACAGTTTCTGTATCTTCTTTAACAAAAAAGGCTTATTGTTAGAGAATACTGCACCTTCTTGTAGAGCACTTCTGTGATGGAGATAAAGTTGGGCACCGACACGAGAAGAGTGGAGATGAACGAAATGACGAGATAGCAGCGCAAGCGCATTAAATGTCGCTGTTTTCTAAACAATTTGAAACCCAAACATTATTTGTCGTTGCTTGCTGAAAATTTAAAAGAAAACATTCATAGAAGAGGATTAATGGTGCACGAAATTGCCTATTGCCTAATCTATTGGAATTTTCCTTGCTATTCTCCAGCCTTGTCTCCGGCAAAAAGACGCGAATTCAAATGCGAGTTTGGCAAACGGGCGCGAATTCAAATGCGAGTTTCTTTTTCGATGGTTTATTTACTGACGTGCTTGTCTTGGTCATCTTCTTCGCCTTCATGTACGCGACGCCGTTGAGGGAGGCGCCGACCGAATAGGCGACAACGTTCGTCGCGTAGATAAACGTTCCGTACGCCAAGGAAAACGCCGCCTTCCGACCGCAGTAGTAGATTGCCTGAGGGATAATATTCTTTCTGTTCATCCTGTTCGTATGCTCAGTGTCCTTATTTGGGATGAGCTCCTTAAAAACAAGGCAAAAATGAAAATTGCCAACCTTTTTCTCCCTTTGCAGCCACGCGAGAAGAAAACCGACGACCAACGTGGCCACGACAATGGCGATGCTTAGCAGAACGAGGAGGACACTTCTGAAAAAGAGGTGGAAACTACGGAAAGAACACTCAAAACTCTGGAGTCCTCCAACTAGTTATGCCTATTCAAACCTACATATATCTTCGTCTTAGTTTCCATTATTATTTCTTTTAATTTTTACTTCTCATAACTACATATTTTATCTCGTGTGTTATATATATTGTTCCATTTAACACCGTATAAATTGATTGATAGTAAAAAAAAAAGAGAAAAAAACGCTTCTAAGAGGACGAGGAGGCAAAGGAAGAGCGCGTAACAAATGAAAATAAAACTTTTGGCGAGAATCAAAATTCCGGATTTAAAAAATTATAATTTTTTTGACAAGATTCGACCTCCTCTTGAAGTGCAGCCGATAGGAAGAAGGAAAGTAGACTGCAGAAACTCGCTCGATTCCCATGAGAATCTGGATGACCGGCGGCCAAAGGTCGCCTATGCATATGTATATAAAAAATAAATAAAATATATCAGGTCAATAAGTTAAAAGAAAACTCATCATTGTTGTAAATGAAAAGGTAAAAGGTACTTTGATCTAATTGAACTTCGTCTGCAAATCATTCTTCAAATCATTCGTCTGCAAATCTCTTTTTTTCTTTATTTAAGAGGTGTCCGAAGAATAATTATAATGCAGCGTTAGAAAACCATTTAAATCTTTAATATTATGACCATCGACTTTCTCTATTTCTCTTCTGTTTTCTCTCCTTATCTTTCTCTCCCCATCCTCTCTCTCACTCTCTTTCTCTCTCTTCTCTCTCCATCTCTCTCTCTCTCCCTCCCTCTCTGCCTCCTCTCCCCCTCCCTCTCTCTCCATCTCTCTCTCTCTCCATCTCTCTCTCTCTCCATCTCTCTCTCTCTCACCGACTCCACGCAGCCATAGCCATGGCTCGATCGCGCACTCCCAGGGTGTCCGGATGGGGATCGTGAGGGTGGCGATGACGGAAGAGTAGAGAGACACGCGATTCGCGCCCATTAGAGCTATCGCGAGGCTGTTGATGGTGTCGGCCACGGCGAGGGAGATCAGGATCTGGAGAGAGAGAGAGGGGGAGAGAGAGAGGAGAGAGAGAGAGGGAGGGAGAGAAAGGGAGGAGGGAGAGAGAGAGAAGAATGTGTGTGTGTGAGAGAGAGATTGAGAATGATAGTAGCGAGAGAAAGGCATCGAGAGAAAATGATTTTAAAAATTGAGAAAAGGACTAAAAGAGTAGCATAAAAGAGTGACCATAGACCAGAGATGGTCTCTTTCCTAACCTTAAATCTCTCTCTAAATGGCCGATGAGTGAGAAAGACAAGCAGAAGAGGAAAATTGGCAAGGGTGCAGATGATGCCTGCGGCCATGTTGAACGTGTGGCTCACCACCGAATCGGCCATGCCCTCTGTGAAGTTGGCAGGGACGACCTCGAAGTCGGTGCGGGAGAAGGACATTGGTGAGGTTGTTGTTGGGGAATTGACTGAATCTACGTCGTTACGAGAGAGCAGAGAGTGAGAAGAGAGAGAGAGAGAGAGAGAGAGAGAGAGGGGAGTGAGTGAGCAGAGAGAGAGAGAGAATAGAGCGAAAGAGAGAGACTGAGAGAGAGAATAGAGCGGCGAAAGAGAGAGTGAGCAGAGAGAGAGAGACTGAGAGATAGAGAGAGAGAATAGAGCGAAAGAGAGAGAGAGAGAGAGGGATAGAGATAGCGAGAGAGAGAGAGAGAGATTTAACACGATACACAAAATAAAATAGAAAGAGAAGCCATGAACGCGCCGAGCTCGCTTACTGCTCTTTCCTCATTCCTCGTGTATAGGAGGCCCCTCCTGAGCCACTTTCACATGGCCTTTACGAGAAAATCATTGCACGTGTCCTTCCTTTCTCTACACCTTTTTGTTGTTGCGTGGGAGTGTTAAACAAATAGTTTAGAAGGAGGCGTTCGGCTCAAGTATGGAGCCATGCGGGAATTAGGATCTTTTTTTGGTGGGTACTGGGGCACCCAATAGGTTGTTCGACATCTCCAGGAGTACTTTTCAAAAGTGCACGCACTCTCTGTCTCTGTCTCTTTATCTCTCTCTCCCTCTCTCTCTCTTTCTCTCTCTCTCTCCTTCTCTCTTTCTCTCTCTCTCTCTTTCTCTATTTCTCTCTCGCTGCACGAGCAAGGAGAGCTCGTGTAGTTCGGCCTGAGCCTCTGTGCTGCGGTGTCCTTAATTGTTTTTTTTTTGTCTTTCTATTTTGAACTTTAGTTGATTAACCCTGTATATATTAAACCCAAATAACTGTATGACGTAGATTAGGAAAACCATTAACCAGTTAGGGATACTCGGATTTCTTTATTCGACTTCATTCAGGTTAAGATCTTGTTAAGAAGAATTTGCGATTGAAATCTTTTGTTTTAAAAATTTTCTTCGGTAGGAACACAGTCACCATGTGATGAAGCGGCCATGTCGCCATACAGTCAAATAATCTTCTGTCAAAGGATGAGTGTTCATGTCGTGTTTGGTGGGAAATAATTATATTCAATTTTCGCTTATGAACGGCAAATATATAAACATGTCTCTGTTAAGATTCTTACTCTATCAGCTCTTTCATCGCACACTGTTTCGTTTAATCGACTTCAGCAACTGTAAAATGAGAGCAATGAAGAGGTGCACTGGATGGAATTTTGTTGGGAATCATCTTGTTGTAAATTTCCAAAAGAAAAAAAAAGCCAGAGTTGCATTGTTTAGAATTCTCATTTTCTTGTTTCCAACTTCAATGAAAAAGGGTCTCGAAAAGAAGAGAGCTCAAACTGTTGAGAGGATTTGCTGAGCATCGCAATGGCGATGTCAATATGTCTCCAGCATTCCGAATCATTTCTGCACATTCATTTCTCTTGTTTTCTACACAAATGAGTTATTTACAATAGATGACATCATCAAAGTAATTTTCTTTTCTTTTTTAACATTTATGTTATGGAAATCAGTTCTAAACCTCATTCTCTAATTATCTTTAATTCCCCAAGAACTGATAAGTCACTCATTCCAATATTCTTGTGGCAATTCTTCTTTCTTTCCACTTGTTTTCCCCCACATGTTCAACCCCCCCCCTCACTGTTGTCCAGCGCAATGTTGTTATGACCCAGTATGGTGTAACAGAATATAGGTTGCGTCTCTTACACTAGACCATGCGTTCACTTTGCTGGTTTAGACACCCAAGTTTGAGGTCTCTCGGGATAAACAAGTCTATCTCGGCTCACGCAACACAGGATCCGCACCGAGTGATCTCCGGGGCACGACAGTGCCGCCTCTGCTGAGGGGAGCAGAGAAGAGCTAGAGGAGAGCCTCTGGCTGACAAGGGAAGTCTTTCGGCGGGGTATTCATCTGGAGACCAAATGGGGACATTTTCATATCTCGTTTCCTAGAGATGCTGGAAATCGGTCTTCGCGATGGAAAGATGCCTCTCTCGATGCCTGTCGCTGTGCTATTAGAACAAGATTATAGATGAAAGCATTGATTTAATAAAGAAATATTTGATAACAAATTTAAAGCGTTGAAGAGGGAATATGTGTATACCTCAAAATACCTCAAACTTGGGTAATTAAACCGAGTGAGTTGCACGGTTGGTGACTCACTCGGTAAAAGTTGCACCTATGTCGGGCGAGGTTTGAAAAAAGTCGAAAAAAAAATTCCGGGAAAATGTTACGAAACCATCAGATTGGCTCATCAAATATATATGATAATTATTATATCCCTTATCTTACTCGCGCTATATTAAAGGCCGAATTTTAACTGAAGAACTGGAGTATATACGAACTTATTTCCAAAATCGCAATGTCAAAGTTTTCAAAAATTGAATACTCCGAAACAAGCTAACATTGTGATTAGATACTGTTATCCAGAAATATTGCATGGAAAATAGGCCATAAAATACTTAATAGCTTCATTTCTGATGACTTTTGGGAAAAAAATTTTTTAGGCCATTTTTCACCAAAGGGACCTGCATCTTGTGTTTATGTAATATCAATTCGGTTACGTTCCGTATAAAAAAATTCCGTTCGATTTCTCAACTTTGGCCGTCTGCAGGCGCTCGGTCTGGAAGAGGCCTCGACCATGCCAGGCCCTTCTAGGCGCCGTTACGCCTGTACCTCGGCGTTTCCAACTCTCTCTTTAGCAGCTAGAAACATCAAAAACGTTACCAGCTCGTTGATATCTTTCGAATGATGTATAGTATGTAGAGGTTTGCCATACCCCGCCGAAAGACTTACCTTGTGAGCGCAACAGCGCGCCTCTGCCGAGGGGGGCAGAGAAGAACCAGGACGACCTGGTTGAACACCACAGCTGGTGCTAGTGCACGCTGGAGGGAAGAGGGCACCGAGGTGGGCTAGACGGAAGCCCAGGCACGTCAGCTCCCCGGTCATATCCATTGACTTTCCGTCACATTTATCACGGGATCCTGAAGACGTTGGAAGATTTTAATTAATTTTCCTCTTATGTTTAAAAATCTGCGATTGTCAGCTCGAATTAATTGTTTTTTTTTTATTATATGAAACACAATATCCACTTGACGAAACGTACCAGGTGGTTTTGCTTGACGCCTTACAGTCATGTAACCTGTCTACAAGATTTCAATGATCAGATGGCATTTTTGTCTATTTTTGTTTTAGAAATAAGTAAGCTATTAGTAGACAGCAGAGCTATGATAATTTTACTATTAAACATAATATTAAAATCCACAGAAAATTTCATTCATATATGATTGTATGTAGTATGCCATATAATGAATAATGAACTCGAAAGAATATCTATGTTATATGTATATAAAAAGTTTTTTTTAACCATTTTTCAACTTGGTGCTTGCTATGCCGAGAATGATATTTGTAATGCTGATTTTGCATTGAATTTGTGAAATGCATTAAATAAAAGCTAATGTAATATGTACGTACATATGTAGCTACGAGAATTTATTGATGATTATTTATCTAATCGTTTACATCATGCATTATATTCCAGGTATTGTATCTTTCTCAAAGTCCGATATCCATGACTAGGTTTATAAAATCGTCTACATAACTTTGTACATTTGTAAATACTATGTTCGGATGATATTCGTAGAAGTAAGCCGACGATTGCCGATTATAAAATGTTGAGTTTAAGAAATATGTGCATAATCTGTACCGCCAGTCAACGAGAGACCATCAAGAATACTCAGAGAATAGAGCTTTTAGAGGACTGATGTAATGCAAAACCACTGGAGGGAAACAAAATGACATCTCGACTTTTTTTCTTCTCAACGAAGCACTAGACTCAACCGTCCGAGTATATCTGAATTTCTCTAACCATTGTAGTCTCGCCTCTCTCTACATCACATGCTCTTTCACCCTTGAGCGCGAATTCAAATCTGAGTTTTTGGCTTCTTTAAAGAGGCTCATGCTTTACAAGATATGTATATAAGATGGCTACAAATTCGCAAACGAGGAAGCTGCGAGCGCGCGTGTGGCCGTGTTCAGCATCGTGAGGAGGAGGTCGTTCTCTCTCGCGCTTTCTCTCTCCTCTCTCTCTCTCTCTCTCTCTCTCTCTCTCTCTCTCTCAGGATCTCCCGTTCTCTTCTCTCGCTCTCTTTTTCTCTCTCTCTCTCTCGCGCTTTCTTTCTCTCTCTCTCTCTCTCTCTCTCTCTCTCTCTCTCTTGCTCTCTCTTGTCTTTCTCTCTTTCTTCTCTCACTCTCTTGATCTCTCGTTCTCTCTCTCTCGCGCTCTCTTTCTTCTCTCACTCTCTTGATCTCTCGTTCTCTCTCTCTCGCGCTCTCTTTCTTCTCTCACTCTCTTGATCTCTCGTTCTCTCTCTCGCGCTCTCTTTCTCTCTCCTTCTCACCCACTCTTTTTCTCACTCTCTCGCTCTCTCTTTCTCTCTCTCGATGGATTTCATGAACGCACCCAGAGACCTCGTTCGTGTAATAGGAGGGGTGCTCGAATTCTTGTTAGCCCTGTGGCACTTTCACATGACTCTTGCGATAAAATGAACTTGAATGCACACGTGCTTCCTTCTTTTGCGTGGGAGCTTCCAACAAATAGATTAATAGTGGGCGTTCTACTCAAGAGTTGGTCTGGTTTCCTTCACTGTTTCATCTTTTATTTACCTATTTTATTTTATTTTTTAATTTAATTTTATTTTATGTCGTCTTTTTATCAAGGAAAACATGTCAACTAGAAAAGGTTCCGAGAAGAAGAAAGGCAAGTAGAGGATTGACTAGGAATTAGAGAGGCGGAGTCGAGGGCAAGACTTTCAAAAGAGTCCGTCTCCTGGTTTACTAGATGGTTTGCCGGGAATCGATATCGGGTGATATTGCAACTCGTGACTTCATCGATTGTTTCGTTGTCTTTGTCTTTAATCAGGAGCATATCCGTCCTTTTCTATCTATCTATCAGGTAGAAGAATATCGCGTTTGAAATGGCATTTTATCTTAAAAAAAAATACATTCATATGAACACAATCAGAATGTGAGAAAACGAGCACGGCGGTTTTGAATGTCGCCATTCAGTTATATAGTACGCAGACAAGTTATAAATGATGGATGAGCTGGTTTCGGAATTAAATATCATACTTACTATTACAATGTGCTGTCTCAAATAAGTATGCGTTGTTTTGTATTGTAAGAAGCCAGGCCGCCTAAAGCCTGACTCCTCATCTAGATCTATCAATGTGTAATTACCGACCTGATAATATGCCTCCTGGCTTGCGGTCGGTGCTCGAACCAGCCGCGTTGCAGTCGTGCAGAGCCCCTCTCTGGCGCGCCCTCTCCCGAGGGGGCGGAGCGTAGAGAGGGAGAGAGTGTGTGCGGCCGTTAGGCGGCCGAGAGAGTGTATGTGGGTGCGCGGGTTTCAACATGCCCCCTTTCGGAAGCTTGTCGATCCCCTGGTCGACGGTCGAAACGACGCGACTTTGCGTTTCGGTAACTCCGTGACTGATGTTGTGGTAAAATATGTTATGGTGTGGGGAGTATATGCATATGTACATGAGAGACCGGCCGAGCAGTTTGGATGGTGTTAGGTTTTTTTTTTTTTTTTTTTCTGCTCAGCTCGGCTCTTTCGTCTGCCTTAGTCACGTCTGTAGCGCGCAGGCGGCTGCCTGTGGCGCGTCGATCTTCGGACTGGATGTCCGTCTGTCGTTGTCGGCATCTCGCGTGGGGTGCTCGACTTCTTGGTCTTCGGAGCTCGTGTTCTTGCAGTGCTCGACGAAGCATTATATTCTGGTTCGGCTTCCTCTGACTCTTCTTCGCTTTCCTTCTCGCTCTCTTGGAGGCACTCTGGATTCTTGTTCTTCTTCTTGGGCTCGTAGGTGCGCACATTATTCTTGTGGTGAAACTCGATCCTTCCGTCTTCTCCTCGGATCGAGATTCGCGGTCCTTGGACGTCGAGCACTTCGAAGGGCCCGTGAAGTCTCGGCGCCAGCTTGTTCTTTGGCGGTTGCCGCTTCACCAGGACACGATCACCGGTCATGACCTGGCGTTTCGCCACATTGTGCTGCTGCTGATAGAGACGCTCTTGTTCTAGCTCGGCTACATTGAGCTTCTCTTTGACCAGCTTCCAGACGCTCTGCATGTTTGCCTTGAGCTTGTCTGTGTACGAGGGCTCCATGAAGAACTGGCAGTTCCAGGGATCGTTGCCATTATCTTCCGGAATCCTTGGTGTTCTGCCGAAGAGTGCTTCGAATGGTGATGTACCGATTGAACGGTTTGGAAGCGAGTTTATTGCGAAGATGACGAGCGCGAGGTGGATGTCCCAGTCGTCCTGCGTCTCGTTCACGTGGCTCGCCAGGATTTCTTCGATCTGACGATTGAGACGCTCTACCAACCCATTGGTGGCATGGTGATACGGGGTCGATGTTGCATGGTCTATCTTCATGGTTCCGAGGAATTCTTGGAATTCGCCGGCGAGGAAGTTCGACCCCCGGTCGGTGACTATCATCTTCGGCGCTCCGTGCTTGCCGATCACTTCTTCCATGAAGGCGCGTTCGACGGAGGTAGCGCGCTGGTCCTTGAGTGGGACGGCGATGGCGAACCTGGTCAGCGCGTCACGCATGGAGAGGATGTATCGGTTGCCGTCGATTGTCTGGGGCAGGGGACCCAGAATGTCGACGTGGAGACGCTTGAAGGGGAGACTGGGCTCCGGGAAGGTGCCAAGAGGCTCCTTCGTCTCTTCGTGGGAGAACGTCTTTCTCTTCCTGCACTTCAGGCAGAGAGTGACTGCTTCTTCCACGTCCTTCTTCATTTCCGGCCAGTTGTATCTGCGCCGGATGCACGCGAGGGTGCGGTCGATGCCAGCGTGAGATGCTAGCATCGGGGATGAGTGGAAGTGTTCGACGATTTGCTTGACAATGGTCTCGTCGCGTGGAAGCATGACGATGTGAGGACTCAGTGAGTTCTTCGGCTTGCGGCAGAGCATTCCGTCGTGGAGCTCGTACCGTGCCTTGGTCTTCGTTCTGTTTGCTGACAGTGTTTTATTCTTGAGATCCTCGACAGCTTCCCTCATCCAGCTGGTCTTGCTCTGCAGTTCCAAGATTGTGTCCTTGGCGAGCATGTTGACGGGGACGTCAATCTCGTTGGCAGAGAGTGGCAGAGTTCTCTTGGTTGTCGACTTGATGGTCTTCGGCTCCTTGGTTTCGTCCGGGGTGTACCGCGATAGTGCGTCTGCGATGTTATTCTCCCTCCCCGGCCGATATTTGATGGTCATATTATATTCCATCAGACACATCTGGTATCGCGCCAGGCGACCTTCGAGATCCTTCCTCTTGTGAAGGGCTTCGAGAGGCCTATGATCGACGATTGCTTGGCAGGGCACTCCAAGAATGTACGTTCTAAATTTCTTGGTTGCGAAGACGAGCGCGAGAGCTTCTGTCTCGATGGGAGGGTAGTTTCTCTCGGCTCCGATTAGCTTCCTGCTGGCGTACGCGATTGGCCTTGGCGGATCTGTGTCCCTGGCGCTCTGAAGTAGAGCTGCTCCGATGGCAATAGACGAAGCGTCGCTCTCGATGATGAACGGGCGACCAGGAAGTGGAGCTGCCATCACGGGTGATGTTGAGATGGAGTTCTTGAGTTGCTGGAACGCGCGTTCGTGTTCATCAGTCCAACAGAAGTCTTCATCCTTCTTAGTCAGCTCGTGAAGTGGGGCGGCGATCTGTGCGAAGTTCTTGATGAATCGGCGCAGGTAGCTGCACATGCCGATGAATGAGCGGATGGCAGTGATGGTAGTGGGCCTGGGGAAGTCGTTGATGGCCTGCACTTTCTGCTTGTCCGTCTTGATCGCGCCATTGGAGATGGTGATTCCCAAGAAGGTGACTTCTTGCTTGGCGAATTCGCACTTTGAGAGCTTGGCCTTGAAACCGAAGTTGTGAAGTGCTTGCAGGAGTTCTGCCAGATCTTGGAAATGCTGTTCCATGCTGTCGCTTACGACAAGCAGGTCGTCGAGGTAGACAAACAGTCGAGCCTTCACTCGCTGTTTGATGTGCTGGACTGCTCGTTGGAAGGACGATGGTGCTCCGCAGAGACCCATGGGCATTCGTCTGAATTGATAAATGCCAGAGTCCGTCGCGAAGGCGGTCAGATGTCTGTCCTTTTTCCTGAGAGGGAGTTGGAAGAATCCAGCTTGGAGATCCATCTTGGTGAAGTAGACTGCGTTGGCAGCCAGGTCGACGACATCTTGGATGTTTGGAATGAGATAGAATTCCTTCACTGTTGCTGAGTTCAGCATTCTGTAGTCGACAGTGAATCTCCAAGTGCTATCTTTCTTCTTGACGAGAACGACTGGGCTCACGAATGCCGAGTCGCTTGGCTCGATGACTCCTACGTTGAGCAGATCTCTTACTTGCTTCTCTATTTCTTCCTTCTTCGACAGTGGAATGCGCTGAGTGCGTGGTCGGAGCGGTGGCTTGCTTTTGTCAAGCTCGATCTTGTGCTCGATCGGACCGTTGAAGAAACCCAGCTTATTGTCCCAGCTGTAGAAGGAATTCCGATGTTCCAGGATGATGCCGTGGAGTCTCTTGGCATGTTCACTTGGCAGAGTTGCCGTTGCCTTCTCGACTTGTCGCAGAAATTCTTCTTTCTCGGGAAAGCTTGGTAGGTCAGACTCCCAGTCAGCTTCTGGGCTCGCTTCGTCGTTTCTTTGGCCTTCCTGGGCGATAGCAAAGATGTCTCCGACTGGAGTTTCTTCGTGGACGACCATTGGCACTGCATTGTGGTTGTGCACAGTGACGAAGGTTGTTGTCTGACCGGGAAGTGGATTGAAGATAAAGTTCTCAAAGCTCCACTCCGTCCGTTGGAATGGTGAGATCAAGAATTTCTGGTTGTCGTTGTGGTTGTCGAGAGTCATTGCAATCTTCACCTTGCCTTTGCTGTTCGCTTGGATGTGCGATCTCGAGGTGGTCTTGACTTGTCCGATGTGGATCTTCTCTTCGTTGTAGCCATCCCGCTTTACCAGTGGGATGATGACGCCTCCAAGGTGAAGTTCGTGTTTGTCTGGACGAAGGAGAGCTGGTCTTTCGCGTTCATCAAGGGCTCGCATCGTGTCCAGTCCGATCAGGGCTGCGGCTGGGCAGTCCTTGTCAGCGGCCACTTGGAATGTTTGCTTGAGATGTTCGTTGCCAATTCGGAGGTTCAGGTCGACTTCGGCTATGAAGTGGATCGGGGTGCCGTTTGCGGCGAAAGCCCTAGTGCTCGTTGGTCGGAATGAGCCTCCTTTGTCGATCTTTTTGGCGAACGACAATCTGATGATGGAGATAGCGGCACCAGAGTCCCACAACGCCGTGACTCTGCGATCTTCGATTGAGATGGGAACATACGGAAGGTTGGCCGAACCTTCGTTGATGTTCGCGATAAAGCGGAAGATTTGCGCATTTTCCGGCAGAGATTGGTATCTGATGTTGTTGTGGAGACGTGCGCTATCTACTGGTGGCGCTGATGGAGCTGTCTTCTTGGTGGTGGCGGGTTCTGACGTGGTACTGTTGGCTACCGTTGTGCTGTTGATGTTCATCAGAGGAAGTCCGGTTACTGCTTCGTTGTGAAGAAGGATGTGATGCCTGAGATGCCGTCTCGGACTGCAGCAGATGAATTCTCCAGGCCTTCCTTGATGAGTTCAGCGTTAGACTTGGCGGCTGGTGGCCCTCTGCTTGCGTCACGCCCGACGATGTTGAGGAATCGGATTTGCTGGCGTCTTATTGCAGAGAGGCTTGCGCCGTAGCTGACTGCTAGCATCAAAGGGAAACTGCTAGTCTTCACGTTCTGGTAAAAGTCTCCGGCGACCATGTCGAGATGTCGTACTTCTGGTGGGTCAGGAAGACCAGGGCCGGGCAAGGATGTGACATTCCTTCTGCCGAATGTGTCAACGAATGTTCCGTTTTCATTCAGCCACACCTCTTCCACAGCGTTCCGGCAGTCGATTACAGTATGGACTGTCGTCAGATCTTGAGTACCAGGAACAATGAAGAGGGTGTCGTTCTTGTTCGTGATGACGGGAACTTGTCCGTAGCACACGCCCTTGATCTCCTTGCTACGGATGATTTCTTTTATCTGCACAGAGTCGCACTTGGTGATCTTGATGATGTTGTGGCCGACGAATTGAGCGGCAACGTCTTCTCGTCCGAGGATGGTTCTGATGCCGACGGTGGCGTCAATGCGAGTGAGAGCGTTCCAGATTGAGATTTGTCGGTTCTGAATCTCACAGATCGTCTGAAATGCCGTGTTGAAGAGCTGTTTTGATTCTTCACGGATTATCTCGCTCGCATAGTTGATCTTCTGGTTGATGTTCATGTCCGTTAGCCTTCTTCTCATGTTTTCTTCACCATCGTAGAAAGCTTTCATCAGTTGAATGTGGCTTTCTGTGCCAATGCTACCTTCTTCGGCTCCTCGGGAAGTTCGAGTGCGATTCAGTTGCACGATGGGCCTCGGCCTTGCTCTTTCGTCGGAAAATGGAGGTGGAGTAGTCGTCGATGTGGTGGGTCTTCGGTATGCCAGATCTTCGAGTTCTCTGTCAGATGGTCTTGCCGTAGTCGTTGGAGAAAACGTGTGCTCAGAGAATCGTGTTCTTGCGATTTCTTGCGACATGTTGTAGATCTGAGAGAAGTGGGGAAAGGTGAGGACGGCGCCTCCAGTTGTCAGATGTGGAGGGGTGGTGAAGCAAGGATAGAGATGGTCAGCAAGCTTCTCGTTAGAGAACGTGAATGCGCTTTGAGTGCTTTCCATTACTACCTGCTTATCACTGACAAGTGCGTTAGCAGTCATTGCCTTCATGAAGGAACAACGACTATGCGCTGGCTCTTGTCTCTCCCAGATCATCGTGCTCTTGTCGTTCGTGCATGAGAGCTCGTCCACACGACATCCGTTCTTGTTGGTCATCAGAGAACTGATTATGGTTTCGTCTTCGCCGATGGTTCCACCGACTCCTTTCTCCAGGATGAATTGCTCTTGCGTTTCGCAGGCGATACCAGGAGCGATGTGGCGAGATGGATAGTTGTCCACCCATTCCGTGAGCCAGATGTTCGGAGCAGTGTTGTTGGAGAGCAAAGGCTTGCTATTCCATTGCTTGTTCTCAGCTGCTTTCCGACAATCTTCAGCTGTGGGTGGTTGGTGGTGGCTCGTTGCTTGTGTTGATGACCAGTCAGTTGCAATCCACAGAAAGTAGTTGGCGCACTGCACGTATTTCTCAATAGTGCAAAGATACGCGGTGAATTCTCGGTAGGTTTCGTTTCGGACGAAGACGTTGGTGAGGATGGGAACTACTGCACTCGGATTGTTCGGCGTGCAGTCTCTGATTGCGGGAGGGGTGATGAGGACACCGCCTGCATCGGGACGACAGATCTGCAGTCCGGACGCGGCTTGGATAACTGTGACGACGATGGCCATGAAGAAATAGGCTGCAGCGCGTCCGCCACCTCCTCTTCCTCTGTAGCCACCTCTGTCTCCTTTGGTGCCTCGGCCTCCTTTGGCTCCCCTTCCTCTGCGATTTCCTCTGTCTGCGTTGAAGTTGTTGCCGTAGTTGTGGTTGTAGTCGTTGTAGCCGAATCCATTGTTGCTGTAGTTGTTGTTGCCATAGTTGGTGTTGCCGTAGCCGTTGCGAGAGTAGTTACCACGGAATGGGCTCCTCGGGCGACCTCGGAATCCGCGGGGTGAGGTGCTTCGATGACGAGAGGAGCTTCTGAAGTTTCTGTCTCGGCTCTGGCTTCGGCGGCGATCGTCGCGTTGGACGTGGATGTTGGACACTGCCTGGGTGAGGCGTTCAATAGAGTCCAGCATCTGGGACTCTCCAGTGTCGGCAAAGTTGACCGACTTCACTTCACGCCGACGATTCGCCTTGCCAAGAATGGCTTCGAGGTGCTTTGCCTTGTTGACGGCGTTCTTGTGTGTTCCAGGCATTGTCTTCTCGACTTCGAGCTGGAGAGGGTCTTTGAGACCAGCCAGGAACAGTTTGAGCATCCGATCTTCTCGCTTCGCCTTGTCTGGGATGGCTCTGCGAGCGAGAGCTTCGAGCCGGTTGGCGAAACAGGCGACAGATTCGTGTGTCTGTCGGTATGCCTCGAGTTCGGCTTCGATCACCAGAAGGTCTGCTGCGCTTCCTCCGAGCTCGGCCTTCAGAGCCATGACGAATTCTTCCCAGTTGTTATCGCTTGTTCGCAACTCATCCGAGATGTTCTGCGCCTTGGCTCGCTCTTCTCCTCTCAAGGCTGAGAGCGCCACGAACTTGGCGATGGCGATGGAAGGCAACAGGGCTTGAAGGTGGTCCGCGAGTCGAAAGTTGAAGTCTCCGAATGTCTCCTTCAGCGGGTTGTACGGCTCCAGCTGTAGCGCTCGTTGAAGTCGTTGCTCTTCCAACATGGATTGCTGGATACCAATGAACTGCTCCATGTTGGCCGATGAGGAGGGTCGGCGATGAAGCCGGCCTTCTCTTGACGAGATCTTCAGAGGCGATGTGAACGACCGAAGGGACGCGGGTGAGGCAGACTAACAATATTGACAATTATATGAATGAGTGAGATGGAATGAATAATAAAAAATTAAAACAGTTTTCTGGCAATTTTTGCTAGAAATATCCTGAAAATATTGGATTGTTCTCCGTGTATAAAAAGACAGGGAGGTTGGAAAAAGGAAAACAAGAAACAAACTTTTGAATGTTAAATGAAACTAAGGAAATTTGTAAAAGTATTCTGTGTGTATTATATGAAAAGAAAAAGGAAAACAAGAAACAAACTTTTAAATGTTAAATGAAATTAAGGAAAGTTGGAAAAGTATTCCGTGTGTAATATATGAAACAATGAAAAATAAAAAAAATTTAAAAATAAACTGAAAGGGAAAATTTGATTCAAAAAAATATAAAACGAAAACTGGCAATGGACTTAGTAAGTTGGCCAGAATATAAGAATTTTTCCCCCGACTATATAATTTAATATAATAAGCACGGATTAAAATGCTATTTAATGAAAATTAGAATATTATTTGTTACCGGATTTGTAGAGTTGCGGTGCCAGGTTGGGTGCAATGAAGAACAGGAAGCTGCGTGCGGGTGGTTGCTGCGCTTGCTCGAGGTCAGAATGACCGGGTGGGGCCGAGGGTGGTTGGGGCCTAATTAATGAGAGATATGGAGAGAGAAAGAAAGAAAGGAAGATCTAGCTAGGTGGAGATTGTTGACGATTTTCCCTGCCAGCTGAACTGGCTGGTATGCAAATGTTGTGTGCGCCGTCTAATCTGACAGGCGCACTGAGCCTAATATCATCAATCTTGACCCAGTTGGAGGCAGCGGGCAGCAGCGAGAGTAAATGAGACGAGAAAGATATAAGATACATATGAGATAGAGTAAGTTAGACAGAGAAAGAGAGAAAATGTGGCTCTCTGTTGTTTACTCTGTGTGCCTCTAATGCCTGGTGGCTGATAGTCAAATGAGAGATTCGATCGGCTGCGACCGGGTACTCTCGGCCATAGGCAATTAATCAAGGCAAGCGGCGTAGAGATAGAGAGAGAGAATGTACGCCTGCATCAGAGAAAGAAACAACGAGAGATAATAGAGAGAGATGTAGAGAAATATACATACAGATATATAGAAATATACATACATATAGCAATTTGTACGACATATATATAAATAAGAGAGGATGAGAGAGGGATAGGATACCAGCACTGTGAACAAAACAAGAAAAAACAAATACCCGAAACAGTGCTGGTTGCACTTCTACAAAACGGCTTAGGCGGAACGAGCATACACATTTCTCTAAAGGTACTCCAGCCAGCGTGGAATGAACGTCACACTTTTACCTCTATTTTAGCTATCCTTCTAATCGTATCCATCAAAGCTAATTGGTAGAGAGATTGCCCGCTATCACCAAAAGAAAACCCAGTTGCTAACTCCGTTTGCCTATCCTAGTTTGGACTATAGAGAGACTTACATATGAATTCGAGGGCGGTAAGCGCCATCCCAGGCTACCGCCTTGCCTAGCCACTGTAGGAGGAGAGGAACTACAGTGGATACAGCTACCTTGGGGGCCCTCGTCTGCTCTATGGGGATTCTAGGATGGAGGTGCCCAGCCTTGCAGCTCCCCGTGCTGCAAGTTACTATCCACTTGGGTCACTCTCAATAGGTGGGACGTGCTACCACCGGCAAATAACGCTTACCTTATAACCAAATAAACGGAGTCATTCCAAAACACGAAACATGCTACTGGGGGGTGACTAGTTAACTCAGACAATCTAACCTAGAACCTAGGAGTGTGAGTTCACTGGCTAGAGGCTCAAGAGTTCACTAGATTATGTTAGTCCTTGTGAACAAGTATAGTTTAAATATTAAAAATTTTGAATGAAATAATTTTTGGTAAAAAAAATTGATTTACTTGTTCACTGGGCTTCCCTCTTGCCCCTGCGGCAAGAGTTCGACCCGGGACCTCCATGTAAGAAGCCAGGCCGCCTAAAGCCTGACTCCTCATCTAGATCTATCAATGTGTAATTACCGACCTGATAATATGCCTCCTGGCTTGCGGTCGGTGCTCGAACCAGCCGCGTTGCAGTCGTGCAGAGCCCCTCTCTGGCGCGCCCTCTCCCGAGGGGGCGGAGCGTAGAGAGGGAGAGAGTGTGTGCGGCCGTTAGGCGGCCGAGAGAGTGTATGTGGGTGCGCGGGTTTCAACAGTATACAGCACAACTAGAAAAAAATCTCTTGAGGAAAGAATGAAAAATTCTAAAAAAAAAAATCTATGGTTGCAACCTTTGTTACAATCGTAGATAAATTGTTATAGATAAATCGATAGAGCCACACCCTCCATTTTCTCAGCCGCTTCACATTGGTGAGGGCAAGCCTTTATTTCAATTGTCCGTCTCCCTCATGGCCAGACAACTTTTCTTTGATATCATTTTATCATTTTATCTCAGAAATGAGTTAACGGAGAAGTGGATCAATCATCCAAGCAACGTTCGACGTTGTCCATCAGTGGAGGACATTAATTGTAAGTAGCTTAAGGGCCACAAGGAGAATTCTTCGACTTTCCTTTGCTTTTTGCGAACTGTGCTTTATTAAGGTGAAATGGATTGAACCTGACGCGATTAGAGTTCCAGAATTCTGCAGTTCGCCAAGTCATGATTAGAGCACGAGAGAGAGAGTGAGAGAGAGAGAGAGAGAAAGAACGAGAGAGAGAGAAATGGAACGAGAGAGAGAGAGAGAGAATGAGAGAGAGGGAGAGAGAAAGAGAATGCGAGTGAGCGCGAAATGATGACTGATGACACAATCTCCCTCCTATCTCTGTGTCTTTTTCACGTTTTTTTTTATCGTGCAACGGGAACTTTTTGCACCTGACAAGACACTGGAGACACATTGTGAGATGGTGAGCCATTTTGAGATCGATGCACAATTTCCTTGGGCATTTAAGTGAATGTCGCATGACCCTCGCACGATGACACAGTTCATGCAAGCATTACGCAGTTCGATGATGTCATGATTAGATAAAGGGAGAGAGAGCTACTAGAGATAGAGATTGAGAGAGAGAGAGAAAGAGTGAGAGAGTGACACGGAGAGAGAGAGAGAGAGAGAGAGAGAGAGAGCGAAAGAGACTGAAATCTTCCATTGTCCTGAATGAATGTCAACAAGGAAATGAGACTGGTTTGAACTTGATCGCTCACTCATTCACTGAAGTGCATGCAAACCCCGATTCGACTCAATTGTTGCGTCTTAAAGAAATGGTTTTCTTTGATTGACATTACTTTTGGCATCATCACGAATTAACTTACATGTAGTATAGTTTGTGAATTCATATCATTAAAGAAAACTGCACACTGGATATGACAGCGTCGTGGTCATCCGAACCTGCGTAGTATACAAATACCAATGCTGCAAGTATCGCAAGAAAGTAGGTTCTGGAAATACTATTCATACACGGGGGGGGGGGGGGGGGGGGGGGGGGGGGGTTTCAAAAGGGCTTAGCAGCTGATCAAGCCTGGAATGAAAAAGGGCACAAATCCTTAACTTTCACTTTTTCATTAACGCAGCTCCTCGTTGCACTCGCAGCATTCACTCACTGCGCCAGCTTTTGCCGAAGCTTACAGGCTCCTTGAATTTGTGCTGCATTTGTATGAATAGTATTTCCAGAACCGCATTGGTACTTGTTTAATTTTGTTCGTCACATAGTCTCTTTTTCGCTATGAATTATGTTCCACACGTGTAATAGTTCAATTCGCGCGCTCTCTCTCTCTCTCTCTCTCTCACTCTCGCTTCATCATAGCACAAGGACTTTTCATACTTTCGCGGTTTTATTTTATCACGCGTGGTCATATAATATATTTAATGGTGTAATAAATTATTTTTATTTTTATTATAGATACATATGTACATATATGTATTTCCAGAATGCGTGTCAGTGTCGCTCTCGTTTCCTGCCATATCTTCTTCATGGCCAGCAACAACCCTGAGGCGTGTCTTCCCACCGGCAGCGCGGGCGTCAAGACAACCATGCGTACGCCACCCCCTTTCACAACAGAAACAACTACAGTAACAAGTACAAGCAAGGCCGGTAGGTAGCGATCATTTGCGCAGCAAATATTTGCGCAATGGCTATTTGCTCAGCGGTAACTCCGTCCAATTTTACCCATTTCAAGTGATCGATATGCCGTTAGAGTCCTCTCGTCATGACGAATTCGGTGCTTCATATCCTATTCTTCAAAAATATCCTATTTCGAATCTCCCAGAATGGCTCCAGTTATTAAGATGCTCTCTAACGCAGAAAAATGCAAAAAAGATCGTTTTCTTTTTACATTATAATTCTTGAAATTTTAAGCGCCAACAACTCCGACGACCACTATTATCTCGACGACGACAACCACTGCAACAACAACTACTACGAGTACGTCCCCGAACACTATGCATACGATGTACTATATGTACATATGTATATACGTACATGTATATATATTTTTGGAAATGTCTCATATTTTATTTGATGAATAATTCATATTCAAAAATGTCATAAACATGTTATGCTCGCAAAATATTTGACAAAAACGCGATTAATGTTATTATTTTTCTCTTCAGCACCCCCCTTCATGTGTGCTACGATGCTCTACTTCGACAAGTGCGCGCCGGGCTTCACTTGTGTTCCCTTGTCCACGGCATCTAACTTGCTTTTTTTCTAATCACTCTCTTTCTCTCTCTTTACTTTCTCCTCTCTCTCTCCCTCTCTCTCTATCTCTATCGCACTCTCCCTCTATCTATCTATCTATCTCTCTCTCTCGCTCGCACTCTCCCTTTATCTATCTCTCTCCGTTCCTCTCTCCTCTCTTTCGCTCCCTTCCTATCGTCTCTCCAATCTCTGTCTCTCTCCCTTCCTATTTTCTCTCTCTCCTCTCTTTCTCTCTCCCTTCTTGTCGTCTCTCTCCCTTCCTTTGTCTCTCTCTCTCCTCTCTTTCTCTCTCCCTTCCTATCGTCTCTCTCTCTCTCTCTCTGTCTCTCTCTCTCTCTTCCTATGGTCTCTCTCTACTCTCTTTCTCTCTCCCTTTCTATCTTTCTCCCTCTCTCTCTCTCGCAGGCCCCTCATATTTCTATGTTATAGGATTTCATTGACCCTGTGACGCGGGCAGCGCTCATCTCGTGTCCCGCACCCTCCACAATGATGTACTACTTTTCGTAAGTGGCCAGATTGTATTAGCATTTTTTTTTAAATATTTTTTGCTCCACAAAAATATTTTAATATCTTTTTCTTAAAAAATTACTCGTGCATATATAGTGAAATATGAGTACGGCAACAAACAAATTACAATGATGAATTTAAAGATTGAAATTAAAATTGAGTGCGTTCTGTGTGCTTTAAAAATACGTGGATACGGTAATTGAGGGCCGGTAAATCCGTAAAAACGGCCTAATTGACGGACCGGCCCGTAAATCCGTCGTAATTGACGGCCCCTAATAATTTACGGCCTTTAAATCACTAATTGAAGACCCGGCAGCGATACGCCGACCTTCTTCGGCGCGTTTATCGGCGTCTCCTCACAGGTCAACGCGCTCTGCGACGCGGCAAGCGGCTTCTGGCGCGCGCAGTTCGTGCCGAATTGCTGCCCGCTCTTCGAGGCCATCATGTGCGCCGTCTGACGCGTGACGCTTCAATCATTTGAATGCTCTCTCTCTCTCTCTCTCTCTCTCTATACGCTCCCTCTCTCTCTTGCACTCTCTCTCTCTCTCTCTTTTTCACTCTCTCATTCTCTCTCTCTCTCTATACGCTCCCTCTCTCTCTCTCTCTTTCATTCTCACTCTCTTTTTCACTTTCTCTCTCTCTCTCTCTCTCTCCCTCTTTCTCTGTCCTTTTCTCTATCTCTCTCTTTCTCTCTTTCGTTAAAGCGTGTCATCTCTCAAAGGCTTGCCACTTCATCCATAATCATGTGTCATATACTGAACGATCAATTCAGAAAGAAGATCTGGTATCTTTCATAAAATATCAAAGAAAAAAACAATTGCTCCAATATTGTCAACTTTTTTCCTTTTTATGCCGAGCATGGCATTTGATAGGTTCATGTTACCTTTGAATTTTTAAATGTGTACATTAAATGAAAGCGACTATTAAATGTATAGCCGAGAACATTAATTAATGATTACTTATTAAATTGCTTATATAATGCATTATATTACAGGAATTGTATCATTTGTCTATATCTCACATATACAAACAAGTATTACAAAGTGAGCAATTGGAAACTAACTTGTAGAAAATATTTCGTTTTCTTATGACATAAGCAAACTGGACGATAAAGTTAAATGATTCAACTACATATTATTAAATCCACGAAAAAAATTTTACACTCGGACCGTGACATTAATTAAAAAGAAACGCTCTCTAAAAGAGGGATTTTGTTTGTCGAGAATGAGCCGGATATTCAAGAATAATTTAAAATAAAACCTATGTATGTACATACATATATACACACATTTTCTGTTCGGACGATGTGAAAAATAGAAGTGAGCCGACGATATCTGATAAGAGAAAGTTTATTTTACGAAATATCAACTTATTTATGTCTATGATTCCGAACCACTCCCAGTATTCATCATAGATGCCGAGAGAAGTAAGCTTATAGAGGAATGATGCAACACTAAACCGCGGGAGAGGAACTAATATGATATCTTGCCTTCAGCATACTTTTTTTTCTCTTAAAAGCGGGCCATCATCGAAAAGTAATAATGTGGGATTTCAAATTGCCGCGCAGCCCTTCGCAATCTATTTTTTGGCAATGGTTTTGTAATTTTTTGGCGATCTTCCACCTTTAAAGGAGCATGCGGGAAAAAAAGTAAAAAAAATAGTTCTACTATATTTGCATTTTTCCTAGCCATTGTAGTGCGCGTCTCTCCAAATCACACATGTGCCCTCTCGCCTTTTGTGCCTCACAATCAGGCAAAAAGGCGCGAATTCAAACCCTAGTTTGTGGCTCCTTTAAAGATGGCAAATCGACACACAAATGAACTAGACTGCATTAGATGCATAAGATGACAACAAATGCGCAAGGAAGGAAGTGGCGAGCTCGTATGTGGCTGTGTCCAGGATCGTGCGGAGTTCGTTCCAGTTCTCTCTCGCGCTCTCTTTCACTTTATCTCACTCCCCCTCGCGCACTTTCTCTCTCCCTCTCGCGCACTTTCTCTCTCCCTCTCGCGCACTTTCTCTCTCCCCCTCGCGCACTTTCTCTCTCCCTCTCGCGCACTTTCTCTCTCCCTCTCGTGCACTTTCTCTCTTCACCTCGCGCACTTTCTCTCTCCCTCTCGCGCACTTTCTCTCTCCCTCTAGCGCACTTTCTCTCTCCCCCTCGCGCTCCTTCTCCCTCCCTCTCGCGCACTTTCTCTCTCCATCTCGCGTTCCTTTTCTTTCGATCGCGCTCTCCGCTTCGAGTTCTCTTTCTCTCTCTCTCTCTCTCTTTCTCTGCCTTTCCATCTATCGCTCTCTCCTCTTCCATTGCCTTTTGTGACATTGTCATCTCAACGTTTACAGAATCGTTTTCCGCATCGATTCGAGGTAGAATCCGAGTGAATGTCGTGCAATGAAGAATTTGATGTAACACACTCATCAAAATTCTCATCAGAAAGAAGAAAATGGAATAATGAACTGGAAGCGTGGATTTAATTACAAATGCCCAGAGAAGAGAGCTTATAGTGGAATGATGCAACGGCTAAACCGCCGGAAAGCAACACAAAATGACTTCTCGACATTAGCATACAATTATGTACTTCTCTTCTTTTTTCTTCTTTTTTTTCCTTAAGGAAGCAACAAACTCAACCGTACTATATTTGAAATATCCTATATTTGAAACACTTTAGTGGGAGTCATCTTCCTAAAGTGTCAGTCAGAGAGGCCCGAATTCAAACTTAAGTTGTTGGCTCCTATATTGCCCTCTCGCGTTTTCTTTCACTCTCCCTCTCGCGCACTTTCTCTCTCTCTCTCTCTCTCTCTCTATCTCTCTCTCTCTTTTTTTTGCACGCTCTTTTCTCTTTCTCTCTCCCTCTCGCTCTCTCCTTCTCTTTCTCTCTCCCTCTTTCTCTTTCTCTTTCTCTCTCCCTCTCGCTTTCTTTCTCTCTCTCTCATCCTCCCGAGCTCGCACTCTCTTTTCTGCAATATCCTTTTGTAAAAGAGTCATTTCAACGCGCGCAGCCTCGTTCTCCGTTTTAAACAGACGTAGTATCTCACAATAATCAGAGTGCGATGAAGAGTTTCATTTAATACACCTTAAAAATCTTATTAGAAAAGAGTTAAAGGAGTCAATTATAGATAAGCCGCCTTGTGAGCATTACGGATTTCCTGAAAAGATAGCTTATAGAGGAATAATGCAGGGCTGAACCGCCTGACAATGAGAGGAACAAAATAATGACATGTCGACTTCAGCATACAGCTAGTTCCTTTTTCCTCTTAAAAAATGAGGTTCACATGACTCGGTTACAAAAGGCTATGGAAGGAGAGAGAGAGAGAGAGAGAGAGAGAGAGAGAGAGAGATAGAGAGGGGGGGGAGATAGAAAGAGAGCGTGAGCGAGATAAAGAGAATGCGAGGGCGCGAGAGGGAGAGAGAAATAGAACAAGAAATACCTCCTCAGCCGCGCTCCTGAACACAGCCAGATAAGAGCTCGCCCCTTCGTTACTTGGGTTCAAAGCATGAGCCCCCATCTGTCAAGTCCTCGGAGGCGATTGGTTCTAGAAGGGAATCATGTGCTTGCTCTCTTTCCCTCTTTCTCTCCTCTCTCTCTTTTTTTTCTCTCCCTCTCCCTCACTCTATCACTCTCTATGTCTCTCTGTCTCTCTGTCTCTCTGTCTCTCTGTCTCTCTGTCTCTCTCTGTCTCTCTCTCTCTTTTCCCTCTCTCTCCATCTCCCATCTTTCTAGGATGCCTTTGATCAACAACGATCCCAAGCTTGACTTCAAGGACGTGCTCTTGAGACCGAAGAGATCGACGCTCAAGAGCCGTGCCGAGGTCGATCTCGTCAGTGAGTCAGTGATGAATTTTGTTGTTTTTATTTTTATTTTTAAAATTCACCTTTTAAAACCTTATAAAAATGTAGTTAGACATGCCAAATAAAGTTCATAAAAATATTTATTTCCATATTTACTATTTTTAGTTTATTATTTGAGATATCATTTGGATACAAAGGGCGATTTAAAGCAGATATATATATATATATAGTTTATTTTAAAAAAATTAAATAAATTTTTTTTTTCAGGTTCACGTTCCGCAATTACAAGGGCATCCCGATCATCGCCTCCAATATGGACACGGTGGGAAGGTTTGAGATGGCGAAAGTACTCGCAGATCAGCAACTCTTCACCACTATTCACAAGCATTATACGGTGAGTGGTCGTCTTTCTTTTCTCTCTCTCTCTCTTTTACTTTTTCTCATTAAATAAAATAAAAGATAGTAATTTTGCACATGGATATTTAATTCCATTCGAACACTTATTGAAGAAGAAGAAAAAACAGTTAAAATATGAAACAGAACAGTAAAACTACATGAATACTGTAATATTAAAGGTAGAAGAGTGGCAAGCGTTCGTGAGCGGCGTGAACGAGAAGATCTTCGAACATATTGCAATCTCGTCGGGCGCCTCTGAAAACGACTTTGGAAAGGTTTTTGCATTATTTACAAAGTATAATTTAAGGGATTCTTTGGAAGTCTATAAATCCAGGACTTTGGTTTCCCTAAAAAAAATTTAAGAAAAGCGTTAATGGTTTATTCCATTGTAAATAGCCAATTTACCTATTATGTATTTCTGATTTATTTCATTATGTATTACTGATTTACATATATCATTGTATATTACGGTATTATTCTATTAAATGTATGTTAAATCACTGAATGATTACCGAACTACATAATTCGTTTTCAGCTCAAGTCAGTGTGCCACTCCGTGACGCAACTGAACGCGAATGGCTGCACGGACATCTTTGTGGACTTTCTCCGCAAGGCAATAATAGTCGGCTGGTGCCGCCTCTTATAGGAACTACAGTTTGATACAAAGCAGTCAGTAGAAGTAAAAATGAGCAGGCAAAATAATTTACATATTCTTATATAAAAAGGAAAGATGAATAGAAAATATAGTGATTATGCATTGTTTTTTTTTTGGTCATCATCATTTCCTTCCCGCATTCTCCAGGTTCGCGAAGAGTTCCCTCGCCACACGATCTATGCTGGCAACGTCGTGACAGGAGAGATGGTCGAAGAGCTCATCATGGCAGGAGCTGATTGCATCAAGGTTTGGACTCTCTCTCTCTTTCTTTCTCTCTCTCTCTCTCTGTCTCTCACTTGATCTCTCTCTCTCTCTCTCTCTCTCTCTTTCACTCACTCATGCTCATTTCAAAGCATTCGAATCTCGCGATGTTTTTTTTCCAAGAATTTTCTAACTAATCACGGATCATTGTTCATTTTTCTTTGGATGTGTCTACGAGAGAGAGGGAGAGAAATAGAGAGAGAGAGAGAGAAACTGTTCTAATCGCAATGATCTTTACATTTTCCACATAGTGCTTGACAGTTTTATGGTCGCATTGTCCAATTTTTTCCTCGGTTGTCTGCAAAGCGGCCTTTCAAGACAACTCTTGAATCTTCCTGGAATGATAGATAAGAAAGAGAGGCTTAAGAAGACTGGAGTTTTTTTGTCTAGTAATATCGCAAGCCTATAAACTGATAAACATAACTTGCTTACAAAATCAGTCGTGAGAGGTCTTTTTTATCAGTTTAAGAGGCGAGCGTATCATTTCTTTCCTTTTTCCCGCTTTTCCTTGATCCTTTTCAAATGAAAATTGCCACATCTTTCTTATGGCACCATTTGGATTATCATTTTATCTCTCTCTCTCTCTCTCGCTCTCTAATTCTCCCTCCCTCTCCCCCCCCCTCTCTTCTTCCCCCTATCATATTTATTTCCGCCTTAATCTCTCACTTTTCTTGTCTTATTCTCAAATACAAGTTTCACACTTCTCGGATCCAAAAATAACGCCAAGTGAATTCGTAAATATGTATATCGAGAGAAAAAATTCGGAATCCTTGAAAAAAATAAGTGGACATATGTATGTATATTCCTAACAATGAGTCAGAGATTTGCTTACTAATCCACTACTCATGTGGTTTTGGGGTGTGCTTGTTTTATTTTACGTAACTGTAACCGCACACAGCGCAGATAGTTCGGAACTATTGGCGCGCTGCGAATAGTTCAGTTTGATAGTTCGCCCTGGCGAACTATCATACCAGCCGACAGTGAACTATCAGGGCCAAGGCCGACTATCGTTTACTCGCTCCTTCAGCTCGTCCTGCCCTGCTCGCAGTCCCATATAAATGTGCAGTCGAAAAAGGCCGGCTGATGTCGGTTGCGCTATTTCCTTTCGGTAACTTGCCTGTTTTGTAACACAATGATATCGTCCGCTCCCTGCTGGGTTGCTGACGCTGCTGCTGCTGACTGAACAGCGTCAGCTAGTCAAGCAGGCAGAAACACTTCAGCCTGCTAATGGAAAGAGGCTTCCCTCGTAAGACGGTGTGGGCAGCTTTTTGCATGGATTTTTTGTGTGAATTACAGCACGAACGTAATATGGTGAAAGATGGGATGTTCGGAAGTATCAATGAGCGAATGAGGAGGCGAGAGCAAGCAGATGGTGGGGGGGGGGGGGACGATGCCCAGCGGGGTTACGCGCAATGGTTCGGTCTCGCTGAACTATTCCGTTATACTATGTAGCTCTCTTTCACAGAACTATCGATATTAGTGTCAGGGTGAACTATTTAGTTCCACAGGAGATGGCGAACTAAAGAGTTCAGCCTGATACTGCGCCCTCGCAATACTATCTGCGCTGTGTGCGATCTGTCCGATCAAGACCTGTCACGGTTCTTTAAAATTTTTTATTTAACTTGTTGTTAGAAAAAAAATTAATTTTCTTACTGTACTTATAAAAGCTTACTGATCCCTATCACGTTTGGATACCAAGTAAATCTATGAGAAGAGGTCAAAGGCAAAGATAAGCGAAGATGATGAAAACTTTTATGCATATCAGACATACTATTATGTTTCTCTCTTTTTTTCGAACTCCCTGCTATCTCTCTACCACTCTCTCGCTCTCTCTCTCTCTCTCTCTCTCTCTCTCTCTCGCTCTACCTGTCTCTCTCTTTCTCTCTCTCACTCCTTACTCTCCTCTCACTCACTCTCTCTCTCTCTCTCACTCTCTCTCTCTCTCTCTTATCATTGTATTCTGCTTTGGAATTATGTATTCTCAAATCAGTAAAAGTAAAATACTGGGTACAGGAAAAGTGAGAGATACATACATATGTATGTACAGTAACGCCCAGGATCTTGGTACCAAGGAGGGATCGGATGCATCGGAGGGATCCAAATGCATCCTCGTTAATAACTATTGTTCAAGGGAAAATAAAAATATTTTAAATGGTACATTAGGTTGCTTATAGAGAGTGGATGCTACTGTTAAAAATCGATAATTTCTTATCATTTGATAAGAACTTATCAGTTTTTGGTTATAAAAAATTTCATTTTTAATATTTTTCAATGAAATTTCTCCTGTACCATTATTTTGTCTCTACCCACATCCCCAAATAATAAAATCGGAAATCGATAAAGCAGACCTTATCACACATGTACCTGTGCTGTTGAGGTTCGCCTAACGATGGCGAATCTAAATATGAACACCGCTTTCAAAATAAAGCATCCGTTTAAAAGATTTTTTTGATTGATTGTATTAACTGCTGTGCAATCCAAAGCATCCGCGTGTAATAAAACGGTGGACGGGATGCCGTATTTCATGAATTCACAGAACGCGTGTAATTTGAAGTACAAATTTTTCATGACGCTCTAATACACTCAATCTAAAATACCTTTTAAATGGACGTTTTATTTTGAAAGCGGTTTTCATATTTAGATTCGCCATCGTTAGGCGAACCTCAACAGCACAGGTTCATGTGTGATAAGGTCTGATTTCTCGAATTCCGTTATCAATGATAAAATCTTCCCATTTTATTATTTGGGGATGTGGGTAGAGACAAAATAATGGAAATTTCATTGAAAAATATAAGAAATAAAATTTTTTATAAGCGAAAACTGATAACTTTTTATCAAGTGATAAGAAATTATCGATTTTTTAACAGTAACATCCGTTCTCTATAAGCATACTAACGTACCATTTAAAATATTTTTATTTTACCTTGAACAATAGTTATTAACGAG
This sequence comes from Allodiplogaster sudhausi, assembly GCA_945643635.1. Taxonomy (NCBI): domain Eukaryota; kingdom Metazoa; phylum Nematoda; class Chromadorea; order Rhabditida; family Diplogasteridae; genus Allodiplogaster; species Allodiplogaster sudhausi. The sequence continues at coordinate 934,871 of CALZFC010000257.1, forward strand.
GATGCATTTGGATCCCTCCGATGCATCCGATCCCTCCTTGGTACCAAGATCCTGGGCGGGACTCTATGTATTTCAGTATTTCTCACAATGAGCCAGAGATTTTCTTGCGTAACCATTGCTCACGTGGTTTTAGTCAGCGCATGGTTTTATTTCAGGCAACTGGGACAAAAACAGATGATATCTTCTCTCTCCTTTTCGAGACTATTATTTAAAATAGAAAAGTCTTATCTTAAATTTTTTTATTTATTGTTAGAGGGACATTAATATTTTTACCGTAAGGATTTACCTGCTACCAATAACTTTTAGAAAACAAGGGAATCCATAAATAAAAAGAGGCCAAAAATCATTGGTGAAAATGATAAAGATTGCATACCGCATCTGTATATTAGACTTACTATTATGTTTTCTCTCTTTTCTCGATCTCTCTCTCTCTCGCTTCTTCTCTCCTACTCCCTCCCTTCTCACTCTCTCCTCTCTCCCTCTCCCTCTCTCTCTCTCCCTCTCTCTACCTCTCCCCTCTTTCTCTCTCTCTCTCTTTCTCACCCTCTCTCTTTCTATCTCTCTCTTTCACTCTGTCTCACTCACTCTCTCTCTCTTTCTCTCTCCTTCTCTCTGCCTCTCTCTCCTCTCTCGCTCCCTCTATCTCTCTTCGTTTCTCTACTTCTCTCTGTCTTTCTCTAATCTCTCTCCCTCTCTAAAGAGAGATATAGCAGTATTCCTGACAAACATAACCATGCTTAAGCGTCACACGTGGTTTTGGTATGCTCTCGTTCTATTTTAGGTAACTGGAACCGGCAAAATTCGATTCTGGGTATGTACTGATGACTCGTATATTAAAAATAGAAAATTACGTACTAATCTTTAAACATAATAATTCTATTTAGGAGGACTTTGATTTTTTCTCGGTACTTTTAAAAATCGCTGCCCATTATAACGCTTTGATCAAGGGAATCTATCTAGAGAAGTCAAAGGCAATCATATTTAGGTGTCGATGATCTCTTTTTCTCCCTCTCTATCTATTCTCTCTCTCTTTCACTCTCTCTCTCTCTCTCTCTCTCTCTCTCTTTCTCTCCCTGTCTCACTCCCCGAACCATAGTTTTTCCCCGCTTTATTCTCTCACTTCGCTTGTCTTATTCTCAAATGTAATTGTGCAAGCTCCTCGTTTTTTTCGTTTCTAAAGATCACCTCATTTGCAAGTGAAAAGTATTCTGCATTGGAAGTTTGTATTCGTAATTCGAGGGAAAACTGCGAGAAACAAATTAGAGTTATAGCAGTATTCTTGACAGTGAGCCAGAGATCACTTTTTAACTAGCGTCACACGTGGTTTTAGTTCGCTCTCGTTTTATTTTAGGTGACTGGAACGGGCAAATTCTGATCGTGGGCACGTCCTGACTAGTCTATTTAAAATAGAAAATTGCGTACTATTCTTTGAAAAGATTAATTCACTTTAGGAGGATTTTAATTTTTTTATGTACTTTTAAAATCGCAGCTCATTATAACACTTCGATCAAGGGAATCTATCAAGAGCAGTCAAAAACAATCGTTGGAGACTATGATCTCTATCTATATATACATATACTCATCTCTCTCTCTCTCTCTCTCTCTCTCTCTCTCTCTATCTCTCTCCCTTTCCCTCTCTCTCTCTCCCTTTCCCTCTCTCTCTCCCCCACTCAATCTCTCTCTCCCTCTCTCTCTCTCTCTCTCTCCCTTTCCCTCTCTCTCTCCCCCACTCAATCTCTCTCTCCCTCTCTCTCTCTCTGTCTCTCGCTCTCTCTCTCTCTTCCAGGTTGGAATTGGCCCAGGCTCTGTGTGCACGACCCGCAAGAAGGCCGGCGTCGGCGCGTCGGCTGCCCTCAGCTCTCTGCCGTCCTCGAATGCGCAGATGCTGCACATGGACTGAATGGACATGTCATGAGCGATGGAGGATGCACCTATCCGGGAGATGTTGCCAAGGCATTCGGAGCAGGTTAGAGAGAGAGAGAGAGAGAGAGAGAGAAGATAGAGAGGGAGAGAGATGAGGGAGAGAGGAGAGAGATATAGAAACAGAGATGAAGGAGGGAGGGAGACAGAAGAGAGGAGGGGAAACTAGGAAAGTTGTCATTTCAGGAGCCGATTTCGTGATGCTCGGTGGTCTCTTCGCTGGCCACGACCAATCGGGCGGAGATCTCATCGAGAAGGTCCATTCTGTCTCGCGATCTCTTTATGGAATCTCTTCACATGCCTAAGTACCATAACTCAATTTTCATCAGCGATTTTAACTACTTGAAATGGCTTCGAGGTCAAGGAAAGTTTTTTTTTCGAATCAATATAGATTTTCCTTCTCTCTTGCAGAATGGCAAGAAGTTCAAGCTGTTCTACGGCGTGAGCAGTGCGACGGCGATGAAGAAGCATTTCGGAGAGGTGGCCGAGTACCGCGCGAGCGAGGGCAAGACCGTCCCCATTCCGTGTCGGTTAGAATTTCTTATGGTTTATTCCGTTGCGAGAAATACCGTAACTTCGTTCCACAGTGCTCAAAGTGTAAAGATATAATTTAAATAAAATAAGAACATCAAAAAGAAATATTTTGATACCCAAAGATATGTGAGAATTAATATTGATAATAATAATTATTATTATGGTTAGTGATTAATGTAAAGTACGAAAAAGCATTTCGGAGTGGTGGTCGAGGCCAAAACCGTCGCCATTCCCTAGCGGTCAGAAGTTGTTACGGTTATTTCTGTTGCGATAAACACCATAACTCTTCTAGGTTGTATATCGCTCTCAGAATTTATTACCGTTTATTCCGTTGCTGGAAATTGCGTAACTTCCGAGGCTGTTGGCGACAGAATTGGTTCTGATCCTTTCAGTTTGGTGAAATGGGGCGTAATAACTTCGCGTATTGAGATGCCATCGAAGTGCTTCGTTTGAAAGTGTGAAGATACAATGAATAAATCAGTGGTTGTGTGATAAATATAATGTCCGGAAAAATGACAGTTGTTAATGGAAATAATAAACAACAAAATTTTATTTTAACTGATTTTTATTCAGTTTAATAAAAGGTATAAATAAAATTATGCCGTGCAAAAATCTGATGAAAATAGTTATATTTTGGACGCTTGAAATAGGAAAGAATGATTAAAATAAATAATAATAATAATAATAAATATTATTACTATTATTATTGTAAGAATAAATCAGCAATAATAATTAACATTATTATATGTGAATAATAATAATAATAAATATAATAATGATTAATAATAATAATAATAATAAAGTACTTGATATAGTGGCGACGTCACGAACACTGTCCAGGACATCCTCGGTGGCCTTCGTTCAGCGTGCACCTACACGGGCTCGCGGTGCCTCAAGGTACCCATTCTTGTTTCTTTCACATATCAACAAGACTTTTTTTTTTAAATTAGATTAAAGACTTGAGACTGTTCTTCTAGTTCTTCAAATTACTTCTTATAATTATAATTAAGAATATTACGTTTAAAAGTATAATGAAAATGGACTTTAATTTTTTTTTCCTTTTTTACAGGAGCTTCCGAAGCGTGCGACATTTGTCCGTGTCACTCAGCAGACGAACGAGCAGTACACAGCATTCGAGGTGCCCGGAGCACCGTTAGAGGAGAACTGGAATACGTCCTTTTCTGCTCAATTGTAAACCAGGTTGATTATCAGTATTTGGCCACGCTTTCTTTAGCTTTTGATAAGCTTTGAGTTGAGTCCGTGTCATTTGAATCGATATTTTCTCGGCCATATACATTTTTTTTGTCTTACGAATTGAGGGAGAAAAGTTCTAGTAGTTGATGACAGAAGATGTTACTTAATCACACACACACAACTCCGGAAAGAAAACACAAGACCTGGGCGATCTTCCTTTCTTATCGTGACAGAAGAATCACACGATAACTCTCTGGAAGAGATAGAATTCTACGGGTAGAAGAACTTTTGATATTCAATCATTACAGCAAGAATAAAAGACCAATGATACCGTGTACATACATATGTATGTATGCATGTACTACATATATACATATGTATATGTATGTGTATGCATGCATGTCAGAGGTGTCAACGGCCCGGCCCAGCCCGGCCCGCGGACCGGGCCGGCCCAACTTCCCAGGGCCCCGGGCTGGGCCGGGCCGGGCCCAAAAAAGTTGGCGAAAAAAAAGGCGCGAATTTAAATGCGGGTTTTCTGGTCTCCTTTGTGGCTCAGTTCTCACACTTTTGTCAGGAAAAAAGGCGCCAATCAAATTGAAAGTTTTTCCGGTCTCCTTTAAGGTTGGTTCTGTTCTCACAATTCTGAGAGAACACGGCCGAGAAAATTCGCGAATTCATTCAAACGTGAGCAGAGGTGCAAAGTGGCCGGCCCGGCCCGTATGCCGGCCTGCAGGCCCGATTGATCCCGATAAGCACCAAAGCCGTCCAGTCCGGACGATTGGTGGCATTGTAAATTGCAAAAACTTCCTTCATTTGTTCATTTTTTCCCCTAAAACTCTTTCTTCTATACATTAAAATGGATGTTCATAGCACGAGCATTAAAAATTCTGAATTTCAAAACAATTTGTAAGTGGTCGGACTTTTTATCCGCAGAATTTTTCGAGCATCGGTCTCAAACGGGCCCGGGCCGGGCCCAAAATTCTAGGGCCCGGAAATGGATCGGGCCGGGCTGGCCGAGTCCTTGGGCCCGACGGGCCGGCCCGGCCCAAAATTTTTGGGCCCGTTAGCACCTCTGAACGTGAGTTCTTATGGCCTTCTCTCTGTTCATTCCAGTAACCTAAACGAAAATGAAGACACCCAAGAAAAACGTGAGCAGTATTGTAGAACATTTCTGGTTCACTGCCAGGAATACTATGGGAGATCCCCCTCCTCCTCTTTTTCTTTTCTTATTGTTAGACCCGATATGTTTCCCCGATTTACAACTTTAAAATTCGAAAAGCAGGATACTTTTCACTTGACATGCTTGTTTGGGTACGAAAACAAAAGAGAGAAAAAGGTGTGCTATATTGATTTCAGAATAGGACAAGAAAAGTGGGAGATTAAAGAACGGAAATAAATATGGTCGTGGGTGGAGAGGGGAGAGAAACAGAGAGAGAGAGAGAGAGAGAGTGAGAGAGAGAGAGAGAGAGAGAAAAGGAGCTGGAGAGGGCGAAAATCCGAATGGTGTCATACGGAGTACGCGTCAATTTCCACGTGGAAGAGGAACAGAGGAAAAAAAATGTAATGATCCGCTTGTCCCTGAATCTGATAAAAAAAAGGTCGACTGGTCTTGAATTCGGAGGGGGGGAGGTAAGGGCAAATAAACTGGACCAGGACCTGGTGACTGTTGAAGTGAATGGTGATAATGTGGTGAAGTAGGCTTTTGAAAATATATAAAACAACTAATTGATATGTACCCCAGATCAAAGACTGTCTATTCCAGTTTCTTCAAATAAAATGATGCCAAGCTAAAACCACGTGAACATATTGGATAAGCTAGAAAATATCAGGATCATTGTCAGGAACGCTTATTGTTAGAGATTCATTTTTTTTTTATATTTTCTCCCCGAAATAATAGTACAAAATGTTTATTACTACTAAACTAGATGCTGTTATTCAAATACGTGACGATTTCCACGTGGAAGTGAAGGGGGAGGGGGCAGAGGAAAAATGAAATAATTCGTTATACCCAGAAACTGATAAAGAATGTGATAAGTTAATTTAAATTAACTTATTTGGTCAACAAGATTTTTAGAACTTGGCTAAAAACTCTCCACGCCTTCTGAAGGCTCTTCCTCTCTCTCCTCTCTCTCTCTCTCTCTTTTATCTATATTCCAAGAAGAGTCTTGTCTTCAAAGGGGAGGGCCCCCCATTCCAGAAAGGGAGTTTAACAGATAAACAGGGTCAACTTGGTCTGACCACTCGAGACAATTAAATTGCCTGTCACACGCTGCTTGGCAATAAAGCAATGAATTCATTTTTTTTTAAATAGAAAGACAAGAGTATTTTTTTATTGTGGATTCATCCATGAAAAATATCTAAGGTCTCATAGAATGATTTAAAAAAAAACCCAAGAGTTGACGAAACGAAGGTAATTAATTCCAGCCACCTAAATAAAATGATGCCATACTAAAACCACATGAGTAGTGAATACCCCAGAAAATTTCTTGATCATATGAGGAACGCTAATGGTAAGAGATCTCTCATTTTTCATGGAACCCATATCCCCCTCCTCTTCACCCCCCCCCCCCCCCCCCCCGAAATAATAGTACAAAATATTTACTACTACTAATCTACTAATCCAGATGATGCCACTCGAACAGACAGGTGGCAATTTTCATGTGAAACGGACAGAGGACAGGCGGAATAGGTAAAAAAATTATCCGTTAGACCCTGAGTCTGATAATGAAATGGTCGTCTAATATGAAATCATTTGGTCAACAAGATTTTTACTACTAGGCTTAAAAAATATTATTCTTCGTTCTCCCTCCTGTCTTCTGAAACCTCTCATTATCTTATCCATTTTCCAACAGGAGTCAACTGACCTTGAATGGGGGCGGAGAGTTTAACAGGTACGGATCAGCAATCAAGACCAACTTGGTCGGAACAAGCCACTGTTAAACTGCCGCACACTGCATGGTGATAAAGTGATAAAGGCGGCTTTAGTAAATATGCAAAAATAAACCGGATTGAATAGCCATTTTTATTAGCCAGAAAAATCGTATGTGATTAGTTACAAAATTCTTTCCCAGAAACATTGGCAGATTAGAAAATACAGAGACAGAAAGAGAGAGAGAGAGAGAGAGAGAGAGAGAGAGAGAGAGAGAATGCAAATCATGGAGTCGCCATTGTGAAACTTCCTCCTTGATCTCCTAAAGAATAAGTGTATGTTAAAGTCGAGAAGTCATTCTGGTACACTTCGGCGGTTTAGCTGTTGCATCATTCCTTTATAAGCTCTCTTCTTGGCATTTCTGGTGATCGTAGGAACGATGGTATTACATTAAAAATTGAAACTTAACATTTCCGTTTGACCTCCATACCATGTCTTGTCTTGCCGTTGAGGCCCAAATAAAAAGAAAAAGAACATCTTTACGAAATAATGGTGCTTCTCAAATGCCGACAGCCATGTTGTTTTTTTTAATCCATTTCATGCTCTCTTCTCGTCATTTGTGATGGTCCGTGGAGCCGGCTTCGAATGAAGTGCGAACGCGGTGGAATCTTTCTAAAATCGCATGCCGTCCGTCCTTCTCCCGTATGATTGGGGGGATACATTTCTTTATTACCTCCCTTTCATTAATGTTTCTCAATTCTCGTATCTCCTCTCAAAAAGAGCTTTTATTCAACAAAAGGAACACTTGGGATGCGTGCAAAGAACATTCTAATGTAAGGGTCATGGCAAAGGAGTCTGAATAAGATTGGCAAAGAAAAGAGTGCTATTCAAACGCCTCGCGTGAATTATATTCAAGACTTTCACATGAAATCTAAAGAACTAAAGCATGGCCAAATACTGATGATCAACCTGGTCTACAATTGAGCAAAAAAGGGCCAGTTTCGAAATGTTGAAATAACAAAAAGGGGCATGATATTAATCGTTGAAAATATGCACTCGACTGGAGAGAGTCCAACAAGTAAGTATATGTCCTGGTGTTTGTGGTGACATATAGAAATAGGGCAAGGGGTGGGGTGATAGTGGGTGGAGGTGGAGGGAGGGGGGGGGGTCGGAGCCAGTTGGGGTACATCCTTTGCCCCCTCCCATCTCCTTGTTCTACACCCCCCTCTTATGGAGCTCCGGGCACCTCGAATGCAGTGTACTGCTCGTTCGTCTGCTGAGTGACACGCACAAATGTCGCACGTTTCGGAAGCTCCTGCAAAAAAGAGGAAGCGAAAATTAAAGTCCATTTTCATTACACTTTTAAACGTAGTATTATTAATTATAATTATAAGAAGTAATTAGAAGAACTAGAATGACACTGTCCAGTCTTAGATCTAATTTTTTAAATCACTATTAAAATATTCAGGTTCCGTAACAGATACCGTAGCCATCTGCTAGAGCACCTTTACGGTGCGTAGTAAAAACAAATTAACGTAAGGCCTTTGAAAGGGAGTCAAAATGTAAATCGCCGAGAAAGCTACACATAATCAAGAAAAACTAATAATGAAACAATTATGCCACATTTCGTCGCAAGAGAACCACTGTTTCAAGGTTTTTTTTGTTTAAAAAAAACCTTTTGCTCTCTAAAAGGGCTCCTACCTTCTCGTCAACTAAAATAATATTACTCTGTCGTTGGTGCAAGATTGCCTTCAAAAATTAAAAAAAAACCTTGCTTGGGCGCAATATTTCGTTGAGAATGAAAGACTTTAAAATATAAAAAATTATGAAGCTTCGTATGAAAGCATGTTAAAAAAGAGCCTAATTAGGTCTTTTTTTAACTAAAAAAAATAACGAGACCTTGAGGCACCGCGAGCCCGTGTAGGTGCACGCTGAACGAAGGCCTCCGAGAATGTCCTGGACAGTGTTCGTGACGTCGCCACTAAATCAAGCTCATTATATTAATAATAATAATAATAATAATAATAATAATAATTATTATTATTATTATTATTACTAATTACTATTAGAAAATATCTCATTTTTTTAACGTTTCAACATATTTCTTTTGATGTTCTTATTTTATTTAAATTCTAACTCTACACTTTGGCACAAAGAGCACTGTGGAAAAACCTCGAAGTTACGGTATTTCTCGCAACGGAATAAGCCGTAAGAAGTTCTGACCGATACGGAATGGTGATGGTCTTGCCCTCGCTGGCGCGGTACTCTGCCACCGCACCGTGGTGCTTCTTCATTGCCGTGTCACTGCTCATGCCGTAGAACAGCTTGAACTTCTTGCCGTTCTGCAAGAGAGAATGAAAATCGACCGTTTTCCATTCTTATTCTTATTCGGGCGACTTGTAGACAAAAAAAAAGCACAATTTCATTTCTGTACCTCAAAGTATATATTTAGAATACTATCCAAAAAAAAACGCAAAGCTGAATTTTTTTTCGTATCAGCCTTACAATTAGCGAATTTGAGTCTAATTTCGACCACAAAGCCATTTCGATTCAAGTACTTGTAAAAGCTCTGAAATTATCAGCTTATCCAACTGTAAGTTTAGCTCAGGAACACATATCTTCTAATGTTAAGTTGAAGATATCAACAGTTCTGATATTTCCATAGACAATGAGACAGAATGGTGGACCTTCTCGATGAGATCTCCACCCGATTGGTCGTGGCCAGCGAAGAGGCCACCGAGCATCACGAAATCGGCTCCTGAAATGACAACTTTCCTAGTTTCCCCTCCTCTCTTCTGTCTCCCTCCCTCCTTCATCTCTGTTTCTATATCTCTCTCCTCTCTCCCTCATCTCTCTCTCCCTCTCTATCTTCTCTCTCTCTCTCTCTAACCTGCTCCGAATGCCTTGGCTACATCTCCCGGATTGGTGCATCCTCCATCGCTCATGACATGGCCATTCAGTCCATGGGCTGCGTCCGCGCACTCAAGGACGGCAGAGAGCTGAGGGTAGCCGACGCCGGCCTTCTTGCGGGTCGTGCACACTGAGCCTGGGCCAATTCCAACCTGGAAAAGAGAGAGAGCGAGAGCGAGAGAGAGAGAGGGAGAGAGCGAGAGAAAGAGAGAGAGAGAGAGAGGGGGGGGGAGAGAGAGAGAGCGAGGGAGAGAAAACAAGAGAGAGAGAGAGGGAGAGAGAGATTGAAAGAGAGAGAGAGAGAGAGAGAGAAAGAGAGAGAGAGGGGGAGAGAGAGAAAAGAGAGAGAGAGAGATAGGGAGATAGGGAGAGAGAGAATATGAAGAGTGGAATAAAAAGATTGAGAGAGATTGGAGAGAGAGAGAGGGAGAGAGAGAGGAGGGGGGAGAGAAAGGTAGAGTAGAGGGAGAGGGGGACAGAGGGATAGGGGAAAGTATAGAGATAGGGAGAGCGAGAGAGACAGAAAGGGGAGAGTAGAGAGAGAGAGAGAGAGAGAGAGCTAGAGAGAGAGTGAGAGAAAGAGAAGGAAGAACTCCACGAAAGTTAGAAAGTTGGTATTCATATTTAGGCTCAAGAAGATCGTGAAGTTATCGAATTGCGCCCGGTCCACTTACCTAAAGTAGAACCGAGCGCACACTAAAACTACGTGAGTTGTGAATACAAAGTTTCTCGGACGACTTGCTAGAAATTTCCTAAATATTTGTCTGGAATAATAACAAATGTACTTTTTCTTGGATCCAAATACATATGTTTTCCCGATTTATGACTACATAACTTTAAACTCGACGTGATCTATTTCGTAGCGAAAAAGTGGAAAAAGAAGCTTCTTTGTTATATAATGATGTAGAAATAAGATAAGAAAAGTGAGTGATTATTTACTACTGTAAAGTTCCAAAGCATAATATTTTCACGTGACATGAGTGTTTGGATACGAAAAAAAGAGGGAAAGATGTGCTAAATTTGATTTAATATAAAGATAAGACAAGAAAAGTGAGAGATTCAAGAACCAAAATAAATATGGTTGGAGAATGAAGGGGGGGGGGGGTGAGATGGAGAGAGAGAGAGAGGGAGGGAGAGAAAGAAAAAAAGAGAGAGAGAGAGAGAGAGAGAGAGGAGGTGAGAGGAAGAGAGAGAATGGATACCTTCCCCTCTCTCCCTGATTAGAAGATCTGAATAATGGCGAATGAATTAAGCAACAAGTTTTATTTAAAAATATCCACATGCGTTTAACCACTTCTCTTGATAGATCCCTTTCTTATCTAAAAGTACTATTGATGGCCTTGAATTTTTCGAAGAAACATTTTAAAAAAATTTCATATCTTGCTAAATTGAATTCACTCACAACTCTTACAAAAGAAATTTATGCTCTTTTTATTTATTCCTTTATTTAACCAAAGGCTAAACTAATTTCCAGTCAAGGAAGAACTTTATGGAAGTTTGTTATATTACTCAAGAAAAAGCCGGAAGAATCGGAGAGTACCATTTCTAGTTATCTACAATAAAACGAGGGCACAGTAAAACCACGTGGGCAGTTGATATAAGCAAGAATATTTCTGGCTCACTGTCGGGAATACCGAGGGATCTCTTTTTTTTTCTTTTCTTACTGGTAGACCCGATATCTTTCCATGGTTTACTACTATTAAATTCCAAAACTGAATACTTTTCACTTGACACGAGTGTTTGGATACGAAAAAAAGTGGAAAAATGTGCTATATTTAATTTAATATAAAGAATAAGACAAGAAAAGTGAGAGCTTCAAGAACCAAAATAGATATGGTTGGGGAGGGAGAGGGAGATAGAGAAAGAGAGAGAAAGAGAGAGAAAGAGAGAGAGAGAGAGAGAGAGAGAGAGAGAGAGAAATAATCCAAATTGAGCCATATAGAAGACGCTACAATGTTCACGTGGAGGGGGCAGAGGAAAAGCGAAAGAAAAAAGAAGAAATGATCTGCTAGATCCAGAAAGTGATAAAGAACGGGTCGTCTAATATGGCCTCATTTGGTTAACAAGACTTTTACAATTAGGTTAAAAAATTATTATTTGATCTCCAGTCTTTTGAAAACTAAAAAAAACTTTTTTTTTTCTTTCTCTTGTCTCTATTCCAAGAACTGTAGACTAGCCTTCTAATTTGTGCGAGAGAGGGAACTAGAAGGGAGAGAGAGAGAGAGAGAAGAGAGAGAGAGAGAGAAGAGAGGATATCGAGGGGGGGGGGTGGAGATAAGAGATGAAAGGAGGGAGATACAGAGAGAGAAAGAAAGGGAGACAACGAGAGAGGAAAGGAGAGACGGAGAGAGAGAGAGAGAGAGAGAGAGAGAGAGAGATAGTTATCTGTGAGAGGGATACAGAGTGATTTGTAAAAAAAACTTATCGTCTCTTCCAAAAGAAGTCCATGACCTTTTTTATTATAATTAAAATAAATTCATTGATTTTTATCGTACTCTATGGACGCATTACTTAATTAAGACAAAGTGAACTGAAGAAATTAGAGATTGGTGATTCTGTTCTCCTAAAATAAAACGATACCACACTAAAACCACGTGAGCAGTGGAAAAGCTTGAAAATGTCAGAATCTTTTGTCATGACTATTCATTGTGAGAGATCCCTCATTTTTCTTGGACGGACCTAATATTTTCCCGCCAAATTAATATTTAAAATTTTTTTAACTACTACTAATCCAGATGGTGCGATACTGAACACGAGACAATTTCCACGTGGAAGGGGAGAGAGAGAGAGAGAGAGAGAGAGAGAGAGAGAGAAAGAGAGAGAGAGAGAGAGAGAGAGAGAGAGAGAGAGGAAAGCGGAAAAGGAAAAAATATATAGGATCCTTACCAAGACGACCCTGAAACTGATAAAGAATTGGTCGTCTAATATGACCTCATATGACGCGATTTGCGAGAGTTTCAAAATGGCTGGGGACCCGGCAAAATTAGATTTCGCTCAAAAGCTCTTTGTAGGTACTTTTTAACACGGTGAAACGATTGGAATGGGTCCGGGAGTCTGAAAACGCCATTTTGGCGAGTTATGCGAGATTTAAAATGCGAGAGCTCGGAGAGACATGCCGAGATGTCCGCACATTCGCGTTCGCTGCTTCGCGCACAATAAAGCAATATTTATAAAAAATTTACCATAAATAGAGCACATATTGCTTTAGAAATTTGTTCAAGTAGAATTTTAAAATATTCAATTTTAGAGTCGCTGTGGCCTCTAGACTTTGGAGAGGCGTCGTTTTCTTATATGGCATTTTATCATGGGTTTTCTATCTCATTTCGTAGAGCTGAAAATTCTCTTTCGAATGAGCTTTCGGATGTCATATATCGACGAACTCTTTAATGTTTCCCAGTCCTTAAACTGCTGAGTTCAGCGCCTGAGCAGCATTTCTTAGGGTTATGTTCGGGCACGTCATAATAAACGCATCCTCTGGTCACCTCAGGACTCGCATAACTTATTGCCAAACAGTTTGCCTGGCAATCATGAAGTCGCAGGTTCGATTCCCGAATGAGTCGAAGAGTTTTGCCCGTTAATGAAAATATTTCTTTTGCATTTAAATTACATTTATAGCCTTAAAAGTGAATTCCCTCGACTAACATTCGACAGATTATCGATTGGGTTGCACTTTCGGCGTTTACATCGCCCATACAAAGTGCGCGTCGCTCCGCAGGCGCTGAACCCCGCGCATTTCAACAGTTTAAGGACTGGGAAGCATTAAAGAGCTCGTCGATATCTGACATACGATAGCTCATTCGAAAGAGAATTTTCAGCTCTACGAAATGAGATAGAAAACCCGTGATAAAATGCCATATAAGATAACGACGCCTCTCCAAAGTCTAGAGGCCGCAGCGGCTCTAAAATTGAATATTTTAAAATTCTACTTGAACAGCTTTCTAAAGCAATATCTTCTCTATTTATGGCAAAAATTTAACAGATACTGCTTTATTGTGCGCGAAGCTGCGAACGTGAATGTGCGGACATCTCGGCATGTCTCTCCGAGCTCTCGAATTTTAAATCTCGCATAACTCGGCAAAATGGCGTTTTCAGACTCCCGGACCTATTCCAATCGTTTCGTCGTGTTAAAAACTACCTATAAAGAGCTTTTGAGCAAATTCTAATTTTGCCGGGTCCCCGGCTCTTTAGATCCCTTGCGATTCTCTCGCAAATCGTGTCATATGGTCAACAAGATTTTTAGTACTAATCTAAAAAAATATTCCCTGCTCTCCATGTCTTCTGAAACCTCGTTCTCTCTCTCTCTCTTTCTCGCTCACTCTCTAGCTCTCTCTCTCTCTCGCTCTCTCTCTCGCTCACTCTCTCTCTCTCTCTTTCTTTTTCTTATCTATATTCCGAGAAGAGTAGACCTGTCTTGAATTGGGGGGGGGGGGAGTTTAACAGATAATAACAGATAAGGGCCAATAAACAGGGCCAATTTGGTCCTGTTTATGCGACTGTTAAACTGGCTGGCACCCACCCACTTAGTGTAGTGATAAAGTGATAAGGGGACATGAGAAAATACATACAATAAAGGCCAGAGTGATTAACATATTTTCATTTTCTCTCTAGGACCATAGGAAAAAAATGATCTGTGATTTGTTAGAAAAATCTTTCCCAGAAGGCATGGGAGATTGGAAAGCTTTGGTCGCTTATTTAATGAATGGAGAGAGAGAGAGGTGGAGAAGAGAGGGGAAAGGACGGAGAGAGATACAGAGAGGAAAGGAGAGAGCGATGGAGAAGAGGGAAGAGAGTGATAGATAGGCAGAGAGAGAGAGAGAGAGAGAGAGTCCAAACCTTGATGCAATCTGCTCCTGCCAAGATGAGCTCTTCGACCATCTCTCCAGTCACGACATTGCCAGCATAGATCGTGTGGCGGTCGAACTCTTCGCGCACCTGGAAATGGGGATGGAACTAATGTTTTAAAAAAAATCAATAAAAAACAAATAATAGAGCGAATCCTTTTCACTTCCCTTATCTATCCTTCTTCCCCTTTTCCCCTCGTTTCTTTCTACTTCTTTTCTGTGCATACTCATGGTCTTCTGATTCATTGGGGATAAAAAAAAACCCTGACAAAAATAACCTTTGTGAATGAATCATAACCACCACTACCACCGATTATTCTTGAGGCAAGAGGAAATGCATAATTTCCTCATTCTCCGGCTTAATCACTCCCCTCCTCCCTTCCCCGGATACTTTTCAGTCGTCCTCATCTAGAGGTCCAGCCTAGGGGTTTATAGATCCAACGGTATAGGGTTGTACTTTATATGGTTTCAGCACCCAGTCCCAGACCCAGAACCAGTACCCAGACCCAGTACCCAGAACCAGTACCCAGAACCAGTACCCAGACCCAGACCCAGTCCCAGTATCCAGACCCTGACCCTGACCCTGATTAGAATGAACAAAAGGCGGGATCAGAAGTACCTTGCGGATGAAGTCGACAAAGACTTCCGAGTAGCCATTCGCGACATCCAAGCAGATGGCGTTGAGTTGCATCACGGAGTGGCACACCGACTTGAGCTGAAATCGATTTATCTAGTCTATAATTCAGTAGTTATTCAGTAGTATAATAATATATAATAGACTAAATCTGTAATATATAATGGAATAAATCAGTAATTTTTTCCTCGATTTTTTTTTATTATTTAAGAAAGTAAGCCAAAGCCTGTGATAGATTTCCAAAGAATTCCCACAATTTTTTTTTACTTTCTATTTTAAATTATACGACACCTTTCCAAAGTCGTTGTCAGAAATGCCCGATGAGATTGCCATGTGGTCGAAGATCTTCTCATCTGCACAACTTGCGAACGCTTGCCACTCTTCTACCTTAAATGATAAAGTATTTATTATTTCTCTTTCATAGTTTAACTCGATTTCCTCTTCAGTAACTATTTTTAATTGAACATATTAAAAATTAATTCTCTCCTTTTTTTTCTTTAAAACCTTAAGTATCATAGCATCTTTGAGTCTTATTTAATGAGGGAATAAGCAGAAAAGAGAGAGAGAGAGAGAGAGAGAGAAAAGAAAGACAACCACTCACCGTATAATGTTTGTGAATAGTGGTGAAGAGTTGCTGATCTGCGAGTACTTTCGCCATCTCAAACGTGCCCACCGTGTCCATGTTGGAGGCGATGATCGGGATGCCCTTGTAGGTGCGCTTCGAATTGCGGAACGTGTACCTGAAAGGGATTATATAAATGTACATTTTTCAAAAAATTAAACATCTCTTCTTATTTCCAAATGATATCTGAAATAATAAATATATACATTCCTAAATATATATTTCATAAGGTCTCACCATAACACCAGATTTGTCCCTGTTCTATGAATTTTTTTTAATTAGTGAAGTCTTGAGCATTTTAAATTCTCTTTTTAAAAAGGACTATTTAAATTTAAAAAAAAGTTTAATTTAAAAAAAAAGCAATTTGAATATGAAAACTGACTCTCTGACGAGATCGACATCGGCACGGCTCTTGAGCGTCGATCTCTTCGGTCTCAGGAGGACGTCCTTGAAGTCGAGTTTGGGATCGTTGATGATCGAAGGCATCCTGGAATGATGAGAGATGGAGAGAGAGGGAAGAGAAAGAGAGGGAGGGAGAGAAGAGATAGGAGAGAAAGAGAGAGAAAGAGAGAGATAAAGAAGAGAGACAGAAAGTTGATGATTGAAGGCATCCTATAGAAACAACGGCAGACTTATCAATCAGCCACAATTCAAAAATTCATATTTCGCATCACGAAATTCGTACTCGATTAATAGACTATTTAGGGCGGTTAAATATGACAGGTTAACACGGTAATAATATATCAGGACAGATTGATTCCAAGGTACCAATACTTGTTTAAAGCGCATTAACTGTAACGTAACAACGGAGGGAGGGGTGGGGGTGGTGGCAAGATACTACTAGATTACATTTTCTGATAGAAACTGGGTCTCGCTACTCTTGCCACTTCTTCAAAGACGAAAGACAAACATACACTGGTATGAGAAATGAAATGTAACTTGGGAGGGTCGAGTAGCAAGGGTCGCTAATATCTTATCGCTTTCTCAGATATCAGATGTTGCTGCCATCGGACGAGGTGGGGACATAGAATGGATGGGAAGGGAAAAAGGAGGAGGGGGAGAGCAAGAGAGGGGGAGAAATTGAGAGAGAGAGAGAGAGAAGAGAGGGAGAAGAGAGGGAGAAGAGAGAGAGAGAGAGAGAGAGAGAGAGAGAGAGAGACAGAAACAGAGGCATAGAGGGAGAGACGAGGTCACAAAAAAATGGACGAATGGATGGCCAGTCACACAACGAACGACACTGATAAGGTCTCTGAGAAAATTTGTGTTGGAGGAACCAAGCGAGCGAGAAATCAAAAGTTTTTTTTTGCTATCATGGAGAATATAGAAAAAAGGGACATATTCAGGCAAATCATTTTAGGCATTGCATAAAGAGATAAAAGAAACATTTTAAAAGAAAATATATCCATTAGAACACATATCCAGAAGTTGCAATAGCGATATCCGATTAAAAAAATTGGCAAAAGTAGTTGAAAGCTAGCTTGGAATTTGAAAGTATGTTAGAAATTAATAAAAACTTTGGAAGGAAACACATTTTCAACTTTTAAAAATGAAAGGAAAACACTTTCTAATTCCATATGAACGCGAAATGACGCGACTGCTATGAAGGAAGATGCAAAAAAGGTCAACCAATTGCTCGTTGTGTCAGGAAGTCTCGTCTGATTCTGTTATTTTTTTTAAATTTATATTGGCGACATTTTTATTAAATAAATATGCCTTAACATTCTAAACCTAATTAGGTAAACACCAATTCAGACTCCAAAAACAAAATGACCAATGACTGGCTACGGATTTTGGACCCGGACGAGCGCAAGGAGAGAATAGCAGTGGATCTAGAGCGGTTTGTTGCCAAGGAAGGGGACGCGTGGAGCTTGCGATTCAACCATGGACTAAAGAAGGCACTCGTGGAGAAGCTTGGCGACATTGAGATCGTCAAGTTGATCTTCCAACTTGCCGATGAGCAACATGGTCTTGAAAGGTTTCTTTTTTTATATATTTTTTTTGCCAGCACTAATATAAACGACTAAAATACTCCCATATCCTACACATATTTTACAGCTCTAAAGCTACCTTTTTAACCGAAGAACGCTGTTTCGAGAAGCAAATGATGAATTAATCGAGGTTGACAAGGGAATTTGAACTTTTGCATTATACAGGACGGAGAATGAAGAGCGCCAAAATCGGCTTCGAATGTGGCAAGAAGACGCGGATCTCGACACGAAAATGTGCGAGAATGACGAGCGGATTCTCGAGAAGTTGGATTTGGTAAGGAAAAGAGAAAGAGGGAAATGACAATACAAAAAAAAACCAACAAAAAAGACCATTTTTGAGCAAGTTTAAAGACAAATTTCGGTTTTACTTCCATAGGGCACCTAAAGTTCAATAGTACTGCGAAGAAATCACATTAAATTACAAACAAAAAATACAAGATATATGAACAGGAAATATATGCTATTTCCTTGCAGATGCTCGAGCATCAACAAGCCGAGCTACAACAACAGGGCGTGCCAGCGTTCCGCGTCACGAAAAACACGCGAGAAATACAGTTGCAGATGAAGATACACCAATTTGTGCTCAGCACACGCGATTAAAAAGTGTTAAAAATATGCTTAAAACATGTAAAATAATGACAAGCTTGTGAATTCTTCCCCGAATAAAAGTTTCCCAAACCAGTCATTTCGTTGACACAAAGCTAATTGTATTACGGTATAATTCAAAAAGGTGTGTCGTCTCATGTGGAAGAAGGAACAGAGTGAGATTTTCATTACAGTACACTTGCACGAGAAAGCTTTCTTTTAATTTAGCAAAGTTTTTGAATAGCTGCTGTTTATTAAGGATTTACCGGCTTATTCTATGAATTTGCTTTGTGTTTTTACAGTTTAAATTAGCATGGACTCGTTTAGTTAATGCTACTTATCTTTGAAACCGGTTATTTCGCGTGAAATAGGCCGTTAAGTTACTTGATTTCTCGAAAAATATCTCACAAGCTTAACCTTTCCTATTTACTAGGATAGTTTATGCAATATGCTGTTTTTCATTCATTTTTCCTCTATTTTTGCCCAGTAGTCGCGGTGCCTTCTTTTCTCCTGTTATGCTTTGGTTTTGGGTCTGGGTTTCTTTCGATTTTTTTATGTGACGTTAACTTTGAGGGGTTTTTTCTTTAACCAGTCGCGCATTGCTAATTTAAGGTAAATGTGTGCGAAATTTTCGGTTTATTTCTTCTTTTTCTTTCCAGGGTAGTAACAGTCGTCAAAGAATGGGCCTGGACAACAAGCCGCTCATCATCGACGGCAAGGACCATCTCCTTGGCCGTCTCGCGTCCATCGTCGCGAAGCAGCTCCTGCTCGGCCAGGGCATCGTCGTGGTGCGCGCCGAGGAGATCTGCATCTCGGGCAACTTCCATCGCTCCAAGCTGAAGTACCTTTCCTTCCTTCGCAAGCGTCTCAACGTCAACCCCAAGCGCGGACCCTACCATCTGCGCTCGCCAAGCAAGATCTTCTGGCGCACGGTGCGGATTCTTTTGGCTTCTTATATTAGTCTCCTTTTTAAAAGGAATGAACATATCAGTTTTTTTATCCTTAGAAAAGGATGTTAATGACGCTGTTCGTCTTATCAGACTTGAAAGAATAGTAAACTTCCTGACAGGTTACATGGAACTTGATACCCTTGGAATGTTATATTGCATCATCAATTAGTGTTGAAAGCGCTTTTTGGACGATGAAATCTTCAGGAAGTGAACAGCATTTTCTAGCATGGTGAAGCTAGCTGTTTTTTTTTTGAAGAACGCTGCCGCTTTTTTTTGAAGAACGCTGCCACTATTGTGGCCGTAATACCAGCGCATAATCAACCTTGTTTCACCGGAAAAAAAAATAAGCGGTGGTTCACATTCCGGTAGTAAGCTGTTAAGATTGGCATGATATTATTTCATTGCTTGTCCAATCATCGGTGGTTCCTGAAAATCAATAATCAAAAAGTATAAAAGACATAGTAGAGGTCTCATTTCAGTTGGCTTTTAAGGATTTATTCTGAAAACTATGGGAAGTCGGGGTGAAATGCAATCGAAGAAACTTGTGATATTTTAAAGTTATATGACAATGTCAAAATATAGTGGTATTTTCAAGTTATATGA
Organism: Allodiplogaster sudhausi; assembly: GCA_945643635.1. NCBI lineage: Eukaryota > Metazoa > Nematoda > Chromadorea > Rhabditida > Diplogasteridae > Allodiplogaster > Allodiplogaster sudhausi. The sequence goes on from CALZFC010000257.1 coordinate 954,521, forward strand.
CATAATATCAAAATATTTCAAATTATTATTACTTTAAAACTATATAACAAAGTATAATTGTTTCTCTTGCTCAGGTCCGCGGCATGCTGCCCCATAAGACGGTCCGCGGCTTCAACGCGCTCCGCCATCTGAAGGCCTACGAGGGAGTGCCGCCTCCGTACGACAAGACGAAGAAGGTGGTCCTTCCCTCGGTCATCCGCCACCTCGCACTCAAACCCAGGAGGAAGTTCTGCACGGGTCGGTTGATGTTTTTTGTTGGCTTGTTTGTAGATGTTAAAAAGCTATAAAATGTGGATATAGATAAAAAAAACAATTTGGACTACGATATATAACAAGGCAATCGAAAAGTACACATTCAATTATACGCTTAGTATTTAGGAACATGCGGTTTCACCAAGGCAGTTTATGTCAAGTAGAAGTGATTGAAATGAAACATGTTCATTGATCATTGAATAGCGTGTTTATAAAGGAAAAGCTTGTCAGAAAGGATGAATGTGCTAGTCAGAAATGTATGCAGGCCTTAAATAGTTAATCGGAATTAAATGTTGCCACATTATCGACCCAAATTGTATTCCGGGAATTAAAAAAAAGAAACATTTTCAACCCTTCATTTTTCAGTTGGCCGTCTCGCCCACGAGGTCGGCTGGCAGTACCAGGACGTTGTGAAGAAGCTGGAAGCCAAGCGCCGTGTCAAGGGAGCCGCATTCCACGAGGAGAAGAAGAAGCTTGCCAAGCTCCAGGCACAGGCACTCAAGAATGTTGCGCCCAAGATTGCGAAATACCAGAAGATCATCGAAGCTTATGGCTTCCACTGATTTTATTGGCCATTTGAAGGGATGCAAGAAGAGAGATAAGGAATGTTCATTGTTTTGTTCCTCTCGCTCTGTCATCTTGCTTCTTTTTGTTATAAAACGTTCATGAAATACCACAAATTGTTTGCTGCAAAAGAATGGTACGAACGAAGGTTATGTCTCTTTAAAGAAATATCCTGACTGGTACAAGAGGTGGAAAGTTGAAACTAATGGGTATGGAGTTGAGATGTTGTCACTGTCTGCGGCGCCGTTGCCGCAGTTTGATGTGGCGGCAGGAGATGGACTACTAGGGGTATGCATTTGGACGGGTTCGGGGGCAGAATGTTGGGGATCGAGTTGAGCTTACTTGGTTTCATTGTGTATTTGTTCTGACAAAAGAAGTTTGGCGCCATGTAAGTAAGTTATCATATCTCTGAATAAGCTGTGGGCGGACTTACGATTCTGAATGAAAATCTAGCTTCTTACCCTGGCTTCTGAATTCAGATACTAGAGAAAATAGGTGTCAAATATTGACTGCAACATTGAGGAATTCGTTCGTTTTTTGTTGTTGATTCGAATCAACTGGGAAGTAAGCTGAGGCGTATCGCATAGCATGGAATTGAGAGAATCTTGCTTTTCTCTCTCTCACTCTCTCTCTCTCTCTCTCATCCTCCCCTCTCTCTCTCACTCTCTCTCTCTCTCTCTCTCTCTCTCTCTCTCTCTCTCTCTTTCTATCTCTCTCTGTTTTTCTCCTTCTCCATATCTCTCTCTCTCTCTCTCTCTCTCTCTCTCTCTCTTTCTCTCTCTCTCTCTCTCTCCCTCTCTCTCTTTTCTCTCTCTCTCTCCTATCTTTATTTCTATTTTCCCAATCTCTCATCCAGGTGAGCCGAACAGACTCCCCGCTGATCTCCAGCCTCTTCCTGCACGTCCATCTGCTAGGCAAGGCGATCAAGGAGAAGAAGAAAGTGCTCTTCGTTAGTCGACAACTGGCTGAGACCAATCTAAGGTAAGGTTGGACAAATGTCTCTATTTCTCTGCCTCTCTCTCTATTTCCATCTCTCTCCCTCACTTTTCCTCTCTCTCTCTCTCTCTCTCTCTCTCTCTCTCTCTGTTCTCATTAGAAGCTGTTACTCAGAGAACATTCCTGTAGTTTCAATGAGACAGGAGACTATTGAGGGAGGGTACTGTAGACTAGTTGATTCTTCTTGAGGATAATCTGCACGAAGCTGGCCATCCGATGGGACCCGAATCTGATTCGAGTTCTCGAGATGGGAGAAGCACTCGGCATGGAACTAGGCGACGAGAACGGGGCATGCGAGCGGCTAGCAGAGACCATTGAGAGGGTACGGTAGATATTTGAAGGAGAGAATACGGTAATTGTTTGAAAGATAATAGGTTAGTTATTTGAATTAGAATAGGTTAGTTATTTGAATAAGAATACGGTAATTATTTAAAGTATAATAGGATTGTCATTTGAAGGAAAATGCGGTTGTTATTTGTAGGAGTTATTTGAAACATAATAGGCTAGTTAGTCCTTTGAGAGAAAGAGAGAACACTGTATTCGTCATTTTCGAAAACTACGATAGAATGAGATGGTGGCTGAAACTGTGTTTTACTCCATTTCTCAATGTTTTATTAGGTTTAGTTGAGGCGGCAGCTGGTTGCGCGTACGTGCTGATAGAAGATGTGTCCACTTTCGATTTCCTCGGCGCTGAACCCTTCGTGCTTCTTGATCTCCTTGATAGACTGGAGGCGAACCCGGAGCTGGCCAGGTATTTTTTAATTAGTTAATTAATTAATTAATTAATTATTTAATTATATTCAGGGTTTAAAGGGTGCCCCCGCTGTATATTTTACAAACCCACCCTATGAAGAATTCAGGGCCTCCTCTCAGCTAACTAACAATAAGCATACCCAGGGTACCGTGGTAGGCTTAAAATTAGTTAGCAAGGAGCCGAGACCCTGTTTTACGATTTTCCCAAACAATCGATAGTCTCCCATTTATTCCTTGCTAATATTCATTTTGCTATTTTGGAATTCTCGCCTTTCGTTATTTGTAAGTCTTCAAATGCATTGGTGATGGTGAGCGAGAAGACGGGGAAGGACAGCGAAAATAAAGGATTGACAATTGCGAGGAGAGGGCAAGAGAAAGAGAGAGAGAGAGAGAAGATCAGTGGGAAGAATAGTATACGAAAAAAGGATAAGGAAAATATAAGAAAAAAGGGCAAGGAAAATGAATCAGCTTTCGATGCGGTGTGTTGAACAGGCAGTTTTATTGTGCTGGGTTCGCTCTTGATCTATGGGTTCGCAGCTGCTCCTTTTTTTGCTTGCCATACCCCCCTGTCTTAATTCATAGTCTGTTCTATTATACTTTTCTCATTCTTTTTCTCTTCATTTCTGGTTATCTCTTTCTCTCTCTCTCTCTCTCTCTCTCTCTCTCCCTCACACATACACACGCACTCTCTCTCTCCTCTCAGATGCCTAGTGTCCTTCTCCCACGAATGCCCTCTCTACCGTCTCCTCCTCCATCGTGCAGACTACGATGTCGTATTGGAGCCAGTGGGCGCCGGCTTCGGCAAGGACGTCACAGGCACGGTACGGTAATAGGAAATTGAAATTTGAATTTCCCGCTCATTTTAGAGTTAATAATCAGGTACAGTCAACATAATGAAGCGCAGTTCTAATTTATCCCGCATAGCTCTGATCATTTTCTTTATGTGCGGATAACAGTGCGCTTTCTGCGACTTATATTGATGTAGGAACCGATCTTTAGGATGGATTGATAGTACGTATTTATTTTTTAGGAGGCATAAATAGGTGAGAAAGGCTTTAAGTAGTGAGTGAAGGAGAGAGAGAGAAAGAAAAAGAGAGAGAGAGAGAGAGAGGGAGAGGATGAGGCAGAGATAGAGAGAGAGAGAATGAGGCAGAGAGAGAGCAGAGAATGTGAGAGAGAGAGAGAGAGAGTGAAATTGAGACAGTAAGTGAGAAAGTGATAGGTCTAATCATGAGCATGCCCTGACGTGTAAAGATGATCACTAATAATGCGTATTTTGTTCACCCGGCAGTTTTATTTCATCAGAGACGGGGAAATATACTTGGGAAATGAGGAATGTTGATAGAACGTTGGCTTCGATTTCCTATAATGTACATATCAAAATGGATTATGTTTAGCATTTCTATACGTTGATTATTTTATTCACTATACAGACATTATACGGAGTATTTCACACATATATCATTTATTTTACATGGATTGGATTTTACAGTCTTTATATACATATATTGTACATTATACATAGCTAATACGTTCCGAGCCTCTATTCCTGCTCTCCTGCTGACGCTGGCATGTAACAGTTTTCATAATCTGCATAAAACGGGCCTGATCAATGTACTCGTTGAGTACGGTAGGTTTGGGCAGAAGGGAGGGGGGCGTTGGCAAAGTGCTAAGAGGGTCCTGAGACGACGATGCCTGAAGCAACAGGTGAAGCCGTAGAGCAGCACGCAGAGACAGCCAGGCAATAGCAGAGAAGGCGATCAGAATGAGAAGAGCGGCATCGTAGGCGGCGTTCACTGAATTAGAGTAATTGTTTGGGTTAAGGTATATTTGTTCGGGTTGCGGTGCTTGATTGGGTTACGGTATCTTTGTTTGGGTTTTAGTACTTTTGTTTTTCTCAGAATTTTGAAAGCGTAAAATTTTGGAAAGCGTAGAAGTCAGGTGAATGGTAATAAATGTTAAAAAAAAATTAGCGTTTTAATTATTAAAACAAATTCAAAACCTTTCCATCCCTCAGAAGTGCCAACTGGTTGACCACTCATGTAGACTGTTTGGCCCAGAAGTAGCTGGAATGCCGTGATTGCGTAAGAGATGGTATAGTAGAGTAAGGCGACGAAGTTGAAGCAGAGAAGAATATACTGAAAGGGAAGGGGATACTGTATTCTATTTCGTTGGAATTTTATAGGATTTACTTATTATTTTAAAATAGCATTCATAATTTAATTTCATCATAATTTTTCACCTATTCAAAGTGTGTAGTTAGAAGATTAAGTATTGGAAATTAATGGCCTTATATATTTTTTTTTTCATTTTTTAAAGTGATTTTCTGAAGTCAGTTTTTAAATTGATATAGTGTATAGGATCATATAAGAAGTATAATTTTTTATTATATATTCTTGATATCAAGTAATTTCATACTCTTTTAAATTAAATATTTGGTCCTTTTTAGCGAACGTACTGCTATACCATTAAAGCACGCATGAACCTGTACAGCAATGACTTGTAGGAGAACAGCCGGACTCTGCCAGCACACAGCGAATGCACCGCTTGCGCTTAATAGTTGGATGCCTAGCTGGAAAAGAATATTTATTGATTATTGTTATTATTATATTGTTATTATATTATTATTATTGTTATTATATTATTATTATTTTTATTATTATTATTATTATTATTATTATTATTATTATTATTATTATGATTATTATTATTATTATTAATTATTTATAATAATAATAATAATTATTATTATTATTATTATTATTATTATTATTATTATTGCTATTATTATTGCTATTATTATTGCTATTATTATTGCTATTATTATTGCTATTATTATTGCTATTATTAGTATTTTTAGAATTTCAATTTAATCTGGAAATTCCAAAAAAAATTCAAGTGGAAAAACATATCAAAATCGTACTTACTTACTGACAACAATACTGGTAGTTCTGAAAAAGTGAACACTGATTTATCGCAACAATACAAGTATAATACAATAAATAGAATGGAAGAAAAACAAGACACTTTCACGATGTGAAACTGACGAAAATGACGGCGAAGCGAGTGTGGCCGAGATGAATTCCGACAAGGTAGACACCGTAAGTGCAGTCGAGAATAGTGAAGGCGGCAGAGAGAAGGACGAATACCTTGAAAGGAGTGAGTTTAGGAATTGAGGCTTCAATAAATAGGAGGAAAAAGGGGTTTAATTAAAGAGGTTAGGAAAGAAGGAGTTCTAATCAGAGAGATTAAGATAGAGGCTCCTAGTAGGAGAACAGGAGAAGGGTCTAATTTTTGGTTGGGGGAAAGCGGCCTACTTACAATTAGAGACGGTTGAAAAGGGGTCATCGGGTGGTGGCTCCAACCTTTTTGGTTGCAAAATGCACAAAAATTGATTTGACAGATGCTTTATCTATTAACCTATTCAAAAGGTAGAGAGAGAGGAGAGAGAATGTTCAAATCAGCCAGGGACAAACATCAGAACCCCCAGACATTCGTTCTTCATTTACAAGAGCGATCTTACAAATGTCGGTGTTATCCACTGTGGAGGCGGCGAATTCCACGAATCACGAGAAGGACAAGAAGTCTCTGTTGATAACACAGGACGAAGAGGTTGCTGGCATTCCGGATTCATTGGTGGCTGCTCAGAAGGCGGCTTAAAGTGGCCTGACCTGACCTGGCCACGGTGCCAAAGTGGTCAGAAGGAGTGTTCGGAGATAAAGAAGAAGTTTCTATCTAGGTCTAGCTAGCACCCCCAGGGCTAATTAGGTGTGCGAAACAGAGTTTTGCGTGTTGCGATAAGAGTGTGAATTAGACAGAGAGAGATTGAAAAGAAAGAGAGAGAGAGAGAGAGAGAGAGAGAGAGAGAGGGAAGAGAGAGAGAGAGAAGGAGAGAGAAAGAGAGAGAGAGAGAAAGAGAGACAACGAGAAAATTGTGAGGAGTAAAAAGGAGAGAGAGAGAGAGAGAGAGAGAGAGAGAGAGACAAAAAGTACTTGTTGATGGTGCATTGCCGTGGAGTGTAAGATGTTGATGACCGAAACAGTGTGCATAAGCATCCCTAATTTAGGATCTCGCATCGCATATCATTGTCTGTCTGATTCTCTCTCTCTCTCTCTCTCTCTCTCTCTCTCTCTCCCTCCCTCTCTCTCTCTCTCTCTCTCTCTCTCTCTCTCTGCCACTCACCCAGTCTCTGTTCCTCTCTCTCTCAATCTCTCTTTTACCCTCTGTTGCTCTCTCACCTTCATTCACTGCCCTAATGATTTAGAAAGAAGGCTAAAAGCGGAGTTCTCTTTGTTTCTGCCGGTGATAAGAGAGTGTATAATCTCGACTTGCCGGCAGAAAAGATCCTTTGCTTGTTCTTTCTGTCCATGCTGAGTACGACTTATAGATGATGGAGCTTAAAAGAACTCTAAACAAGTCGAACTTTTAAAAAAATCCTCAAAAATATCATAAGCATCTATAGTGTGTATCCTTTTCAGCCCCTCCATTTATCATATCTTGATGCCCTTGATTGGTATATAAGTCAATCAAGAGAGTTCGAACCACCAGTTGTACGCCTTTTTTGGCGGATCTATACAAATGCTGTTGAACCATAGGCTATTATTGTTCATTATTGAGTAAACGAGTAAACAAATACGTGACTAATTAATTAAGTAATAATTTAGATGCTTCTCCGTAATCGAACGGGAGGCTCTCTCTCTCTCTCTCTCTCTCTCTCTCTCTTCTACTCAGTCTCTATTTCTCTCTCTCTCTCTCTCTCTCTCTATCTAAGTAATAATTTAGATGCTTCTCCGTAATCGAACGGGAGGCGGACTGCTGCCAACGTCCACTCGACTTCTATTCCATGTGGGCGATCGGTCGATGAAGTGCTTCCCACCCGGGGCGGTTTCGTCCATCTATTTCTGATGAGAGAACACCACTCTCTCCCTTTTTCTCCCTCTCTTTCTTTCTCTCTTCTCGCTCTCTCTCTCTCTCTCTCCCTCTCTCTCTCTCTCTGCGTCTTTTCATGATTTAAGTATCCGAGCCTGTATAAGTTGAACGAATTCCTTGCATCAATTGGATGTAATTCTGAAGCGATATCTGGGAATTTTTTCTATTTGTTTGAATTTATCCTGTGCCTAATTTTGCTTATAAATTGTGCCTCGTTGGCCCTTTGTGAGTTCGCTTCATCCCTCCGTTCGTTTATATAGGCAATAAAAAAACACAAAGCAATAAACTTTAAAAGATCTTCTAGATAGTCAAGTGTTAAATTACACTTTGTAAAACAATAATGGCGAATGTATGTAAGTCTGTAGATTCCGCTACGACATGGAAGAATTGAAACGGAATATGAATACATGTCGCGGAGCGGTATTTTAGTGGTAAAAGTTAGCTCACACTCCACTGGTAATTTTCCTCTTTTTGTTAGAATGTAAAAGCGAGAGTGAATAGAACAACAAGTTTATAACTGTCTAGCTGCCTCGCTAAGACTATTTCTTCTGCCGGAAACGATGGAAGATCCTAGAGATTCTCTTCTAGCGGCGAAGAATGCATTAGCGATCCTGAAAAAAAGCGATTAAAAAATTTGAATCGAGATACGAAAGTGTCAAAGTACATCTTGAAAAGTAATAGCGAATATAGACTATGTACATACATTTACATGTTTCGCAACAATATGCTTCTCTGATCGTTGTTGTCTACCAGCGAGGGCGGACTGCGTCGGGGCAAGCAACGAGACCTTCACAGAGTGCCCAGTGTATGTGGGCAGTACACGACTATCTGTAAAATATTTTATAATATGTAATATGTAAAATATTTTATAAAAATAACCATACAAAAAGTGAGATGAAATGAAACTGGTAATTCTACATACAAATAATTAATTAAGGGACGGTCTTCTAAACAATTATCGGACTAATCAGAAATCGGAAATAGGAAAACCAAGAGAGAAAGAGGTACATGAAGTTTTCAGAAGCATGCATGTTCATATCTATAACTACTTTAAGAAGACGAAATAATCCTTGATAGCGATTGTCGCCTGCCTGGTAGACAAGACATGTGAGGGGTTCTGTCAGCGCTTGCTTCAACGCATCCAACTTCTCTCTCTCTCTATCTTTCTCTCTCTCTTCCCTATTCATCCCTCGTTTTCGCTCTCTCAACTTGTCTCTCTTCATTTCCCTATCTCTGCCCTTTGCTTTGTGTCCAACGGTTTTGTGGAATCGTCAATCTTTTCTTTTTTTTCAAGTCGACCATCTGAGAGATCGCAGAGAAAAATTGCTGTGATTTTTCCCCTGCTAGACATATTTGAGGAATTCTGCCAGCGCTTGCTGCAATTCCTCCTACTTGTATCTCAATTCCTTCACTCTCTCTCTCTCTCTCTCTCTCATTCTCTCTCTCTCTTTCCCTCTCTCTCTCTCTCATTCTCTCACTGTCTCTCATGCTCTCTCTCTCTCACTCTCGTTCTCTCTGTCACTCTCCCTATTTTCTCTCTGATTTCCTCCTCCATCGTTCCCTTCTACATATATCCTCTTCCTTTTTCTTTGTCTCTAAAGGCTTGTTGCAATCTCCTCGTCTTTCTTTTCAAAACGCCCAGCTGGGGGAGAGGTGAGAGACAACTGATACAAGATTCTGTGAACAGGCAGATGGAGCCATTTGAATGAATGAGAGAGAGAAAGAGAGAGAGAGAGAGAGAGATTAAGAAAGACAGCGAAGGCAATGTAGATACATATATAAATAGGGCGCGAATATGCGATGGTCTGGAGGTCACTGGTAGTTGTAGGGGATTGGGGGCGGAGGATGTGGAGTGGGGGATGAGATGTGTAAGGAGGAAAGTGAGAGGAATTGGCATGTTGTTGAATGCCTTTGCGGTTCGGATGAAGAAAGAGTGAGTACGGATTGAAGAGCGGGTGGTGAAAGAAATTTAATGGATAAATTGATAACATTTGAGAAATTACTAATCTTAAATATTTTGTTACATTTTCGCTATTTTTTTTGTAGACACATATACACTTTTGCAAGAAGCCCAATTTTAATGCCAGGCGGTTTTAATTGAGCCTGTTAGGTTAAGTACCTGCAGAATTTTTGATGTATTGCTAGTTGAGACTTCTCTTTGTCTTGAAAACATTTTACAAAATTATGTCTCTCATTGTAAGCATGTGCGGATTGCGGAAAGGTTGGCCAGGCTGGCACCCGCTCTCGCTGCGTTCCCGGAACAGGCCCAGGCTGGACATCCTTGGGGGTTTACCTATGGTGCGCAAATAGATAATTTATGCTCTTATTGTTAGTAACAGTCGACAAAAAGTTAAGGAATAGTAGGCCTGGAGCCATACACATAGCGCGGAAAGTATCGCGAGGCCGAACTACCAAGCTGAACTATTCTTAACGTGCCAATAGTTCTGAACTATCTGCACTGTGTGTATACAGTTCGAGGTGTCAGAGTAAGCGATGCAAGATTCCAGGCGATCGGCACAACTCTGCCCTCCCGCGCCAGGAGCCTGGTCGAACATTCCACGCGGGATGTCCGCCGAGTTTACGTCAGAGAAACTTTCATGAATTTTTTTTAAGTCCACATAAAAATTCCCAACACTATTTTGAAATACGAAAAAAAAAACTTTCATATTCCCAATCCAGCCATTACAATGGCTGGATTCGTTGGTTTTTTCTCTCGATAGTTTCTTGTTATTTAAGACGCCCGCGCTAGTTCAGCAAAATTTTCTCAGCTCAGAATTTCTTTCTGTAAATCTTGCTTCTCACGCTACTCTTCTTTTCCTTGATCATTATTCTCACTCTATTTGCCGAACTATTCTCCTTCATTAAATACAAATGTGTTATGAAAAAATTGCGTATTCAAGATTTTATTTAAAAAAAATTGCTTGCATTTTACTGAATCATGTAATGAATTTTCAATTTTTGAATTCGCGCGACTAACAGAAGAGTTCCAATGCCCTTTATCGATCTTTTTCAAATGGAAATGGCTGAATTATGGAGAGATGGATAGTTGGGCTTGTTAAAAGTGGGAGAGGATGGGAAAGCCAAAGGAGATCGGGGTGAAGTCGCCGGCTTGGTCTTACTGTAGCTGGCTGGTCGGGGCGGGACCACAGATTCCGCCTAAGACGCGGCGCCGGCCGAATCGGCGGTGACCGCGAGCGTCAGGACGACTTCGCCTTCCTGGCACTCGGCCACGAATGGATTACGCGGATCCACCTCCTCCTTCGGCACCGTCGCGTACTGCACCACCAGCTTCTCCTGGGAAAAGAAGAAAGTGAGAGAGAGAGAAAGAGAGGGGGAGAGAGAGAGGGTGAGAGAGGGTGAGAAAGAGGGAGAGGGAGAGGGAGAGGGAGAGAGGGAGAGAGAGGAAGAGGAGAGAGAGGGACAGGGAGAGTTTAGAGTGAGGGATGAGAGAATGGAGAGAGTGTAGAGAGGGAGAGAGAAGAGAAGAGAAAGCGAGAGACTGCGCGAGAGAAGCAGAGACCTCCTTGGCCTGCCCTCCGCTCAGCCGCACGACGTCGAGTATCTTCTTGCCGCGCGCGTCGATGAAGCCGTAGACCGGCCGGACGCGGAAGAACGCGTTCGATGAGGTCTTGATCTGGAAAAGAGAGAAATCGAATATTATCAATTTTATCGATTGATTTTATTGAATAAATATTTCATATTTATACAATTTTAAATTGACGAAGCTTGATATGAATAGAGAAATGAAGTCGACAGTAAGTTCCCTGATATCGATTGATTCCATTCACAAAATATGCCGTTATTATAGAAACTTGTAGTGAAAAGTGCAATAATAATCTTTTTTTGAAATATCCAAATTAGATGCTCCACTTCAAAACAAAATTTTTCTTAATAAGTTCATTTTGGACACATTTGACGCAAGTCTTCCCTATAAGCTCTGGTTGTATTTCGTAAGTGAGACTTCTCCATACAGGCTGGCGAAAGTCTTAAGTACCGTTGAATTTAAAAATAATAGTAGATTTTCGCCCTTAAAAGTGGGCATTTCCTAGAATAATGTAAATTCTTAGAAAAGATGTATTCTTTAAAGGAGTAGGGTGGGTAATCGTAATCTACATTTCTGAGATTTCTTTCACATTTCACTCACTCTTTTTTCTCCTCCTCCTAAACTCCGGTCCTTGATCTAGCTCTCCTAAACTCCGGCCCTTGATCTCCTCTCCTAAATTCCGGCCCTTGATCTCCTCTCCTAAATTCCGGCCCTTGATCTACCTTGAAGGCGAGTCTCTCGGCCGAATGCGAGATGATGGAGTGCGAGGAGGAGCTGCCTGCGATGGCAAAGGAGGCCGTCGGTGGCTCGATGCTCAGCGCCGGCTGAAGAAAGGGAGATTTTATAAATTGAGAAATTTTTTGAAGAAACTTTAGAAACATGAGTTATAAAATACAACTGTTATTGTATTCACTATAGAATAAAATAACTCAATAGAAATTATCTTAATTTTTCTTGAAACACAATGCCATTGAATATATTCTTTTCTTTCTTTACAACTGGGGAACTTTTTCAAATGAAACGAATCTATTTCTCAATTAATTTTTCATTATATAGAACCTGCTCGTCAGTCATGTCTCGGAAGCAGCAGAGGAGAAGTGAAGAGCCGAAGAGAGTAAGAAGGGGAAGCAACCACCTTCCGGGGACGATCGACTGTGAAATGATCTTGTGAAATACATTCCTGTCTCTGCTGCACTTTTACTCTCCTTTTGCACTTTTAATCTCTTTCATAATTGCAACTCCCTATGCCTCATTTTTCTTTCAATACTTCATCGTCTCTTCATCGTCCGTTTTACTCATATCGCTCCAATTTTTGTCGACAACCCCCTTATAGCCACGTCAATTCCGCCAATTCCGCCTGCACATCCATCATCCTGTAATCGATCTACTTTTTAATTCGATAAATAAATATAATAGCTATACTTTTTTAAGATGAACAAACGAGTCTTAAAATGATAAGCATTTTTTTCTTCTTCTTCTAAATTCCACAATCATCTTCCGTTGATTCTGAACAAGATCAGGTTCGGCGATCTTCCTCTGGCATTCTACAATCGATTTTTCAATGTTCCTTCGAGCGCAACAATAATTGTTTTTAAATTAAGTCTTCATTTTTATATGAGGCATTTTTTTTGTTAAAGATTTTTTTTAATTCTCCACTATGATATTTGCTGACCGGCAGTTTCTAGCCAGACATTGACAGTTAAAGAGAGATGAGGGACAAAGTTATGATAAAGGGAAATTTGTTGAGAGGAAGATATCAAAATAAATACATAAAAAATGTGTTGAAGAGGATAACATAAGATTACTGGAAACTTCTTCGATGATTGAATTCATTCTGTGCCCCACTTTTGATGTCGTGTCGATAAATAAGAGAAAACTAAGTTATGCTGTATCGAGTATGTGAAAATGTGTCACTAGTCCCGGAAATGAAGGCCGACCGGGGAGCAGGAACGCCCTTCCAGACGTGTAGGCGGAGCTTATGCGGACGGGTAGGCGGAGCTTGTGCGGACGGGTATGCGGAGCTTCCAGTGGCAGGGCCGCGACGGACAGCCCGGATCGCAGGGAGAGAGAATGTGGCTCCGATGGCGCGCCAGGCTCGGACGATAAGTGCTGCCCGTGCCTGAGGCTAGCAAGGCTCTACGGGGTATGCCGACGCGAGCACCTCCTACTCGGCCACTGAAAGCTCCGCCTACTCGGCCACTGAAAGCTCCGCCTACCCGTCCGCACAAGCTCCGCCTACACGTCCGCTCAAGCTCCGCCTACCCGTCCACACAATCTCCGCCTACCCGTCCGCACAAGCTCCGCCTACACGTCCGGAAACTCCGGGTCTTCGTCCACCGGCGGTCCCGAATATACACTCCCCGAGGCTACAACACCGGCGGCTACTGCCGCTGCTGCCACAGCTAGACTCGACTCTCACTTGAACATCCGTCGAATGCACTTTTCTCGAAAATTGATGAGTTCTATCGAATAAAAATGCTTGGCGTTAAGAATGAGATCGAGAAACAAGAGCAGGCCACTACGCAATTTTTTTTTACTTACAGGAGAACAGTCAAGAGTGGTAAATATCACTCACCAGAGATCTCGATAGTGTTAAATAATGTTAGCCCGGCTCAAAACCACCGAGTGATCTGTGCGGGCGATGGCTTTCTCGGCCGAGTCATCGATCCGTGGCATTGCACGTCTTCGTGTTTCGTACACGGTGGCCGACTTGCTGGACAGTTCAGTTGACTACGGTAGAAACGATTCGAGCGCTGCAGGACCACAATGCGGAGGGAATCGTATGTTTATTGGGCACTTTACGATGTAAATGATGACAAAATAATAGCTTTCTGCTAGTTTCCATCCCCCCCCTTTCAAATTGCATGTCAAAATTAGCAAATTCATTTTTCCTCAACCTTGAATTTCGTGTTCACACTCAATTTCAATATACCGTATTTTCTCTATTTGTGCCTCCGGGGGCACTTTTTCAATACCCTTGCCAGAGGTTGGCACTATTAGAGGGGGGGTTCTATTAGAGGGAGGGGTACTATTTTTCAATCTGATTAACTAAAAGTTTGTAAACCACAAGTTATTATCAACAAAAAAAATTTGTAGCTCTTCTTCAATTGAATCATCACCGGAAGATCCATTTAACTATAAATTTTGCATGAATTTGTAATTAATTCATTGGGAAGAGCCTCCAGAATATATTCGAGGTACATATCAAGCCGAAGTATTCGACAAACAAGGGGGCACTATTGGAGGGGGGGGGGATTCTTTTAGAGGGAGGGGTACTATTTTACAATACCCTCGCGAGAAGGGGGCACTATTAGAGGGGGGGGGGGGTTCTAATAGAGGGAGGGGCACTAATAGAGAAAATACGGTATGTAGCAATGCTTGGATTCATTTTCATGATCATCATAGAAGCGAGAAAAGCCTAGTACCCTTCTGTCAGAGTTTCTATAAGACGCGCCTTAATGATTCTCTTCTTTATGTTCGGATCTTCCTGTTTTAATTGATCATAATTCGTAAAATAAAAAAGAAAGAACTTTTACGAATGTGTCTCTGTCTTTAAAAAAAGAAATTAAAAATTAAAGAAAAAATAAAATATATCCATATATTGATATATATTTATATATAAATATAATTCTTCTTGAGAAGATCGCTTGCGGCAGGGGCGAGTGCCGCCCTCGCATAGATATGTACCAGCCAGGGTCTGACCACTGCATCTTCACTGGTTGCCGACTCTCCAAGCACTTTTATGATGCTGTCTGGGGAAGCGGACTGCTTGCTGCTCATGCCGCCTGGACAGGCAAAGGGCTTCTCCTCAAGTAAATGAAAGGAACCGAAAGGGTCAGTCAGTCTCTCTCTCTCTCTCTCGCACTGTCGCTCTCGTACTATATCTGCATTAGTTTTCCTGATAATCCTACACATTTTAATTCATTACTTTATCTCAAAGATTCTCATCTTTCAAGAAAACAAAAAGCCTAGCTGTGGCCTTGTTTACTCTAAATGTCAGGATGAAAAGTATAACCAAGTTCGAACAAGCAATCATTCTTTGATGTAGCAATCAATCCTCTGCTCTCTCTCTTCTCTCTCTTTCTCAATCTCTCTCGCGCTCTCTCTCTCTCTCTCTCTCTCTCTCTCTTTAAGGGAATATATATATATATATATATATATATATATATAATTTTTAAGCCTTAAACAGTTGAGGCTTCATTCGCAAAGCATCTCACTCTCTCTCTAATCCTATCTCTTTTTCTATTTCTATTAATTACATTCGTTCGTATCTACCGTTTTGTTGTTATTTTTCTGCTCAAACATTAAATCAAATTCCTTAAAAAATGTGCAAAGCGGATCAGTTTTTATCTGGCATAAAATAGCAAAGCACAAAATGGTCATGGTGGACAATGCAAAAAGTCATGACATTTCTTTCATTCACGCTGAGAATGAGATCGAGAAAGTTGCGTGGAAGAATTACGCTGATTGGAGCAGTCTGGCCCTCATGGAATTCTTCTGCTGTTCTTCCATATGGCCGAATTTAAATCTTGCTTCTGTTTCTTCTCCCCCCCCCTCCCTCCGTCCCTATCAGTCAAGATGGCCAGATGAAAAGTTAATCGCGGAATAAATGGAAGAAGATATAAAGATTATAAAGGTCGGGAAATTTTTTATAGATTGAGTTTCGCAATCGTAATCTATTTCAAGTTTCCTGGATTTGTAGTTTTTATAAAAGGGAGGGGGAAAATGTGAGTTTGAATTCGCGCTGCAAGCTTTTTCCTTGATCATGTAGCACGTTCTAGACAATGGTGGTTCTATGGCGCTCAGTCACGTGAAAGGCAAGTGTTAAAGAGTCAAAATGCATTTTTGATCATTATCGATTCACCAATATAGATAATATTGCTCTTCTATCAAAAGGGAGGGTAATTTAATATGGATAAAACCCGGCATTGTCTGGTGCAAAACTTCTCTGCGAAACTGTCAAACTGTAAATGCTACTAATGAGATGCAAATTATTACTCTGTTAGGCCGACACTTTAATTTTTCAAAGGTTCTTTAGCATGTTAGCAAACGCACATTTTATGATGGTGGCTCTCATGGCTTGCGATCGTCATGAAATTCTTTCTACTGACCTTGCAAACGGACGAATTTTATACTTGCTTATCTTTTCTCTCTCCCCCCTCTCTCTCTAACATAAGCTCTAAAATTATATATGATTTTAGAGCCTGCGATTAAACAAGATCCCTCCGTTTTAACCAATGCAAGAGGTGCAGGTGATTCTATTGTGCTCAGTCTCGTGAAAAGCAGGGGCAAAATAGTCAGAGCGCTTTCTTGTAATAGAGTGCGATAACAGTAAATAAGCTGTACAATTTGAAGAAAGATGTCCGCATTTATTGTACGTGTAACTGCATAGTACGTACCAGTAAAGAAAAGACTGATTATCAGTGGATAAGAACAGTAGAAAGAAAATGTTTAATGAGAAAGATAAGAATTCCATATAGTGAAGACGAAAATGGAGACTACAATTGCTGCTTCAGCTGCAGATTCTTCTTTGATCGCCAGAACTCCGAACACTTAAAAGAGCCAGAAATTAACTTTTGAACTCGCGCCCGTTTGCCTGAGACACAAGTACCCTTGAGACGATAGATCATTTTTAGTTAGAGATCAGAGACTACAAAAGTCAGGAAAATTTCAATTGATTTTCTTGAGGTGGAAAGGTGAGGTATGGATTTCTACGCGCCTTTCCTGATCATATGGACAAACTATTTTGTTCAAAAGACTTTGGTGTTGAGTTCCTATCTCTCTTAAGTTAAGTTAAAACTTGCATGTGACCTCAAAGAAGAATACGAAGTGAACATTATACGCAACCGTATTTTAGTTGACATATTCGAAGAAAACAGCCCATTTCTTTTTCAATCATACTCTCTCTCTCTCATGTGGGTCAGGCAAAAGGCTCGCATATTCAATACTGAATGTTTTGTCTTCTTAAAGGGAGAGTTATATAAGTCACCCTCTCGTTCTCACGGTTTCTTTACCCCTCACAGAAGGCAGACACTCCTCACCCGGCTAGAGACAATGGGATTGGAACAGTTGGCCAGACTGAGAGAGAGAGCAGGCAGACAACTTGACAGAGGAGAGAGAACGCCATTCGGCGCACCCCTCTCTATCTGTCTATTATGGCCTTTACATCTACGTTGTATGTCTCTCTATCTCTTTATACGTCTCTATCTCTCTCTTCTCTCTGTCCATCTCAATCTATGTTTCTATCTCTATCTCTCTCTATATATATTATATATATATATATATATATATATATATATATATGTATATGTATATAATTTTTGTGCACTATGAATCCATCCGTTTTAGCCAATGCGAGTGGTAACGATGGTTCCATGACGGTCAGCCACGTGAAAGGCACTGTTCGCAAAGTGGAACCGCTTATATCCTCCTTTTCAGTCGCGGAATAAATATAAGAAGATATATAAAGATTTTAAAATTTGGGGATATTTGAATAGATTGAACTCGTGTTTCGCAATCGAAATTTATTTCAAATTTCCTTTCCTTTGTTTGTCTTCATAAAAGAAAGGGGGAAATGTGATTTTGAATTCGCACGTGCTTTCCCTGATCATTGGATGGCAAATTTTAGCGGAACTAATCTGTCATCTCTCCATCCCTATCTCGCTCTCCATCTCGCTCTCTCTCTCCAGATCTCTCACTCCAACTCTGTCTTCTTCTCTCTCCTTCTCTCTCTCACTCCATCTCTCTCTCGCTGTCTCGTTTCCTCTCTTCCTCAAAGACATCGCATGGTCAGTCAAAACCTTCTAACCACGTCGCTTTGCAGCAGTCCCTTAATATGGATTCATACCATATTAATTACTCTCTTTTCAATCTCCCTTTTTCACTTTTTTTGCTCATACATTAACTAAAATTCCTCATGAATATGTAAAAAAAAAACTAATGTGTTTGTAATGAATTTTTTATCTGGCACAAAATAATAAAGCACAAAATGGTCATGGTGGACAATGCAAACGTCATGGCATTTCTTTCATTCACGCTGATCGTGAGAATGAGATCGAGAATGTCGCGTAGAAGGATTACGCTGATTGGAGCAGTAATTATTGATTTATTGATTGACTGATAAAGTTGGATTAGGAAAGCAATCATTGCAAAAAGAGATTATAATTAGAAAGATTAATCATTATAGCCAGCGTGAAGAAAATGTTCACTTTACGGTAGGAGTCCTTGCATAATTCGCACCCGTAAACAGACTGATTATCAGTGATAAAAATAGCAATAAAAAAGGGATAATGGAAATTAGAATTCATGTAACAACGACGAACGGACATTTAAAAAAGCACTGCGATGATCTTGAATTCTTCGGGATGGCATTAAAAAAAAAAGATTCTTTTTCGGTGAGAGAAGAAAAGTTAACTAGAGTGGCTCATAAAATTACCCGGATGCGGAGGAGAAAGGAAGGGAGAGAGAGTGAGAGTAGAGAGATAGAGAGAGAACGAGGAGAGAGAGTGAGAGAGTGAGAGAGAGAGAGTGAGAGAGTGAGAGTGGAAGGCGTTGTCGGCACGAGAGAGAGGGAATGTCTAGGCAGAGAAAACTACGGCCGACTGTCGTTGTCAGACCTGAATGGCGTAGAGAAAGAGAAGATCGGCTTAGATATCCTCACTGCTCTTTTTATCTTTACTTTTTCTCGTTTTAATTTCATTTTTACGATACAAAATCAATTAAAACAATTAAAAGAAGAAAAATTGTGCGTACTTATTATCGAAGGCGCATGAAAAACCACCATGAGCCATTTTGCAATCATAGTGCATCATGCGCTCTACATATGTATCATTCTATTCCTCATGGTTTTTTTTCTAACACTTTCCCCCAACATATCGCTCTCGCTCTCGCTCACTATTTCTCTCCTCTCTCCTCTTTGCTCTCTCTTCGCACTCTCTCCGCTCTCTCTCCGCTCTCTCTCTCTCTCTCTCTCTCTCTCTGTCTCTTCCTCTTCCAACAAAGTGTTCTTTATGAAGCCGTGATAAAGTGAATTTATCAACGCCTTTCCCCCAAGGCATACTAGTCTCACTCTCTCTCTTTCTCTCTCTCTCTCTCTCTCTCTCTCTCTCTCTCTCTTATGATTTATCTTTTTTCCCTCTCTTTCCCCTGTCTCTCTCTCCTCCCTCTCTCCCCTTTCTCTCCTCCCTTTCTCCCCTTTCTCTCTCGCGCTCTCTCTCCCTCATCTCTCTCTCTCTCTCTCTCTCTCTCTCTCTCTTTCTTCTCTCTCTCTCTCCTCTCTCTTTCTTTTATCTCTCTCCTCTCTCTCCTCCCCCTCTCTCCCCTCACTCTCCCCCTCTCTCCCTCTCTCTCCCCTCTCTCTATCTCCCTCCATTCAGCAACCTGTATCTCTTCGGGTGGCATCGGTGGCGGTGGCAGTCTCTCTAGACTGCCTGGCGCGCCGCTTGGTGCCGAGCTATTTCCGCGGGAGGCCGCGACGGCTGCCGCCATCGCGCTCCTCCCATGGCGCGGACACGTCGGAGAGACGCCCGGCCGGATGCCAGCAATCGACGTCTTCTGCGACGCGGACAACAGTGGCTCCTGAAACTGTGAGGGAGAAATGTGGTGAGAGAAGAGGAAAAGTGGATATGACACATGTATTTAGTTTTGTATATATTCATGTATCTATTTACATATTGTTACATTTACATACTTACATTATTTACAAGAATTTTAAAGATTATACATTTCGCAATTGATTTTGAACGGTTGCTCACATATGCAACATGGGGGGATGAGGAGTAAGTAGAAGAAATGTAGCCATGCTCTTCATTCACGTGGTATGTTGACTTGGTTAAAAAGCGAATGATTGAGGGGTTGAAATTAGAAAAGAAAGAAACCAACAAACTCATGCGAGACGGCGAAAGCGGGGAAGCAAACAGGCAAAAATAATTTACCGTGGTTTTGTTAGGCCCGTTCAAGATACATATGTGTGTTTGAGATGTTCAAGCATACCGATCATAAAGGCTGTTCCATTCTCTCCCAATAGGCCATTTCTCTCTCCTCTGACTCTCTCACTATCCCTCTTTCATCATCACTCTCTACTTCTCTTTCTCTCTCTCCATCTCTCTCTCTCTCTTTCACTCCCTCTCTATCTCTCTCCCTCTCTCTCCCGCTCTCTCTCTCTCTCTCTCTCTCCTCTTGACCTGCTCGTTCGGGCATGCCGCACTCGTGCTGCCTGCCTGGCTGGAGAACGATCCTCCTCCTCCTCCGTTCCTGCTCAGCGATCCTCTGCTGCCGTGCAGATGATGCGCGGGCGTCGATGATACGAAGGCAAAGTTCGGGAAAAAGGCGCCGGCGCCCGAATCTTCGCCACCGCCGCCTCCGCCAACGCAGAGCGACGCCCGCGTCGACCCACCACCGTCGCCGCCCGACGAACAATGATGGTGGTGCTGGTGGTTGTGCTTCCCGAAGGCGCCCGGCAGCGGAGGCGGAGGCGCCGGCATCGATGTCATCTGATTGGAGGAGCTGATTGTGAGTTAGCAAGACGGGTCTAAATGGATTCTAAAATGGGTCTAAATGTCTAAAAGCGGTCTAAATGAATCGTGACACTTGCCCCGCAAAACGTTTTAGCATTAGCCAACTTTAAAGAAAACTGATAAAAAACTTAGGTTAAAGTGTCACGAATTAAGGAATAAAGAAATGAGCAAACTCAAAAAAGGTTAGAAAAATAAAAGAAAAAAAATTAATTGTAAGAGAGACATGCGGGTAATCAAAGCTACTAACAATAAATGATTAGAAAGTTTGCTGAACGTGCGAGGTGTGTTTGTTTCAAAAACGCAACTGTTTTCGGGTGCGGGTATGGTTAGGATTCGATTGGATCAATGAAAAAACGGGAGGTTGACCTTGCCTCCTACCAAGCAAGGATTTAGACGAAATTGAAGAGAAAAAAGAACATTTTGTGTAATTAGTCAACAATAATCTGAAAACGTTGGAGGACAATTAAAATAAATACGTTCAGTATTAGAGAAATGTTTTGAGTGAATTTATACTTGCTAACTCAGCTCCCACAATCAGACTTGATAAAAACAAGACCGGAGAAACAATGTGATACTTTATAGATCTATGCGGCAATGTAAACAACCTGTTCTGCGATGTAATGAAAATAAATAAATAAATAAGTAAATATAATTAATTAATTAATTTTAAAGCTAATTAATTTGAAATTATACTGTTCTGCAATGTAATAAAAAATAAATAAATAAATAAAACTAATTAATTAATTAATTAATTAACTAATTAATTAATGAAATTAATAAGTAAACCTACCGGCGAGTTGAGTCCGTACGTGAGCTCCGACGGGTGCTGCGCGTGATTCGACGCGTAGGTCGTCGTGAAGTGCGGCGACGCCGCCTGCTGCCGCAGCTGCAGCTTCTTCTTCGAGCGACGCGTCTGATTGCACTTCAAAGAAAACTCACGTTTGAATTCGCGCCCTTTTCCCTGAGACCAGTTTGAATATGCAGGCTGCTCTGATCTACCGTAGCTAATTCTCTTCTACACGACATTTTTCATCACGTTACTATTGCTCAGAATTTAATGGAAGAAAATCGCTCACACTTTCACGATTTTTGTATTACACCAAAATGAACTTATCCATATAGAAAGAAATCTACAATATTAATTATTCCTCGGATGCCTCCTTTAAAAGTGGACGGGAAAATTCATACTTGAATTCGCGCCCTTTTCCCTGAGACACAACACATGTGATTTAGAGACGCGCGCTACTAGAATAGTCACAGTATATTCGAAATAGATTACGGTTGAGATAGTGCTCCTGTAAGGGAGAAGCGAAATTGGCGTTTAAATTGGCACGCTTACCCTGATTATAGTGTGCTACTTTGTTCGAACAAATTTTCTGTTTTTCTGATTCTCTGTTTGGGAAACATGCAAGGCGTCTTCGCTGCCTTCGACTTTGCTTCTTCCTTGAGGTGATAGAAAAAGAGAAAGCTCTCTCTCAATTGTTTGATGTTTATTGTCTTTTCATTTATAGTCATTTTTCCTTTGCATCAAGCATATATGACGGTGCCAACTCGTTTTTGCATTTTCGACTCCTTATGCACACTTTTTTGGAATATTCCACACGAATATGCCAAATTTGTCAAAAAGTACGCGTACTTTTTAGCAAATTTGGCATATTCGTGTGGAATATTTTAAAAAAGTGTGCACAACGAGTCGAAAATGCAAAAACGACCGTTTTTTTAGTTGGCACCGTCATATATGCTATTTTGTTCGAACAAATTTACTGTTTTCTGACTCTGTTTGGGAAACTTGCATGGCGATTTCTTTCTAGTAACAAGATTTAAACAAAAATTTGATGATTTGTAGATTTATGCGACCATGCAAACTACCTGCTCTTTATTGGCCTTCATTTATCACATTTTCTTCTTACTCTTGAGAAACGAAACTGCACCATCTACAATATTTGATGAATTAAATTTTGTCAAATTTATACTAACGTCGCCTTTTTTTCTAATTCTCAATTCTCAAATAAGCGCAAAACAAGCAAAAAAAGCCTAATCATCTTCTTCAAATGAGCCTGGCTCTTCGGTGTGTTTCTGTTCAATTTTCTGCCTAGCCTAGCATCTCGTCATTCTGACAGCGTGGTCCAGGCGCGAAATTTCCGGTCTACTGTTCAGTCACCAAATATCGGTCCACTGATGAGACACCAAAAACCGGTCTACTGTTGAGGCATCAAATACCGGGCTATCCAAATACCGGTCTACTGTTGAGAAGTACCAAATACCGTTCTACCCAAACACCAGTCCACTGCTGAGGCTTCAAACCTTTCTGTAAGTGGCGCACGCGAAGCAGATGTTGACGAAGATCATGCCACAGCCCAAGACGACGACGAGGAGGAGGATCGTCGTGTAAGTGCTGCCGGCCGCCGCGTGCATCGACGGGGGCGCTGCGGACGCCGCGGCGGGCGCCGAACTGGCGCCGCCCGAGCCGGCGGCTTAATAGTAAATAATTAATTACCTATTAATTACTTTTCTAACAATAAGCAATTTTGATTACTATGTGTATATTTATTTATGTTACAGTATGTAAATTTAAAAAATATATAATTTTATTGTCAGAGTATATTTACCGGCTGCTGCCTTCTTGGCGTCCGAGGCAGAGAGCGGCGGCGTCGGCGGAGGGAGCGGCGGCGGAGGAAAGGGCAGATTCGAGTGGCCCCTGTACGGGCGCACGCGGCCAAAGAAGGAGTCCTCGCGGAAGTGGCCAGGCAGTTGGTGGTGCTCCTGGAGAGATACATATTTCTTGGACAAAGAAGGTGTTGTTGAGTGGGTCTATGTAACATCATCACCACTCTTCTGTATTCACTATTGCCCCCTGCAGTAGCCTCTTCTAAAGAGAATCCAAAGAAGAGAAAGAGAGAGAGAGAGAGAGAGCGAGTGAAAGAGACTGAGAGAGAAAGAGCGAGAGAGAGAGAGAGAGAGCGAGAGAGAGAGCGAGAGAGAGAAAGAGAGAGAGACCTCCGGCACCGCGACGCCCTCCCTCCCATTGACGTGCAGCTGCGGCACGAGGCCACTCCAGAACGCGACGTGCGCGTTGCGGTAGAAGTTGCGCACGGAGACCTTGCGCTCGTCCGAGCGACCTGGCACAGACAAATTATTGGAAGTAGGTCGATTAAGGAATCTAAAATGGCTCTTGGAATGGAGGCTCTATTGATTAAGGCTCCACAGATCAAGGATATATTAATGCTTGAGATAGAGAGAGAGAGAGAGGAGAGAGAGTCACAGAGAGACTGCTCCGTTTAAGACTCCAGAGATAACGCAAGAGAGAGAGAGAGAGAGAGAGAAATGGACTGAGAAAGAGAGAGAGAGAGAGAGAGAGAGAGAGAGAGGGAAAAGATGGAGAGAACGAGAGAGAGAGAGAGAGGGAAAAGATGGAGAGAACGAGAGAGAGAGAAGAAAGAGAGAGCTGACTGATGTCCAGATATGCCTCTCGGTTCGGCTGGCTGAACTGTGGCCACGCGATCGACGCGAACCGCTCTTCCATCTGCGACTCGCGCTGCATCGGCAGCTTCGTCGGATCACTGAGAAATGTATTCATTATTTCATCAATTTAATGAAATTTTTATTATTATTTAAAATTTGAAAAAGACTGCTCATACTTTCAGCATTGTAATAAAAAACATAATATTAATTGTAAGAAGCTACGGATTAAAGCAATTTGGTACCAAGGATCTCTATGTAATTTCTCAAAAAGATATCTCGCCAACCCGTGCTTGACGAAACTCGCAATGTAATGCATGAGCACGCGAGACATGCCGACGTCGTCGGCGCTGAACTCGGAGTAGAGCTGAAAAGTTTTTTTTAATATATCTAATTTAATTTTTTTTTTAAATTTAATTCAATCCAATTTGATGTTACCACTTTTTCCACACTGGGTGGTTTTTAAAAGAATGTGTAAAAAATAATCATTTAAAAGGTTCAAAAAAGGAAACAAAAGAAGGAACCTACCTGCTCATCTCTCGCCGCCCCTCCAGCCGCGCGTGCCGATAGCGGATAGCCGAGCGCGTACGGGAGAAGGTCGCCGGAGATGGCCCCGTGGACGCCGGCTGCGGCGCGCTCGGGACGCGACGACCAGCCGCGCGTCTCGTGGCCAAAGTGGAAGCTGAACATTAACTACTTTATTAATAAATTAGGTAGTTAATTAATAAATTCTTTTAATGTTCCAGAAATGACAACGGTCGTGGTCAAACGAAAAAAAAAAGTTATTTATTTATTTATTTTTTGATAAATCAATCACTGGGAGATCATTCATGACGAGCGGATCCGCTGCTCTCATTTTCATAAGAGAGAACAGTCTGTTCAAAACCACCGATACATGAAAAGCGTTAAAAAATGGTGGCACATTCTACTTTAAGATAGCTTTTTCAATTCAACTTAACAAATATTATTAAGTGATTTTGTGAGCAATAGTATCAGGCAAACGGGCGCGAATTCAAACGTGGTGACTTCTCTCTCTCTCTCTCTCTCTCTCTCTCTCTCTCTCCCTCTACCTCCCTCTCTCCCCCCCCCTCTCTAAACTGACAAGTACGTCGTTGCCTCTCGTCTCGTCTCGTCCGACGAGTGCGCCCTGAGTGTCTCTACGAGTGGCGACGTGAAGAGCGCGTCGGAGAGCGCGCCGAGCACCGAGTCGCGGACGGCGCGGCCGTTCTCCTGTTTATTTGTTAATTAATTATGTTATTAATTAATTAATTAATTAATTAATTATCATTATAATATACTGTTTTTTTAAATGAAAATTGATATACTCAACTTATTTATAAATTTATTATCATTTTAAGAAGCTACTATTTAAATGTATTTTGTTACTATATTCAACTTGTTTATAAAATTATATCATGCAGCGGCCTTTCGACTATTCTTTTGATTATTTGTTCATATGTTCTGATCTATTCAACTTTTCCATTATTCTATTATAACAACGAGAAGAACAGTTAATCGAAGAGATTTTGAAACAGCTCTTATATACATATTACATCAAGTAAGGAGAACCACCACTTACATGGAGGGAATTTTTTCTTTAGTGTTTTTTATCAGATTGTTCTTTTACCTTTCATATGGCTTTTTTAGAAAATAAAAAGAGAACATATTTTTTCCAGAATATATTTTCTTCAACAAAAAAAAAAAACAAAAAAAACCTTTGGCTGATTCCAGTCTGTGTATTCGTTGAGCGTCGCCGCGAGAATCTCCGTGCGGTGGAAGTCGTAGAGGTTGCGGATCAGCGTCCTGAACGGTGAATTATCCTAATTAATTAATTAATTAATTAATTAACTACATAGCAATTTTGATAATTAATAATCATTTAATAATTAAATTATTAATCAAATTCATTACTAATAATTAGCACAACATCATTTCCAATTTGTTGTGCAAACTCGTCTCATTTTCTTTCTTGTATGCATTATAGAGTTTTTACATTTCTTATTTGCTAACTCATTTCATTTTTTTTGTCTTTTAGGCATAAATGGGTTATGGTTGAAAACAGTTACGCTTTAAATATAGAGGAAAGAACGAGAGAGTGCGTGCA
The DNA here is from genome assembly GCA_945643635.1 of Allodiplogaster sudhausi. Classification (NCBI taxonomy): domain Eukaryota; kingdom Metazoa; phylum Nematoda; class Chromadorea; order Rhabditida; family Diplogasteridae; genus Allodiplogaster; species Allodiplogaster sudhausi. The sequence continues at coordinate 980,638 of CALZFC010000257.1, forward strand.
CTTCCAAAAGAAAGTTCTCGCGCTATTTTTCTCGACGAATTTCTACAGCCGCCTGCGAAAATTGACGGGGACAATATGGAAGATGAATTAAGTAAGCTATTTTCGACAAGAGTTTGAAGTGAAAGTTAATGAGTTAAAGAGTAAAGCTTTTAAAAATTGCGCTGTTAATAGTTATGTTACTCTTTTATGAGTAACTCATTGAATGAAGACGACATAACAATGACAAACATGAATGACGTCACCTGAGAATCTTCTCCCTCTGCTCTCTATGCATTCCGTTGAGATCTCCGTTCGGCAGGAGATGATGCGCCGGCTGCGAGACGGTGCCGACGAGGAGGTCGATCTCACGGAAGAGACTGCCGAAGGAGGGCGAGAAGAGATGTGACGGCTTATTCACCACGAACTGTTAGGCAAGAGATTAGTTTCTCTCTCCTTTCTCTCTAGATCTCTTTCTCTCTATTTATGTAAATCTCCTGCATTCTCAAACTCTTTTCCTCGTTTTCTTTCTCTCTCTCTCTCTCTTTTCTCTCTTTCTCTGTCACTCTGCCTTTCTCGTTCTCTTTTTCTGTCTACATATATGTCTCTCTCTCTCTCTCTCTCTCTCTCTCTCTTTCTCTCTTCCTTTCTCTCTTTCTCTGACTCTTTGCTTTGCTCTCCCTTTCTCTCTCTTTCTCTCTCCACTCTCTCTCTCTCTCTCTTTCTCTCTCCACTCTCTCACCCGTCCGTCGATGATGGGTGCGAAGGCGTTCATGAATGTCGGTACGTCAATGGCGTCAGCGGCGCGCGTGACGTTCGCCGCCGAGTGATCCTTTAAATGATTTTCAATTTTTATTTTTACTCTTTTTCCTATTCTCTCTCTCTCTTTTCGCTCTCTCTCTCTCTCTCTCTCTCTCTTTCTCTCTCTCTCTCTTTTCGCTTTCTCTCTCTCTCTCTTTTCGCTCTCTTTCTCTCTCTCTCTCTCTCAATTTTCTTCGGTCTCTCTCATTCGTGAAATTTCTCCAGTCTTTCCCTTTTCCTCCGCTCACTGCCGCCCAGCTCTGTTTATCGAAACTTATATTCAGTTACGCAGCAGAAACTGACATGAGCAGCCAAACAATAAATTTAACATTTACTATTTCATAGAAACCGGTGCAAAAGAGAAGATCATCGAGCATAAAATGCGAAATAATTATTTGTCTTATGCGCGCCACTGCAAACCACATGTGTTGAAAAATAGCTTCGTTCTTTGCTTTGTACTCTTTCTCTCTCTCGCTCTCTCTCTCACTCTCTCTTTCATTGTCTCTCCACCATTCTCTCTTTTTCTTTGTCTCTCTCACTCTCTCTCTCTTCGTTTTCTCTGCTTCTCTCAAACTCCTTCTTTCTCGCTCTAATCCCCTCTCCCTCCGGAATTTTCGTAGCCAACCTGCATGCAGCGCACGTACGATTCGATGCCGTCGTTCAATGGATTCGCCGAGCCGTTCCGAGATGGAAGACACTAGAAATTATTCTTTTTTTTAATTCATTAAAATTTATGTCTAAAAAATCAAAGTAGACAATAATGTTGATTAAAAATCACGGTGCGAATGACCTCTAAGTAATAATAAAAAAAAACACTCTCTATCTATTTTCTCTATTAGTGCCCCTCCCTCTATTAGAACCCCCCTCCCCCCACACTATAACAGTACCCCCCCCCTCTTGAGAATGCCATTGAAAAATTGTACCCCTCCCTCTAATTGTAAAACCCCTCTGAAAGTCTAATACCTCCCCTCGAGATGTAATGAATGGATCCTGGAGGAATGGGATGCTCTTCCCCATTAAAATATTGCAAATTTATTAAAAATCTATTATAAAACGGATGTTCCAGTGATGATTCTATTGAATCCGAACAATAAATCTCTCTATTTAAGAATAAAATGTTGTTAGAACACTAGTAGTCAATCACATTGTAAAATAGCACCACTCCCTCTAATAGAGCCCCCTCGAACATTGAAAAAAATAGTTCACCCGGGGGGCACTAATAGAGAAAATACGGTAGTATTTTGTGTGCATTAATAACATGTTATACATGCTACGACTTTGAAATACCCTGGATTTATAAATGAATAAATAAAAGAGTAAATACATTTGTGAAAAATGTTGAGCAAGTACGAAATGAAATGGTTGAGTAAGTACGAAATGAAATGGTTGAGTAAGTACGAAATGAAATGGTTGAGTAAGTACGAAATGAAATGGTTGATTGTGAGTAAGTACGAAATGGATTCAGCATACATACTCCCAACTTCTCTGCCAGCTGCAGAAAGACGCCCTGCGGGTCGTTGGAGAGCGCCCATGGCGCGAGTGCCGTGCCATCCAAGAGGATGGCGCGCGCGAAGAGGCGGCGGTTCGCGGGCGCCGTCAGCGGAGACGCCATCAGGAGCGAGACGATCGCCGCACCGGCGCCCCAGCCTGGAGAGGAAGGGGGTGGTAGATGACCCCCGAAAATAAAAGGGAGTGGTGTGACCCCAGCATTAAAGTGGTTGTAGATGACCCGAGAATTAAGGGGGGGGGGCGGCAAATGACTCCCGAGAAGTGAGGAAGGAATGTGACATGACCCCCGAGAATTTAGGGGGTGCTACATGAGCTCCGAGAATTGAAGGGTGCTACATGACCCCAAAAGTGTATTAAGGGCAGTGATACATGGCCCAAGAATTAAGGTGGGTGGTACATGAGCCCCCCCCCCCGTACGAAAATTTAGCGCCTCATTGCCTCAGCCTGGAGCGGTAGCGGGTGAGGGTGCGGGCGGATGAGGGTGGTAGATTACCCGGAAGAAAATTTTGGGCTTTAAGCCTCGTATTGCCGTTGCCGGCACGAGAGGGCCTGATGCTAGGGTGGTACGTAACCCCGAAACTTTAGGGACTCCTATTGCGCCCCCAATTGACTATTGTTGGCACTCTAGCGGTACACAGCCGTTATTGTAGATGCAACTGTTATTGTAGATGAAACGAGTAATTGTAGATGAAATTGTCATTACAAATCAAACGGTACCCATGAGCGTGATCTCGCGATGAGAGCCACCGAACGCGGGCAGAATGGCAGAGAGCATCTGGAGAGCCGTCACGAGATCGGAGATGGCGACGTTGCCGCTGCACGACGAGCTTTCGCAGCGGCCGAGGAAGCCGTTGTGAAAAGATCGCTCTCTTTCTGTCTGCCTCTCTCTCGCTCGCTCTCTCCCTCTATCACGCTCTTTCAATCTCGACCTCGGTCTCATCTATGTCATTATCTCTGCCTCTCTCCCTATCTCTTTCTCTCTATCTCTCGCTCTCTGTCTCTATCTCAGTCTCTTTCAACCTCAATCTCTATCTCTGATCAGTCTTTAAATTTCCCTCGCTCCCTCTCTCTTTCCATCTCCATCAATCTCTCGCACACTACTCCGCTATCACAATCATTTACATATATCAATTTCTTTTCGTACGCCTAATTGTAAGAACACCTAAACATTGTAACATTTATTTTATAAAATGTCAAGGATCAATCAGCGAACTACTCGAACCAAAATTTTTACGAGACTTCTTATCTCTTTACCAAGTCGCATGAATCCACCTGCCCAAAGTTCTCTCAGGGAAGCAAAGAAATAGTTTTGTTTCGTATTTTCTCCTTTTCTCTCACTATGTTCTATCTCTCTCCCTCTCTTTCTCTTTTCTCTCTCTTTTATATCTCTGTTCTCTCTCTCTCTCTTCTCTATCTCTCTCTCTCTATTTCCATCTCTCCTTGTCTCTCTCTCTCTCTCTCTTAACTCTATCTCTCTCTCTCTCTCTATTTCCATCTCTCCTTGTCCCTCTCTCTCTCTCTCTCTTCTCTCTCTCTTTTCTATCTATCTTCTCTCTTCCCTCTCTCTCTTCTCTCTCTCCCTCTCTTCCCCCTCTCTCTCTTTCAATCTCCCTCTCTCTCTCTCCACCAACCGTATGGCCCGAGTCTGTAGTTGAGAGTGACCACAATGATCTGGCCAGCGGCAGCGAGCGTCGTCCCGTTGAAGGCGCCGCCGCCGCCCCACGAGAAGGAGTCGCCGTGGACGAGGACGAGAACGGGCAGAGGAGAGGGAGAGGAAGAGGAGGAGACTGGAAGAGAGAGAGAGAGAGAGGGGGAGAGAGAGAGAGAGAGAGAGGGAGAGAGAGAGATAGAACATTAGAGAGGAAGGGAGAGTGAGAATTAGAGAGACAGATAGAGAGAGAAAGAGACTGAGAGAGAGAATTAGAGAGAGAGAGAGAGAGTATTAGGGAGAGAGCAAGAGAGATTACGGTATAGAGTAAATACCGAGAGAATGAGAGAGGACGGAAATAGAGAGAAATAAAGCGAGATATAGAGATAGGAAGAGAGTGAGAGAGAAATATATAGAGCCAGATTGAGAGAGAAACAGAAACAGAGGTACACTATAAACAAATTAAGCATTGGAGGAAGCATTTTAAGCTCAACTATCATTCACCCATATTTCCTTCAACATATCACTCCAAGCGAGCCACAAAAACCGCCTGGTTCACAAGTTTACAAAATAAAATGAGCGTAAGTTCAGAAATTTACGAAACAATCGATGGATAAAATAGAGAGAGAGAAGAGAGAGAAAGGAACAAGAGAACAAGAAAGAGAGATAGAGAGAGAAAGAGAGAGAAAGAGAGAGAGAGAAAGAGAGAGAAAGAGAGAGAAAGAGAGAGAAAGAGAGAGAGAAAGAGATAGAAAGAGAGAGAAAGAGAGAGAGAGAGGGAGAGAGAGAAAGAGAAAGAAAGAGAGAGAGAGAGAGAGAAAGAGAGAAAGAGAGAGACCAAAAGAGAGAAAGATACTAACCAAGCCTCTGCGGCACGAACAGATTCATATAAAGGCAGTCCTCGGCCGCTCTCGTCAGCCGCCCGTACATCCGATGCATGTGGTCGAAGCGTTCGGCGGAAGTGAATTTTAGTGCGCTTAAAACAGCGATGATTCGGAATCGTCGCCATCATTACACCAATAATAGCCGTTACTGCCCTCATCATAGACTCGTTCAACTTTGCAATTTGCAATTAGGAAAACAGCGAGGCGGAAAGTTGACAGCACAAAATATATCGGCGATACGGCGTTTTTGGAAAAAAACGTAAGTAAATAAGTAAGTAAATACATAAATAAATAAGTGAATTAATAAATTAATAAGTGTATAAATAAGAAAATAAATAAATAAGTAAATAAATAATTTTAAAAAATAAAAATAAATAACTCAATAAATAAGTAAATAAATATGTCGTCGCCTGGCCTCGGATTCGGATGAATCTTCTCCGACTGAATGCACGACGGCTGGACACGCCGTGCGTCCTTCTCTTGATGCGTCCATTTGGCTGCCGAGATGGCCATGTTGAAGCGATGCTTGAAGAAAGGGGATTACTATAAATAAATCAGCAAAGTCCACGAATGCCAAGTTCTCGGCTTAAAAGACTAGACTATTTTATGACGTTTATTTTATGCCGATATGGCCATGTTGAAGCGATGCTTGAAGAAAGAGGGGATTATTAATATTATTTTTATTTTTTTTTATAATATTTAGAAAAAATATATCTAAAAAAATATATTCCATTCACGTGTTCAAGATAATTTAAACGACAAAGAACTCTATTATTGTAAAAGAAAAAATACGATGTTTGCACGAAAATCTGTTTGGTCGATAGTTATCATTTCCGTCATAATCAAGTTTATACAAACTTCACCAAAAGCGAGACGAAAATCAGGTGCATGGGAAATAGCCCAGTCTATTAAAGTTAATGAAACTCTTTGAACCACCGGCAACAATTTTCTTTGACTTTATCTAGAAAGAAATATTTAAAAAAAATGTTCATTTTCGAGAATAACTAACATTAATTATTACTATAAAAAAAACTGGAAAAAAAATATTTTTAGATTTTCAAATAACATTTCTCCAATCATTATAAACAATTAATCTATTTGAGTCGCACATCTCTGTAAAATCACATGTCCTTGTGTCTCTTGGTGATCAGGCAAAAAGGCGCGAATTCAAATCAGAGTTTTTTTTCTTCAAATAAATATTACCTGTCCGGTAGGCGCGACTCCGTATGGCACGCCCAAGTATTGCGCCACCGGCGGCAGGTCGTCCGTGCCCGGCGAGACGACCTCGCCGCGCACGACGCCCCATGACGTGGAGACGGTTCGCGGGTCGGAGGCCCTGAGGTTTACACTATTTATATTATTATTTTTTTCATGTATGTGCAGATAGGTATATTTTTTTACTGTTGTATGATTTCTTTCAATTTGCTTTCACAAAAAAAATTAATATTCGAAATGGGAAATAGACGACGACGAGGATCGAAGGCACAGGGTGGGGAAGGGGGCTCATTTTACTTCCATATTCCATATGTATAAAAGCACAGAAATAAATATATTTAAAAAAAACATGATTAAGGAATAAATGAATAAATAAAATAATAGAATAACAGTAGAAATATCATACCACGCAACCATTGAAGTGGCCGCGTTGATGATGAGGAGAATCGCGAGTGAAAGCGTCAAAGTCATCACACACAAGAAAAGAAAGCGTTGAAAACTACGCTTTTGGCTACGGTTTGAATCGTCATAGAAAATCCTAACGGTTAGGACCGTAGGAATCGGGTCATTTCAAAGCGTTGGTTTGAAAGCGTTGGGTAAGAAAGCGTTAGAAGCCCTCGGTGAGGGCAAAGCGTTGAGACTAACGCTTTCGTCTCTTTTTTTCTCAACGCTTTGCAAAGCTGAAAATCGTTGCGATCAACGCTTTGCAAACCTGAAAAGCGTTGGGGGGTCTACGCTTTCCAAAAAGTCGGCCGAGGCGCCTCTAAAAGCGTCATTCTCAACGCTTTCAACCCCAACGATATGGCCAAAACGCGTTCTCAACGCTTTATTTTCTTGTGTGCATTGGACGTCCTTCTCGTAATTTCGCAAGTGCCAAGCGGAAGACAGGCAGAAGAATTCCTTTTGCTATCTTCTCATTGCTCACGGGACACCAGGTGGTTCTCAGAGACTTGTACCAGTGATTAATTGTGGACTAGCCTGGAATGTTGATTGTTGTTCGGGCAAACTGTTCGCGATAAATCATAATATGTAAATAAAGATATTCAGACATATAAAAGAAATAGAAGCCAAGCAAGTGCACGACGAAAAAAAAACCGCTCAATAACGCTTATGCATCTTATTGAAGTTTAATTGTATACATATTTACATTCATCAAAGAGCACTTGAAGAGCCTTTCACATATCAAGTGTATTTGAACAAAATTTTGGTTAGGCAGAATAACCACGGCATAATGTTAGATGATAGTGGAAAAAAAATTAACTTATAAATGTTAAAATGTAGACTTAATGGCACCAGCAAGAGAGAAGGCGTTCGTTTGAAAGGACAAGGAGAGAAGAACACTCAAATGCATCTAGTTTGGAAGGAGATTGGTCGAAGATGCGCGCAAGAAGCGAAGGAAGAATATGGACGAAGAAAGCGTCATATTTTACTAATTAGGAAGCGGCAGGGTCTCTGTCAGTTTTCCTAGCCCCTTATCTATATCTTCTTTTTCTCTCTGAACTTTCCACTTGTCTTGTCTCTCAATCTCGTTTTTCTCTCTCTCTCTCTCATTCTCTCTCTCTCGCTTTCTCTCTCTCTAACTCTATCTCTCTCTAACTCTCTCTCTCTCTCTTTGTTTCTCTCTCTCTAACTCTCTCTCTCTCATACTCTCTAACTGTCTCTCTCTCACCATTCATCCACGACTTTGCACGGGGATCCCCAGGGGGAACGGAGCTAGCTGGCAGGAGTCGGCTGCTGAGAGATCAACGGGTGGGCTGTGTGTGGTGCCTGGGCATGTATGTATGTATGATGGGCCTCATGGGGAATGACGAGTTAATGGTGTGAAGGAGTGAGAGAGAGAGAGAGGACTGACAGAGAGAGAGGACTGAGAGAGAGAGAGAAAGAGAGAGAGAGATTGTCAGAGAGAGAGCTGACCATTAGAGAAAGAGATAGTGGAAAGGAAACGATATTAGAGCTAGACAGATAGAAAAAGAGAATGAGAAAGAGAGAGAGAAAAAGGAAGAGAGAGAGGGAGAGATATTGAGAGAGACGATAGAGAAGAGAGCAAAACATTCAAACAGCTGCAAGCTTCCACGATGAACATGCCATTTGTCAGCGTTATATTCGTTAGCATTGAACATGATCACTGGAATATGTATCACAAATTTCCGTAGACTAATAAAAGAACAAGAAACGCGAACTTGTGTAAACATATGCAAATTAAATACATATATGTATGTAGGTAAAGGCTATTAAAACGGAACGTCAAAGTATATAGAGTTCGCGAACATCCCTTTCTCTCTCAATCTCTCTCTTTCTCTTTCTCTCTCTCTCCTCCACTCTCTCTCTTTCTTCCACCCTCTCTCACCCTTCTCTCTCTCTCTGTCTCTCTCTCACTCTCTCCTGCCAGTCAACCATTTGCGTGCCATTCACTCACTCCCTCCTGTCTTTCCCCGTCGGCAGTTTCTCATTCTTCCTCATGGCGAAGAGGATCTAGAAGAAAGTGAGAGAGAGAAAGAGCGAGAGAGAGAGAGGGAGAGAAGGAGAGCGAAGAGAGAGAGAGAGACAGACAGACATAGAGAGGCCGTTCATCGTCTTGGAGGACTACGTGGCGGAACCTTCTTAGGCGCGCCCGCTAATCAGCTCATTTGTGCCGAGCGTGCTCATGAAGGACCCATTCTTGGTCATGGAATCCAATCGGAGCATTTCCCCTCTCTCACTCTCATGGTCAGCCTCTCTCTCTCTCTCTCTCTCTCTCTCTCACTCCCAGTCTTGCTCTCTTTCTCTCTCTCTCTAGTCTGTCTCTCCCTCTCTAGTCTCTCTCTCTCTCTCTTTCTCTTTCTCTGGCTATTCTGGTTAAAGATCTAATTAATATTTTCAATAGCTTCTTGTTCTTTCTTCGTTCTCACAATCAGTGAGACTCTCGAGCTCTCTTTCTGATTCAGTCTCTCAATATCTCTCGCTCCCTCTCTCTTATTCTCTCCCTTCTCCATCTCTCACTCTCGTTCTTTCTCTCCCTCTTTGTCATTACACTCCTTGGACGATATGCAACAGGTTCACTGAAGGCAACAATAACATCCCGTGACAGCGAGAGTTCTGTGCACTTTTTGTGTTCTCAGTGCATAGGGGAAGATAATGCAAGAGAAAGAGAGAGAGAGAGAGAGAGAGGGCAAAAAAGAGAAACATAGAAGGAGAGGAAATATGTACAGAGACAGCATGATAGAGAGCGCAACTGTGTGTACATTCACATAAACAAAATCTCTCTCTCTCTCTCTCTCTCTCTGCATTCACTCTACATTGCCAAAAAGCTGGCAGGCAAGCCTTACTACGTACATACATGTATGGACGAGGAAGCGAGAGTGATATAGAGAGGGGGTGAGACAGAGAGGAGTGAGGGAGAAAGGGAGGAAGGAGGAGAGATAGCGAGAGAGTGAGAGAGAAAGAGAGAGTGAGAGAGAAAGAAAGAGAGAGAGAAAGAGAGTGTGAGAGAGTGGCAGAGAAGAGTACATCTAAGAAAAGTAGTTGGAAACGGATGACAAATGGGCAGGCGTGCTATGTGCCAACTAGCAAGAGTCTGATTATGCAAATTCGCGCGTGTGTCCACTACTGCCCTCGGGCTGGCAGACGACCGCTCGCCAAGGGAGTAATGCGAGGAGACTGGCACCGACTTTAGCCATGTGTTAACTTGCTTCAAGCATACGGGTTCGGGCGAGAGAGAGAGAGAGAGAGGGGGGGGGGAGAAAGAAAGAAAGAGAGAGAAAGGAGAGAGATAGAGAGAGAGAGAGAAAGAGCGAGAGAGAGAGAGAGGAGTTAACCAAAAAGAGTTGTAGGCCATGATAAGATCTAGAGAGCCACAGATGATTTCTTCCAAGAACGCGTATTGTCAGTACTCTTGTCTAGCTCGCATCAAATGTTATGGCAGGCAGCAACAAGAAAGCGGCCGGGAGGGGTATGACAGAAGAGATGTCACTTGATCAGAGACAGGTGTGTGCGAGACAAGAAGACAACTGGGGTTTATTTCGCATTTTTGTTTCTCTCTCTCTCTGTCACTCTCTCCATCTCTCTCTCACTCTCTCTGTATCTCTCTCTCTCCCTCTTTTGTCACTCTCTCCATCTCTCTTTCTCTCTCTCTCTCGCTGTATTTCTATCCTATTTCTCTCTCTCTCTCTCTTTGTCATTCTCTCCATCTCTCTCTCTCACCCACTCTCTCCGTTCCTCTGAATCTCTCTGGAAACTCCCGGACCTGGCCAGAAAGTAGAGACCCTTTCCCCTGCAACCGATACAGCAACCCGGAGAAGAAAGCTAAAACTTCAAGAAGTCATCTCTTTTTCAGTATCGCTTTTCTGCCATGGCCGGTAACCTTTACTCATTTCTTGCTAATATCATTTTTCTTCCTCTGCTCATTCTCTCTCTCTCTCTCTCTCTCTCTGTCTCTTGCTCTCCTCCTAACTTACTCTCTCACTATCTTCCTGTCTCTATGTCTCCCTCTCTCCTTCTCTCTCTCTCTTTCTCTCTCTCTCCTCTCTCTCCTAACTACAGGCTGATTGTTGTCGTATGGGGCAGAGAGCAGAAGCAATCATATATCTACGTTTCTGCAGGTGGAGTGATGACAGCTGCTTGTATCTCATCCTCATCGGGTCTCGGTCGGGACAGAGAGAGAGAGAGAGAGAGAGAGAGAGAGAGGAGAGCGATTCGAAAAGAGAGAGATATATATAGATAAATGAGAGAGAGTGAATAAGAGAGAGAAAACGAGAGAGAGAGAGAGAGAGAGAGAGAGAGAGAGAGAGAGAGAAAGAGAGAGAGAGGAGAGAGAGAGAGAGAGAATGAGAGATATAATAAAGAGGGAGCGACAATGAAGACAACGTTTTTTTCCAGCTCTTCTCATGTTCCTTTCTCCGTTTCCTTCAAGACATTGCCGAAGGAAGGTAATTCGAGGGTCGGCAACGATGGCTGATCAGGAGAAGATTTGCAGGCGAAGGAGAGAAAGAGAATCAAAGTAGGAGAGAGAGAGAGAGAGAGAGAGAGAAAGAGAGAGAAAGAAAGAGAGGAGATGAGAGTGAGAAGGTGGGAGGGAGAGAGAGGGAGAGAGAGCGAGAGAAAGAAAGAGAGAGCGAGCGAGAGAGAGACCAGAGAATCAGACAGAATGCCGGAAGAAAGACAAGCGAGTGAAGTGAATGAAGGGTACATCTCAACAAAGTGTGTATGTGTCCGTCTAACGTCGGTGAGGAGTGGTGCGAAATCGAATTTGGCTACCCGAAAGGCCTATTCGGAAGGACGAAAAGGGCAAGGAAGGTTGGCATGGAGAGGGAGAGATTGGGAGAGAGAGAGTTAGAGATGAGAGAGAGAGGGAGAGAAAGAGAGAAAGAGAGAGAGAGAGAAAGAGAGAGAGAGAGAGAGAGAGAGAGAGAGAGAGAGAGAAGAGAAAGAGAGAGGAGATGGGCGGAACGAAGTATTTATGTACATTAATGCCGTAATGGTGACGTCATTCACCTCGTGTTTCTAACGGAAATCTTTTCCTTTTTGGAACGGCTGATTGACCCCATCTCTGGTCGGGAGGGGAAGGAAGTGTGAGAAAGATTGGAAAGAGGAGAGAGTGAAAGGGAGAGCAAGTGGAGAGAGAGAAAACAGAGAGATGAGTGAGAGAGATAAAACAGAGAGAGAGGAGGGAGAGAGAAAGGGAGAGAGAGAGAGGAGAGAGATAAAACAGAGAGAGAGAGAGAGAGTGAGGAGAGAGAGTGGGAGAGAAAGAGAGAAAGAGAGAAAGAAAACGATATGCACAAAGTGTGGAGAAGGTGAACGCTTCTGGCGAGCGCGCCAAATTTGTCTCGTCGAGTGCCACACTGGGCCAGGAGGGAATTGGATAGGACGCGTGTGTGTTCGGAAGCGGACGGACGGCTGCAAGACAGAAATGAAATGCAACTTGGAAAGGAGAGAGAGAGGGGGAAGAGAGAGAGAGAGAGAGGAGAGAGAGAGAAAGAGAGAGAGAATTATAGAGAGGGGTTCAGAGAGAGAGAGAGAGAGAGAGAGAAACAGCGAGAGAGAGAGAGAGAGAGAGAGAGAAACAGCGAGAGAGAGAGAGAGAGAGAGAGAGAGAAAAGGAAGTAAGGAATTGGAACAAGAGAAAAGAGAAAGTAGGCGAGGAGTTGCAAGAAAAAAGAGAACAGCGGCTTGATCAAAGAACAAACTTTTCTTTTACTTATTAATGCCGCGTGCTCTCCAGAGTGTCCGTTCTTGTGCGTGTTTGATTGATATGCATGGAAAAGAAAGAAGCCAGAAAAATCAAGTTTGAATTCGCGCGCTTTTCAGAATTTTTTTCTTTTTCGTTTCTTGGAAACATAGCAAGAGAGCAGGCAAATAGCGAACATGCGTGTTTAAACTTGAAAATTTTAGAAGTAAAAGAAGAAGAAGAAGAAAAGTTGAGGACATATTTTTGATATGCTAGATAGAATAATGCAGATAACGAGGAACGAAAATCAGTGTGTAATTATAATGAAGGTCATAAAGAAATCCGAGCTAGTGCGTTGTGCAAAACAATATAGAGAACGATACAAAATGATAATATTATCACTGATTTGTATACAATTGAATAGCAGGAGAACTGGTATGAACGAGCAAAACAATAGAGTAATTCCTGCTAAGGTAAATTGAGAAATTCATCATGTAAGCTGTGCTTGTTGGTGCAATTTACAAGAAAAATTTATATATACATACATATCATTTAGAAAAGTAGTAAAATATCCATAATAAAATGGCTGAAATAGGAATTGCAGTGATAAGTAATACAGCTGTTTTTTTAAGAGAGAATCAGAGAAAGACGGAGATTTAAAGCAAAAGAGAGGGAAAAGAGAGAGAGAGAGAAGAGATTGAAAGGGTAAGAGAGAATCAGAGACTGAGAGAAAGAAAAAGAGGAAGAGAAAGGGAGAGAAGGAGGGAATAGAGAAAGAAGAGTGAGAAAGAGAGAGAAATCCGAAGAAAAAACACGGTCTCCAGATAGCCACTGCTGCAAATGTTGGGAGAAATGTGAAATATTGGCCCTTTGCCAGGAAGATTAAAGAATGCTTCAAAAAAAGGCAGACAAAAATGGATTCTGAGGAAATGGCTGAATCAGCAAGTAAAACCTGCAAAAAGTAAACATTAAAGATTAGAACCGAAAAGTTGAACTTTAATTTTGAAGTAGTGATAAATGGAAAGAGTAAGAGAGAGAGAGTGAGCGACAGAGAGAGTAGAGAGAGTGAGCGACAGAGAGAGTATTTTAGAGAGAGAAGAGAAATATAGAGATAGCGAGAGTTTGAGAGAGTGGGAGAGAGAGAAGAGATATCGGAAGCAATCTAATTTCAACTGATTGCTTGTCAGCTGACAATGAGCGTGAGAAGTGGGCTCTATGCGAAGAAAAGAAGGAGATTGAGATAAAGAGGAAGGAAAGAGAGAGATAGAGAGATAGAGAGAGAGAGAGAGAAAGGGAGGGAGAGGGAGGGAGAGAGAGAAAGAGAGAGCTACTTCGAAGAACAAACATTTAAGACTACATATTATTGAGAACAATCGCCATTCAAAAAGCAATCACCATCTCTAATTCTCTCCCTTTTTAGTACAATACGATGCAGAGAAAACTGCGTGAGAACAAGAAAATATTTACAAGCATAGGCAATCGACTTTCTTGAGCAAATACTGTAAGGATGTAAGTAGGCATAGAAAGCAAAGCGTAACAACAATGTAGAAGAGAAAGAGGGCCTAACAATCAGGGAGAGAGAGAGAGAGAGAGAAAGAGAGAGAGAATGGGAGAGAGTTAGGAAAAAGGTGAGAGAGTGCGAGGGAGAGGAGATAGGGCGAGAGGGAAGTAGAGAGAGAGAGAGAGATAAAGAGAGAAAGAGAGAGAATGAGCGCAACGATCATTAAGCGAAATATAGAGCAAGTTACGAAGCAAGACCGGTGGAGAGAGACAGAAAGGAATCAAGCAGTTCTCTTTTTTTCTCTAATTTTAATTTTCTTTGAATATGTATAAGCTATCCATGCCATTGGAATGTGTCTCACTAACAAGTAGCATTATGTATGCGAATCAATAGAACAGTCACGAACGATCGAGCAATTTGTTGAACAATCGAAGTCTGATGAAAGGGGCAACGACAGCAATTTGTATCTTCTGGGACACAAAAGTCGAGAAATGTGCGAAGTTAACAGAAGCACCGACGGGAGAGAGAGAGAGGGAGGGAGAGAAAGTGAAGGGAAATGCGGGTGTTAGAGATTAGCGATAGGAGGGTCAAGCGGAGAGAGAGAGAGAGAGAGGGCGAGAGAGAGAGAGAGAGGGAGAGGGAGAGAGATCGAGGGAGAGAGAGAGAGCGACTTTGAGCGGAAGACGGTTAGTTGTGAGTTGTGCTCCTGAATGGGATTAGTGCTCGCGAAGGATGGACTGGGGGGAGGGCGCCTAACCGAATGTGGCCTGAGGGACGATGGGGGTGGGTGAGGGGTGACAAGGGGCCACAAGGTGGCGGACAGCTCCTTCGTTCCGAGAGAGAGAGAAAGAGAGAGACAGCGAGAGAGAGAGAGGGAGACAGACAGACAGAGGGAGAGGGTGAGAGACAGACAGAGTAGTGGGAGAGAGAGAGAGGACGTGAGGACATTGCCCCAGGTGGTGATAAGATAACAAAACAAGAAAACAACATCTAAAGAACAAAAATAACATCAATAGAAAGAAAGAAGGTTTGAAAAGTTCAAGCAATAAGTTACCAGGGGATTATTATCATCTGCACAGGTGATTCTAGTCAGAACAAATGAAATGAATATCAGCATTTCGTTCTGTAGGAGATCGACCCATGATGTACTGGTGAAAAAATGCAATAATCACAAGAAGAAAGACAGGATGAATATCATGTTCCGATGTTTTATTTTCGCTACCGTATTTACTAAAAACGAAATGACATTTAGTTTTAAGAAAAAAATTTTCTTCAATTCTTGTGATTCTTTTATTTATTTGAAGAGCAGAGTAAACCGTAGATTTAAAAAAAGATGCATTTTGAAGGACCATTTTAGGTTGGATCAGTATAATTTATATCAGGGAATCTTCATTTGCCGGTGGTTCTCGTGAGAACAAATGAAATAAACTGTCAACTTGGCATTCTTTAAGTGATATGTAAAAAAGATGGGGCTGAAAAATTATGTATGTAGATAATAATAAAAAAAGGATATATTTTAAAGGAGCTGTTTAGGAGGTGCTGAGAAGCTGGCTGACGAGATATGGCGGCGTGCACCAAGATAGAAGAAGAAGAAGAATCTTCTTCCCCCCCGCGGATACGTCCCCTGGAGACATCGCTTAACGAGGCCGAAGACAATAAGGAAAAGAGGGAACAGAGAGAGAGAGGGAGAGAGAGAGAGAGAAAGAGTTAGAGGGAGAGAGAGGAGCGAGGGACGAGAGAGAGATACAGAGAGAGAGAGAGAGGGAGAAAGAGGGAGAGTGAAGAGAGAGAGAGAGAGGGAAAATGAAGGGAGAGATAGAGAGAGTTAGAGAGAATAGAGATGAGAGCTAGACAAGCAGTGTGAGAAGATAATGGAGTAGTCGCCGGGAGTGGACGGATGCTAGTTGTCGGCGAACTGACAACAAGATGAAGTAGAAGAGTTGTGACTGTCCGGGGGAGGGAGAGAGATAGAGAGAGGGAGGGGAAGGGCAGAGAGAAAAAATTGAAAGAAGCAAAGAGAGAGAGAAAACAGGGAGACGGAAGAGAAAGAGAAAAAGAGAGATAGAGAGGGAGAGAGAGAGAGGGAGAGAAGAGAGAGAGAGAAAGAAAGAGAGAGATTGAAAAAGATGAAGAGGAAATGACAGCGAGCGTCAGTTTCTACCGCCATCATCTTTTTTAGTGTTGCCACCGTATGCTTAAATTTTTTTTGGCGAAGCTCAGCTCACTTTTTCACATATGTATGCTCAGCAGACACACACGTCATCCATCTGTCAACTGTTCCATTTTTAGTGCGAGGGGGGGGGGCGAAGGCGCTATTTACCAATTCTATTCCTCAGAAACATAACTTGTTCAGTCATATCTCTTGCACTTGAGATTTTTGGCAGTCAATTAGGCCGGGAAAGAAATCACCGCCAGAAACTGATTAGATCACAATTGAAAACATTGGCTCTGCAGAACAGCACATTGTTCCATTAAATTCTTCTAAAGAAGACCCCCACCAAAATTTGCACTGTACTGATCCGAATGGATCATTTGGACTATTGCTATTCAAAAAAGGAACTCAACAAAAGCAGCACTTTGGTTATTAGGAGTTTTTAGCAACCTATCTCGGACGGCTTTTCGCAAGTATGGGACTAGTTCATTTTGAAACGGGTACCTTATCCCTCTCCTCCCATCTCACTGCTTTGAGCCCTTCGTACTCTCTTTATAGAAAAGGCCGGCTAATGTCGGTTGCGAGCGTCGATATACCGCACCAACGCACGAATCTGTTGGCAACGGTGGCCACAGTGTTGCCCTGCTAATTTTTTTGAAAAATGCGGGAAGTTTAAATAATATTCTTGGTAGCAATTTGGCGCGATGTTTGAAAATTTTCCCATACTAAGCAAAAGTGAATGGAGTTCCACTATTTCAATGTGCTGTGCAGAACACAGAATTGAGGTGGAGGAAATTCGTAGAAAAAGAGCACTGGAGTAGAGCGAGCGAGATAGGGAGCGAGGGAGAGCGTGAGGAAGACAGAGAGAGAGAGAGTGAGAGACAGATAGAGATAGAGAGAGAGAGAAGCGAGAGAGAGAGAGAGAGTGAGAGAGCTAGAGAGAGAGAATGAGTGTGAGAGAGAGAGAGAATTTTGAAGACGGGGACATTCGGCTGCGAGTAGTTAATGAGGAAGAGTAGTCTGGTCTGGCCGCCGGCAAGGAAAGTGGAAGGAGAGTGTGCCTCGACTGAGGTGTGCAGCGGCGAGGAGATGGAAAGGGTGGAGGAACACGCCCCAGGGGACGATGGCAGAAGGCATGAGGAAAGTCTTCTACTCTCTCTCTCTAACTCTCTCTCTCTCTAGCTCTCTCTCGCTATCTCACTCTCGCTCCCTCTCTAGCTCTCTTTCTCTCTCTAGTTCTCTCTTTCTCGCTATCTCTCTCACTGCTAACTGTCACTCTTTCTCTCTGTCGATTCAATCTCTCTTTCTCTCTCTCTCTAGCTCTCTCTCTCTCTCTCGCTATCTCTCTCTCTCACTAGCTGTCTCTCTCTCTATCTCTCTCCTAGATTCCCTCACCTCCACCTCATTCACTCCTCCATCTTCCCAAATTGCACCGACTTCTCTCTGTCTCGTTGAGAAGCCCATCACCGTTCATGCGCCGTTTTTTGATTGTAGGATGAGATGGCTCAAAAAAAAATTAGAGAGAGAGAGAGAGAGAAAGAAAGATTGAAAGTGAGAGTAGGAGAGAAGGGAGAGATATTGAGAGAAAAGAGAGGGTGCGAGGGGAGAGAGAGAGAGCGAGAAGGAGAGGGAGATAGAGAGGGAGAGAGAGAGAGAGAGAGCGAGAAGGAGAGGGAGATAGAGGTGAGATAGAAAAGGATAGATATTCAGACTTGATAAGAAGAAGAAGAAGCCTACCGAAACCACAAAGGAAGAGCGCTTCTTGGAAAGAGCCAAAGAGAAAGCTTTTTGATGTTTTTTTTTCGAATTTCCACCAAAAAAAACCAATATTTTATAATGGTAAAAGTGATGAAAATTATTAATAAATTCTTTAATTAATTGACTACGTAATAGAAAGACAAAGGATACAAGAAAATAAGATTTGCAATGAACACATGTTTCCTGACAATGAGGCATATCACACGATGATACTGCAAAGAAGCAATAAAGCAAAAAATAGAGAGAAAGAGACAGGGAGAGAGAAAGAAAAACAGAAATAGACAGAGAGAAAGCGAGAGAGAGAGACGGAGAGACAGACAGAGAGAGGGAGAGTGAGGGAGAGGGAGGGAGAGAAAGAACAGGTGCTGGGTCTTTCTCTGTTGCCCTGATCTCTCTCTCTCTCTCTCTCTCTATCTCTCTCTCTCTCCGTATTCCCTGCTCACTTTCTCCTGTCCCTGTCCCGTTCATTTTCTCGAGAACTTCTCTTCCGTCTACTCCGTATCTCCCGTTTAATTAATTGCAAGAGAATGACTCTCTTTAGTATCTCTGTCGTACTTTCCTTCTCTCTCTCTCTCTCTCTCTCTCTCTCTCTTTGTCTCTTCCCCATCAACGTCATGATAGCTTCACGTTCTGCAATCTTTTTTTCTTCTCTTTTCTGAATCAGCAGCAGTTTCCTTCCGTCATTGCGAAGAGAGAGACAGAGAGAGAGCGAGACAGACAGCCAGAGAGAGTAACAGAGAGAGAGAGAGATAGAGAGAAGGAGAGGGACAGAGAGAGCGAGAGATAGTTAGATAAAAGGAAAAAAATGACAGCTCTTCCTTCCTTCCGGCCTATTCTCGTCTTCATTCAGGTTCACGGATATATGGGTATTGACACGAAAAGCGGGGAGATGGCACAGTAAGAAAAAGATAAGAAAAGGTAGGAAGGAACGAGAGAAATGGAGAGAGAGCGAGAGAGAGGGAGAGAACGAGAGAGAAAGATAGAGAAAGAGAGAGAGAGAGAAAAGAGAGAGAGAGAGAGAGAGAGAGAGAGAGAAGGAATGAGACAGGAAGAAAAAACATCAAATGGCTGATGACGCAACTGCAAGATGAGTAGGAGGCTAGCAAGCTTGGTTAAATAAATATTATGAAGAAATCGCAACAATAAAGTAAATAAAAGATTTCAAGAGGATAAAATACAGTAAAGAGCCATTAGAATTCTTGTATAAATAACAGATTAGAAGAGGGGCTTTCCTTCGACCTAACTAAATTCTCATTTTTTAGAAACTTGTACAAATGTATATTAATCCTTAAAAAAAAAAATATTTACTATGATACCATTCCTAATTAATCAAAGTGAATGAATCAAAGTATTACATGCATGTTTATTTGAAAATAAAAGAGAAAAATTTTCTACCTAAAACAAATAAAGTCCAGGTGGTTTCCCTTCGCAACTCAACATAATTAGGCTTTTAGCCAGCTGTTCAGCTGATATATACACATCAACTAGGTTTCAAGAAGGTGCAGAAATAGAAAAATATAATCAATTGATTCTTTTTCCTCTACGTATATGTAAATAGGCGATCTTTTAAGGATTTGTCTATCTCACGTGCTACTATTAGATATTTTAATATTTTAGGAAACTATCTTATTTATTTTTAAACACATTTATCATACTACGCACATGCACATTAATCCTTCGTAAAAGTAGCCTGGTAAATTATTGGAGAGACCGAAGGAACAATTAACCGAAAGAGCAATCGAGCACAGAACAAGGGTGATACTGGAAGTGAGTGAAAGAACTATGAGAGAGACGAAAAGAGAGAGAGAGAAAGAGTCGAAGAAGGAGAGAGGAAGAGAAGAGAGAGAGAAAGAGCGAGAGATAGGCAAAGTTGTATATTCTATTTGTGCCTAATGAGAAAAGAAGCTCGCGTTCGGGTCCAAGGTAATCTTGACGTTGATCTCTATTACTGCTTATATTTCTGTTTGCTCTGTTTCAAACAGAAAAAGCAGCAAGAATGCGATCGAACAGTTTGCTACTTACATACTATACTGCTTATGATTAGCTGTTACAACAAGTCACATCACATCACAAACAAACATACACACATATCTACTTCTAATTAGATTCCGTCGTATACCTAATTATATTCCGTCCCTGATTAGAGGGGTGGGGGTCATCGAATCGCCCTCAAAAATATAACCCAACTACAAGGAGGGGGTGGGAGATTCAGTACCTGATTATAGGGGTGGGGTCATGGAATGGACCTCAAATACAGTGAGAGAGGTGTTTTAAATATATGATTAGAGGGGTCATCGAACGGGACCCAAATACGACGGGGGGGGGGGGGGGGAGAGAGTTTAAGATTCAATCACTGATAAGGGGGCATTAAATGTACCCACGAATACGGGAGGGGGTGCGCTTGGACGCAGAGATTTTGGAATGACATGCGTCATGGCTCCTGCGGACGTCGGATGTGAAACCAAAGTGCACCAATGGAAGGGAAAGGCAAGAGGTGCTGTCATCAGGTAGCGGGCTATTCTTGGTAGGAAGTCAGAGCGAGAATGAGACGAGAGAGAGAGGGAGAGAGAGGTGAGAGAGAGAGGAGAGAGAGATAAAGTGAGGAGAGATATAGTGATAGGTGAGAAGGAGAGAGAGAGAGAGAGAGTGAGAACGAGAGAGAGAGAGTGAGAGAGACAGAGAACGAGAGAGAGAGAGAGTGAGAGAGGGCTAGACAAAGATTTCGAGACATTGAAATAGAAGCGAAGTACAGAGATGCATATCAAATGTCAACGGAGGCAAGGAAAAGCTGATGCTGGTAAGAAGGAGAAGGGGACAAGGGCTGAAGCACGAAAATGATCCTCTGTATCGCTGCGGTTCTCTCCTCTCCGCTCTCTCCGCTCTCTCTCTCTCTCTCACTCTCTCTTTCTCTCTCTCTCTTTCTCTGTCTCCCTTTGCCTCTCTCCCTCCGTATAGAACCCTCAGTCTCTCTCTCGCGCTCTCTCTCTCTCAATCTCTCTCTCTCTCTCTCTTCCTCAACATAACATACATACTTCCCCATGTCAATATAATGTATTTGAACAATATTTCCTTCACAGGCTGAGCAAAAGATCATAGGCGGACGTTTTGTAGAAAATCAAACAAATATATGTCGATTTATAAATAACAACATATGTATGTACATACATACATAAATAAAATAATAATAATAATGACTTGATCAAGAACGCAATAGAGCACAAAAAATATGATGAACAGCACGGACTGAAAAGTATATGCTCCGGCAGGATCAATCTTGTGTTGTCGTTTGACCCATCTCTCGCTCTCCTTCTCTTTCTCTCTCTCTCTCTCTCTCTCTCTCTCTCTCTCTTTCTTTCTCTCTCTCTCTCTCTCTCTCTTTTTCTCTCTCTCTCTCTCTCTCTCTCTCTCTCTTCCCCTCTCTCTTGCTCTCTCCATCTAGCTCCATCTCTCTTTCTCTTTAACTCTGGCTCTCCTTTCTCTCTCGCTCCCTCTCTAGCTCTTTTCCTTTTTCTCTCTATGTCTTGCTGTCAACCTCCCCTTCCCTTTCCACTCGGGACCCTCATCATGCCACGCTCTTGGCGCCGCTCTCGTGTCTCTGTTTGTGTGTAATGTAGAGAGAGAGAGAGAGAGAGAGAGAGAGAGAGAAAGGGAGACTGAGAGAGAGAGAGAGACAATGAGAGAGATAGAGAGAGACAATGAGAAACAATGAGAGAGAGAAAGAGAGGGCGAGAGAGAGAGAAAGAAAGAAAGAGAGAGAGAGAGATAGAGAGAGAGAGATAGAGAGAGGAGAAGCAATGCAAAGATGTGATCGGGTGCCTCAGGGTTGGCGAGAAGAGAGAAGAGTCAACTCATGCCTCTTCTCCCGCCTGTAGCAATGCAGGGATGATCCGTTCTCTCTCTCTCTCTTATCTCTCTCTTTTCTCTCTCTCTCTTTTTTCTCTCTGTGCCGGTCTCTAGTTCTCTTTCAAAGTCTTTTCACTTAACTCCTCTCTCTAAAATTCCAATTTCACCTCAATAATGCTTCAAATATGCAAATGAATGTTAAATTTTTTTGTTTAGAGTATTGTGCATAAGAAGTATCTAACAATGGACAACATATAATGATTCGCTATAAATATTCAGAGGGAAAAAGAGAAGAGAGGGAGGGAAAAACTTATTACATAAGTTTTATTTATTAATATATTCTATTTTGTTCGTAAGATGCGATTCTTGGTATAAAAATTTTTCAAAGCAAAATTTTTCATAAATGTCTTCTTGTTAGCAAACAATTTCGCATCGACTCTCCATTTCCTATCTCACCTCAATAGTGCTTCAAGTATGTATGCATACGAGATTACTTCTTCATAATAACAAGATGAAGAAAAATCTAACAATTGGCAACGCACGATGACTTGCTGTGATAATTGCACACTCTGGTGTTAGCTCGTAGCTCTTGTGGCGCAATCGGCAGCGCGTTCGGCTGTTAACCGAAAGGTCGGTGATTCGAACCCACCCAGGAGCGAATATTTTGTGTAACTTTGTTTTCATTCCGACATTGTTAGGTTTTAAACAAAGTGAAGCTGTTTAACGAATACATTTTTTAGCGGTCGGAGTCTGATCATAACATTAATGCAAATACCAGAGATAATTAAAATGATTGAAGCCGGCAATAAACCACCTGTATAAACGATGACTATTAGCACGTGTTTTCTTACTATTATTTTTTG
This sequence comes from Allodiplogaster sudhausi, assembly GCA_945643635.1. Taxonomy (NCBI): domain Eukaryota; kingdom Metazoa; phylum Nematoda; class Chromadorea; order Rhabditida; family Diplogasteridae; genus Allodiplogaster; species Allodiplogaster sudhausi. The sequence goes on from CALZFC010000257.1 coordinate 1,002,933, forward strand.
CATAGGTGAAAAAAAAAAAAACGAGAAGTGAAACATGAACAGAAATTATTCGACAGCTCAGATGGATGTTCAGGAGAAAAGTACATATATGAAGCAAAGTTTCGATAACGAGAAATTTTTTTATGCACAATGTTTCAGAGAGAAAGGTAAAGGAGATGAGAGAGAGCGAGAGAGCGAGAGAGAGAAATATATTACTTATTTTTGTTGATATTTTCTTTTAAAATGCACTTCTTGATTTAAATAAAGCTTTCATTTTTGACATAAATTTTTTTTTCGTCCAGAACATGTCTCATTGTCAGACTTGTCCCATGTGTCAAAACATTATATAAATAAATAAATAGGAAATAAATAAATAAATAGATAAATAAATAATAGATAAATAATTAAATAAATAAATAAATAAATAAATAAATAAATAGATAAATAAATAAATAGATAAATAATTAAATAAATAAATAAATAATTAAATAAATAAATAAATTAATTAATTTTATATATATATATATTCCCCCCCTTATTGTTAGAAGAGTCAAAGAAAAAGCATCAAAGAAATAGGTTCTATCATCCGCATCGTGTTTACACCCGCTTGAAACACCCCTATCAATCTTTTGGATTCTCTCTTTTCTCTCTCTCTCTCCCTCTCTCCCTCTCTCTCTCTCTCTCTCTCTCTCTCTCTTTGTCGGTCTCTCTCTCTAATCTCTCTCACGCTCTCTCTCCCTTTTCTCTCTCTCTCTCTCTCTCTCTCTCTCTTCCTTCTCTCTTTTTCTCTCACCGTTCCCTTTCGAATGCACTCGTGGTCACGTTTTATCGCAAGGGAGCATCTTTTGCTGTTGAATGAAAGAGGAAGAATTGGATACGCTATCAGAGTGTGAAAGGGCAGATGGGAGAGAGGGAGAGAGACACAGAGAGACACAGAGAGAGAGAGAGATAGTGAACGAGAGAGAGAGACAGAGAGAGAGAGATTTGCACGAGAGAGAGAAGATATATAATGATGAAGAGATGGCAAGGGGGAACTGGGAAAGAAAAGGCAAACGATAAGCCAGCGATGGCGAGGAAGAGAGGAAGAGAGTAAGAGACAGAGAGAGAATGATAGAGAAATAGAGAACGAGCGAGAGAGATGGCGAATGGCAAAGAAAGAGAGAGAGAGAGAGAGAGAGAGAGAGAAAGAGAGAGAGGGAGAGAGAGAGAGAGAGAGAGAGAGACCTCTTCCATAACATGTGCTCTCATTGCTCTAAAGAATGCTTCTCTTTTCTTTCCCCTACACACAAAAAAAATTGTTTGAAACAATATTGTTTGGTGCACGATTGTTTTATGAATTGTTTGAAACAACAATTGTTTCAAAAAAATTGTTTGGCATATCAAACAATTTGTTTTGCCGATTTGCACGCTATCTAGTCCGAGGCAATTGTTTGGATTGTTTCATGGAAATAGTTTGATATACCAAACAACCGCAGCGCAGCCGCGATGGTGAAGTAGCGATCACGTCCGATCTGGCGAGTTAGGCAACTTCGAGCAGCGACACAAGGGTTCAAACCCATATGTTGTCAATGTTTTCCCAACATGTTTTGCGCGTTTTATTTTTCATAAAAACCGACAGTACGCCGTTCAATTGGGTACCATTAGTCAACATATTCTCTTTCTCTTTATAAGTGAACCAGGAATTGGCCGTGTTGCAAAAGTTGGATCCCTCGCATTTGTGCGTGTAATCAAACCGCTCAACTTTACTTATTCGCGTCTCTCTGTACCTCACTAGAACCACCTTTCTGTGTAGAATCTAATGACATAGAGAGAGAGTGACCTTTCCGTCTCTTTATAGCGTTCACATTAAAAGAAACACAAAAACTCACAAATCTCACACGCAGTCGTTTCTGCGCTCAATTATCAATCAATATGGTCTCTCTCTCTCCCTTCTCTCTCTCTCTCTCTCTCTCTTTCTCCCTTCTCTCTCTCTCTCTCTCTCTACTAAACTAACAAATCTCAGAAACGACTGTTTCTGAGATTTGTGAGTTTGTGTGTTTCTTATGCTGTGATCGCAATAAAGAGACGGAAAGGTCACTCTCTCTCTCTATGTCATTAGATTCTACACAGAAAGGCGGATCTAATGAGGTACAGAGAGATGCGGATAAATAACGTTGAGCGGTTTGATTACACGCACAAAGGCGAGTGATCCAACTTTTGCCACACGGCCAACTCCTGACATCACGAACAGTGTTCACTTATAAAGAGAAAGATAGTTCTTTCTGTCTTTCTTTAATTCTTTCTTTCTTTCCCTCTCTCTCTTTCTTCTCTCTCTCTCCCTTCCTTCTCTCTCTCTCTCTCTCTCTCTCTCTCTTCTCTCTCTCTCTCTCTCTCGCCACAGGTGCGCCTGTCTACGTGACCTCCACAGACCTCGGATGTCGTTCAGACTTACGTTTATAAAACACTAAATAGCTCAAAAAACCCGCCTTTCTCTGTAGAAACATTTAGGATAGAGAGAGACGCAACATAAGTCACGTTGAGCAGTAAAACTCTCGAAAAAACCTTTTGTGGGTCGTGTTTGAGATTCCTGATAGCAGAGAGGGAGAGAGAGACGGAGAGAATGTAGGAGAGGGTGTGTCAGAGGGTTAGCTAATTAGATATCGAAAAAGATTGGTAATTAGCATCGAAACTTTTCGGAGAATATAAGAAAACGGCTAAAATTCCATGAAAAATGTATGCGCAAACAGAAGGAGGCGGAGCCAAGGCGGCTGCGCTGTGATTGTTTGATATGCCAAACAATTTCGTTGAAACAAATTGTTTGATATGCCAAACAATCGCGCATCAAACAATGATTGTTTGCTATATGGAACAGCATTGTTTTGGTGCGGAACTGGAACAAATTGTTTGTATGAAATTGTTTGATATATCAAACAATGTTTTTTGTGTGTGCACGCACGAAATTATGAGACCTCGAATATACATATACATATCATATATATATATATATATATATATATATATATATATATATATATATATATATATATATATATATATATAATGCCACAAGTAGAAATCCAATGTACGGCCCCGTTGAACAAATGCTTTGTAGAAAGTGTTGCACCAAATTTTCAAAAAATATCAATATCTCAATGGCAACTATGTAAATTGTCGAACATTTCACTTTAGTAAAAAAAAACACAATTGTCAATATTGAAGAAGAATATGTACAGTCCCGCCCAGGATCTTGGTACCAAGGACGCGTCGGACGAGTCGGACGCGTCCAAATGCATCCTCGCTAATAACTTTTGTTCTAGGAAAAACTAAAATATTCTAAATGGTACATTAGTTTGCTTATAGAGTGCGGATGCTACTGTTAAAAAATCGATAACTTTTTATCATTTGATAAGAAGTTATCAGTTTTTGCTAATAAAAAATTTCATTTCAAATATTTTTAAACGAAATTTCTCCTGTACCATTATTTTGTCTCTACACACATCCCCAAATAATAAAATTGAAGATTGTATCATTGATAACGGAAATCGATAAATGAGAACTTATCACGCATGTTCATATGATGTAAAGATTCGCCTTACGATGCTGAATCTAATTATGTGATCAGTTTTCAACAGAAAGTGCCGGTTAACAACATTTTTGATTGTATGTACTTTGCAAGTCTTTCTTCAGGATTCCCCATTGTCTTGGTCTTTGTCAAAATTTTGGCTCGGTATGATGCGTCCAAATCTAGGTTGCTGCGCTAGCATTGATACTCAGAAAAGTAGCGCGCTCCCTTTTCGTCTTCGGTTTAATTACCCAAGTTTGAGGTAGCGAAATAGCACAGGCAGAGAAAAAGAGGGTTTGACCCCGCCCCCTCGGCCTGCGAGGTCACCCTGCCCTGTTCTTTCTGAAGAAAGTCTTGCAAAGTACACACAATCAAAAATATATTGTTAACCGGCACTTTCTGTTGAAAACTGATCACATAATTAGATTCAGCATCGTAAGGCGAATCTTTACATCATATGAACATGCGTGATAAGTTCTCATTTATCGATTTCCGTTATCAATGATACAATCTTTAATTTTATTATTTGAGGATGTGTGTAGAGACAAAATAATCGTACAGGAGAAATTTCGTTTAAAAACATTTGAAATGAAATTTTTTATTAGCAAAAACTGATAACTTCTTATCAAATGATAAAAAGTTATCGATTTTTTAACAGTAGCATCCGTACTCTATAAGCAAACTAATGTACCATTTAGAATATTTTAGTTTTTCCTAGAACAAAAGTTATGAACGAGGATGCATTTGGACGCGTCCGACTCGTCCGACGCGTCCTTGATACCAAGATCCTGGGCGGGACTGTATGTCGTGATAGAAATGTGATCGACATTTCGAACATTATTATATCAGTAATCCCAGCGATCATTCTCTCTCGTTCGCATTATCACTTCTTCCATAATTAACTGTCCAAAGGTTTTTCTCTTCCTCATAAACTTTGGTGGTACATAATTAAAAAGCATCAACCTCGCACTACTACTTTATTGAAGCGGGGACCTACCTTACCTTATTGTTAGCAATTTTAACTTACCATTAACTTTATTTACGGAACTTTATTTCTAATCCTTAATTTTTCGATTTTATAATTCTAACCGATATTAAACATTACGAGTAAGGACGAATGAGCATTCCTTTAATTATTTTCCGATGTCCTCTGCTGAACTCGTCGCATGCGCCAAGTTCGCCAAGGAGGTTGCGGATAAAATGCAGAAACTGGAGGATCAAGCACAGTCCGGACTCAAAAAGTACTTCAAACAACGATCCGCAGATGACGTTGCTGTTTTAGTCACGATGTTAGGCAAGTTGGATTGTTCTTTAAAGGACTGCTTCGGCAAATGTATGTACGTATGTGCATATCAGAAGAAATTTTTTTCCGGCCGACCACTTTTCTCGCTTCTTTCCATGATCTCTCTACCTTTTCTCGGTGCTAAGAATGTAATGTACGTTGAGCGACAACGCGAGAGCTAATGGAAATAGTGCGTTTTATTCAAAGTGAGAAAAAGTGGGCTGAAATATTCTTCTGATATGCACTTATGTGTAAATACATTAACTGGACCCGTCCCTTAATGAGAAAAGACAGTTAGTATCGGTTGGGCATAGAATCAGGCACTGCACAAGTTATGTACATACATATATTCCGAAATTCGCCCGAACTCACAATCAGCCGACCGACAACTACACAAATATTTAGACATTATTTTTGACATTTTTTCAAACAAATTTATAATCGATAGCTGGGGTAACGACTTACTATCTCAAATAAGTTACAGAGCGCTGCGCCGCATCCTCGAACGCCAACCTGCATGCCGACTTTGCCAAGCACCGGATTCCCGAACGAGTGAAACGAATCAGGAGCATGGTCACCGGTACACACTATCACGACTGGTGCAACGGCCTGGACAACGTCAGCAGCTTCCTGGAGTGTGCGGGACGGTTGGCGAAAAACAAAACAGTTTTTTTGAACGGAAGACTGTCTCGCGAGAGGCCCGTAAGCTCTGAAATGAAAATTCTGTGTTTTTTTTTCAGACAGGACAAGTGGAATACTGCTGGGGAACGGGCAATATATGTGACTGGCGGAGTAATGGGACTGCTTACACTTGGAATCGGCACGGTTAGACATGGGTTTTGACCATTTTGATGCCTTTGTCTATACTATAATCTATACTATACTACGTCGCGTTAAAACTGCTTCACATCTCATATTCTTCAAAGTTTTTTTTTTTGAACAGTTAACTGAAATACTGTTAGGTTGAAGTTGTACTTTTTTTGTGAAAAATTATCGACCAAAACCTTCACCCACATTCACCCATATTCACCGTACTGCAAAATCTCTATAGATTTTACTATTTGGGTGAATATGGGTGGATGCTTATTGAATCTGCGAATGTCACTATTTTCTTGACAAATGTACGTTGAGGCCATCTGTGCTCACAAGTTGTACCAGCTCGAGCAGCATGTCAAAGAGATGGAGGCGGATCTCAAGTTCCTGGTCGAAGAAATTGACGCCCTCTACGATCAGACACACAATCTCATGCTTGCTAACTTGGTGTAAAATCGCACTTCTGTGTTTGAATAGAAATCGTTTGACAAGTACATTTCTTTAAAAAAAATTCGGTGCGCCGATTCCTCTAACGTTTCATTGTCTCCAACCTTCTATGCCATTCAGACTAGGCTTGAGATTCGGAAGCGGAAGTGAGCTCGTTTACTCCCACTCTCATCCATTGCAATGCTTCTCTATCAAAAACGGGTTTGGCATGATGATCCGTTTTCATGATCGTTCATGCTGTCATTGACTCACTGTCCATTAATACGCCGAGTTGTTTTTTTCTGAACTGTTGTTCCCTTCTGTATCTGCCTTCCGGACACCAGTGAGGGATGCGACAAGATAAGATATGTATGAGCGCATGCTATGGAACTGGGGCGTGGCGAGCCCCTTCCCGCTACCTTGTCAACAATGCGCCCATGTGTGCTAGAATTTCTTGATATACATCATAGATGATATAAAAATAAAATGTATGAAGCAAAAGTTCATAAATATCTTATGAGTTACAAAATTTGACAGGCTTAGAAAATGGACGCCTTTCAGTCGTTGTCGTTTACTGCAAAGCATGATAAAATAAAGGAATGTGATAAACCAGAAGATGGAAGATGTTTCCAAGATTCTTTAGAATACATAAAAAAATTTTGAACAGTTTTTTTATTACTGTCATTAATATCAATATAATAATTATTATTGTCCTTTTTCAAGTTTACTTTATTGCTGAACCAACGTTTCCACAATACATGGAAATACGTTGTCAATTACGACGACAACGTATTTCCATGTATTCTCGTCTAATGGTAAGTTAGTTTTCTTGCAAAACGAAACTTCCAAATCAATGCTAGCGACCGGCTTAATTGTAAGGTAGAATGAAGTTCAAGCAATGCTAATCTGACATACCCATAAATCATGAATGCAAGCGCGAGTGATAGTAAAGAGGAGTGAAGCAGATGATAAACCACCAGGATCAAGGATTTTTCGTAAATTAAATGAATGAATTGTTAATTGCATTTCAGAGACGAATAGAGACAATAAAAGAACAAGAACTAGGAAACCATCCGACAGCTGAGATCAGTGTTCAGAAGATCGAGTTCATTCTGCTGTGAAGTGCAAGGGAGAGAGAGAGAGATAAAAGAGAAATGAGAGAGAAATATATGCATATTACATAACTTCGTTAATATATTTTATTTTATTCGTAAAATGCACTTCTGGAAATAAAAAAAACTTATATTTTGACGCAAACTTCATAAATGTATCTTACAATTAGGCAAACAATTCTCGACTTCGAAATTAAATACAAATTACGCGCTTTCCAGATGCCTACGGCATACGACAGAAATAGAGGAATGATTTGATTAAGCAGGCCTGGATCGTTTCCAACAATTTTTAATGAAAGATTTACTTTTGCTATCATAAATATTTTTTCCTATTTCAAAGATGATATAAAATATTTTAATTTTTATAACTTGGCTAAAGCTGAGAAAGGCAACCTGCTTTCGTGAGCGCGCTTGAATGGAAGTGTCTGATAATTTTCAAAATCAGTAGAAAGAGAGAGAGAGAGAGAGCAAGAGAGATAGAGAGAGAGAAGAAAGAGAGAAAGAGAGAGAGAGATAGAGAGAGATAGAGAGAGAGAAGAGAGAGAGAGAGAAGAGAGAGAGAGAGAGAGAGAAGAGAGAGAGAGAGAGAAAGAGAGAGAGAGAGAGAGAGAGAGAGAGATAAATACAAAAGTAAAATATTGAAGCTATAAAGCATATACAGTTTAGTAAATATTCTAATTTCGGGAAGAAATGATGCGTAAATGTTAGAATGTCCATGTTCTCCGAAAAAAAGAAAGAAAGCAAAACAGACTTTACAGATGGGCACTATTTTTTCAAGAACTCATGCAAGAAAAAATTATTATTTAAAATAAGGTGCATATTTATTCCCACCCCTCTCCTTTGAAAGCATCGAAGAATTCGGTTCTGCATTCCGCAATCGTGTTTATGACAGTTTCAAATATGCAATCAATCAATGTGGCTGGAAGGATGCTCTTTTGGCTTCTCTCATCTCTGTCACTCTTTCTCTCTCTCTCTCTCTCTCTCTCTCTCTCTCTCTGTCTTACTATCAGTCTCTCTTTCTCTCTTTCTCTCTCACTTCTTGCTCTCTTTCTCTCTCTCTCTCTCCCTATTTCTCAATCAGTGCCTACTCCATTTTCACGCTTACTCATCTGCACTTTCGCTCTCTATTTTTTTCTCTCCATCACTTTTTTCTCTTCTTCTGTTTCCACATTTTTTCTCCTTTTCTTTTCCTTGTTCGATGTTCCCGTTTCAATGCACTGATGGTCACGTTTTATTTTTATCGCACGAGAGCATCTTTTGCTGTTGAATGATAAGGGAAGAATTGGATGCACTATCAGAGTGTGAAAGGGCAGAGAGGAGAGAGGAAGATGGATTGAGAAAGAGAGGGAGAGAGAGAGGGGGAGAGGAAGAGAGAGAGAGAAAGAGAGAGAGAGAGAGGAGAGGGAGAAAAAGAGAGGAGAGGGAGAAGGGAAAGGAGAGAGACGATGACAGAGAGAAAGTGAGAGCAAAAGAGAAAGGAAGGATTAGAGGGAGAGAAGGAAAAGAGGCAAAGATAAACAAGCAATAGCGAGGAAGAGAGGAAGGAAGAGAGAAGGACAGAGAAGAGAGAGAGAGAGAGAGAGAGAGAGAGAGAGAAAGAGAGACTTCGAATGGCAGAGAAAGAGAGCTCCTCCACAACATTCCTTCTCATTGCTCTAAAGAACGCTTCTCTTTTCTTTCTCCCATCAGATTGGAAACTCCACCCACTTTGTCAGATTGTGCAATGCGCCTCAAGTTATGCAATCTCATCGGAACAAATAAAAGGGGACTGATTTTGACAGCTAACATAATGGAATATTTATGTAATCTAACTTCGCTCCATTTGCATTGTTCACTTTACGCAATAGCTCTGGAAATTGTTACTATCTGTCACCGTTCTTATTGTCAGTAATCACAAATCAATTTGCTGGTTTTAAATGCGGAATTTATGATAGAAGTATAACAGGCTATTTGCTTTTGTCTTTTTCTTCAACTCTTCATGATTCACGAAGTCTTGCAACAAAATAAAGGGTCAGGGCTTTGCTCTGCCCTTTCATTTAAAGAAGTGTTCATGTGCATCCGCAAATTGGAAGTTGTTGTCTTATCAGAAGTAAATCTGCCCTTATCGCGCAATGTGTTCGCCATTCATGGCAATGTGAGAAAAGAGAAAGAAGAGAGAGAGAGAGAGAGAGAGAGAGAGAGAGAGAAAGGAGAGAGAGAGACAGAGATCGGAGAGAATATAGGCAAGAGAGAGAGAGAGAGAGAGAAAGAAATGAAAGAGTGGCTGCCTTATGTCTTCCTGATTCTTTTTTTAGCCACCCGTCTTCCTCTTCTTCCACCATGCCCTATGGCCAGCGGAGCACTCGAGCGTCCGTGCGACCCGTGCAGGTTTCTGCCGGTTTCAGACATAACTCAACATTTTTTTGTCGGATCTTAAACGGATGCCGGATTAGAACCACACTTTGCAAGTTGTAGATTCGTCTCATTTATTTTTCTTTCTTTCTCTCTCTCTCTCGTTTTTGTGCTCTCCTTTGATCGAGCACAAACGATTTCTTGGGCAGCAGAGTGAATAATGGCCTTGGCACCCACGAGAAAAAAGAGTCAGAAAATTGTTCTTTAAATCTGTACGTAAGCACGCACTAATTGTCAGTTAAGAGTGATAACATGAAGGATTTATTTATTTATGTATTTCTGACAAATGAAATGACCAAAAATCATAATAGATTGTCTCGTGGGTCGGATTAATTAATTAATTAATTAATTAATAGATCGTCTCGTGTGCCGGCGACCGCCTCGTGCTGAACGAGGCTGCCCTTCGCCAGGTTCTCGAGCATCGCCATTTTTCTGAGGCCGGCGCCAACTGCGAGGCAAGCGAGACCACCTTTTATTTTTAAACTAGCTGAAAACTCACATTTGAATTCGCGCCTTTTTGCCTGAGTGGAAAGCGAGATAGCATTTGGCTTACTATTTATTAGAGGAGTGAGTTCTTGTTGGCACCTTTAGAATGAAAAAAGAAATAGCTGCATGGTAACGCGTCGACATTTCATTTTGGTTCCTCTCCGCCGGTTTCGCGTTGCATCGCTCCTCTTTAGGCGCTCTGTTCTCTAGCACTTGTGATAATTTCTCGATAGATGCCTTGCATTCTAAGACGCCCCCACTTCTCCAAAATCGAAAGCTAAGGCGCCCCCCCCCTCTGCGAAAATCGAAAGCTATGACCCAAGTGAAAAATCGAAAGCTAAGGCTCGCAACCTTTCTATTCTACTTCGCATTCTCCACATGCATATTCTTTATGTAGACGAAAATGGTCAGAAACGATATAGTAATATTCATAAATTCACTCACCATGCTTCTATGTATGTACATATATCGTACCATTTACCGATTGAGGCATTCTATGAGGGAAAAATGGACACCGCAACGTCTTTCCTAACAAAGAACAATGAACACGCAATGCGTTTAGACATAGATCTTCACAACAACAACAAGAATAAAAAAATCCTTGAATGTTATTTAAATAAATGCTAAGAATCTGTATTACAGATCGCAATCTTTAACATTGCCGGCTCGGCTCGTCAGGGTAAGAGCTTCATACTCAACCTTTTTCTCGAATTCTTCTATGCCGAACAAGCGAGGCTTGAGGTGTGCAATCTTTTGAATATCAACTATTCCCTTGAGTTCAGGCAATTCTGGTTTACTAACCGATTTATTTGTTTATATTCATCGCACATGAAATTTAGATTTCGATGTAGTATTTCTACATTTCTTGCACCATTGTTGTTACTATTACTAATGCAATGATTGCAACTATTACTAGTATAACATTTGTATTTACATACAACTAGGACAATAATTGTTACCATGACCAGTACAATGACCCAATGTAACATGACAGGGCGATGCAAGCGCGAGTTGGCGCGCGGAGGGCACTCGCTTCGCAGGCTTCCACTTCCTCAACAGCGCGAACTCGGATACGCAGGGTGTCTGGATGTGGGGCGAGCCCATCATGCTGCCGCTAAGGGACCGACTGCTCGCCGTAGTTCTGGTATGATTTATATCGTTGTTCTGGTATGGTTCATAATGTTGTTATCGCATACTGTATTTAAAATATATAAGTCTCCTCTTGTCCTTATTACAGTTATGGTGAATATCTGGCCTAGATTTATAGATAAAAAGAGTGTCACAGGCTTCCAAGGTTTTTTGCAAAAGACTAAAACTTTACAGCCATTTACTCTTTCCAAAAAATTTCTCTCTTGTTTCTTCGGCTGTCCTTATTCCGCGAGATTGTCAGTAAGATGAGCTGGCTTATAATTCTGAAGCGTTGCTTTAGATGGACACGCAGGGTCTCTTCGATGCGACCATTTCAGCCGAGGCGACGGAGACTTCATATTCACTCTTCGCTCTCTCCACTCTCATCTCGTCCGTCCAAGTCTTCAATGTCATGCGAACGATTGAGGTCTCTCTCAATTTTTTTTTTAAATAGTCGTCCTTATCATTATTCTCTAATTTTATTGAGACCGAAGAGACTTATTAGTTCTCTTTTTTAAGGCACCATTTATCGCCTTTTATCGAATGCTGATGGAGTTTGGCGCAGCTATAGCACAAGGCGACGAGCATGCCTTCCAGGTTAGTGACAAGTCACATGACGTCACAGATAAAATATAGATAGAGCTTTTTTGAGCCCAGTAGAATTGCCGGCGGGCCAATGCCCCTAAAATAACATCTCGAACGATAGGAAATTAACCGAAGAGTTTTCTTTTTCGCGATGCCCTCGCTTTTTTTAAAGTTCATTTTACGATAAATCAAGAATCACCCGGGGTGGAACTAGACAAAATGGTGCTCTGAATATAACACGAGACACATCACTTATCGAAGCAAATCTTGAAAATAATTTCATCCAAAAGTGTACACACAATCATCTTCCACAATCTTTGCATTAATTGGAGACGATGTACCTGCTCGTGCGCGATTGGTCCTTCCCGAACAACTACCCGTACGGGCTGCAGCAGACAGACCGCTTCCTTCGTGAGCGTGGCCAGGTTGGTAACAGCATCTTGGCTACTGAAGACACACTGAAATTGTTAATAGATGTTTTTTTTTCATAAAATACATAAAATGGATTACTTGCTGAAATCTTTTCTTTCCAAATACACCTTTAGATAAGTTTAATTCTTTTAATGTAGCGCAAAACTCAGCAGTAATCTACATACATACCTATGTATTTCAATTTTCCTGACCATAGTAGTTGTGTCTCTCTAGAACACATGCTCTCTCTCGCTTTTGTATCGGGCAAAGCGAGAATTCAAACATGAGTTTTGGCATATTTAAAGGGAGTATGCACGAATTACTCTTGAAGGATCTACTTGAAACGTCGCGAATGTTCGAGCGCGCCGGCTGCGTTCTCTTGCCACTTCCGGGCGAGAGCGTCATGACAGAGCCAAATTTTGATGGCCACATTAATCGTGAGTCTCTCTCTCTCTCTCTTCATACTCTTTCTCTCTCTTTCTCGATCTCCCTCTCTCTTTCTCTCTCTCTCTCACTGTCTCTTTCCTCTCTCTCTCTCTCTCTCTCTCTCTCTCTCTCTCTCCCTCGCCCTCCCTATTTCGCTCTAGTAAAGCTTCATGGATATCCTAAAGGTCGTCAATTAAGAGATATCTCCCCGCTTTCTGGAACACGTCGACGCCATGGCTGCCCACATGCTATCATCTGGTGAGCTTTGTGGAAAGAAGATCAACGGGCAGCGCGCCACTGGCAATCAACTTGTTCAATACTGCACGGTAAGCAATAAATTTTAACTCCCATAAGTCACAAAAAAGAACATGCGCATCCGATACTTGTCGGGTTTTCTCTCCAATGCACAGGCAATGGCTGCGTGCATCGCGCAGAACAGCCGGCTCCTGCCGCAGGATGTCGTCAGCGCGAATGCGCAAGTCGCCAGGCGCGTGTCATTCCAGGCTGGCGTCGACAAGTTCAGCGATCTCATGTACCAGGTGCTTTCTATTTCTCTTTTGACGATTATGTGAAACAACTTGTTTTGTTAACAAAATTGTTACATAACAGATATTGTCATATCAACAAAATTGTCACGTAAACAGAACTTTCACATGAACGAAATTGTGACATAAGCAAACTTGTCGCATAGACAAAACTGATATGAGAAAAGTCGCGATGATCTGAATATTTTGGACTGACAACAAAAGGCTTTCCATTTCATAATGATATACAATCAGGAGTTGGCTGCCGGCATTCCGTTCTCATCAACGGAGCTGAATGAGAAGCGCGAGCTGGCGCTCCAGTTGGCTATCCAGGAAATGTGGAGGTGCTCTCAAGTTTCCGTTATCTTTGTTCTTATTATCTTTCCACGTGTTAGAGCTAATTACTCTGAATGGCCAGATATATCATTATAATAATTTGCAGTTCTCCTCGCGCTCGTAATGTCTGCACTGAAGAAGACGAGAATTTGCTGCTTGCCAAAACGATGGTTAATTTATTTTATTTCACTATATATATATATATATATATATATATATATATATGAAATAAAATATTTAAAACAACTCTCTCGTGGCTTCAGGAACTCTTCGCTAGAATGGAAGCACTGAATGACGAGCGATTACGAGCTCAAGCGGAAATCGAGGGAAGAGAGAGGCTTGAGGCACAAATGCAAGAGCAGGCTGAGGTGTTATCTTCATCTTTATTATTATTCATTACTTCTCTGTATTCTGGTCCATTATTTGAAAGACGTTCATTTTGTAATCGATTACTCTTTTTTTAAATAATAATTTTAATGCTTACTAAATCAACTTCATATTCAGATTCTACGTCGAATTGAAGCGGAGAACGAAGCGACGCGCCTTGAGATGATAAGAATGCAAAGGGCAATGGAAGAGGAGAGAGCTAGGGAGGCAGAGAGGCAGAGAGAAAGAGAGCGCGCGTGGGAGAGAGAACGGGAGCGAGAGCGAGAAAGAGAGCGAGAGAGGGAGCGAGAGAGGGAGCGCGAGAGGGAAAGAGAGCGAGAAAGGGAACGACAACGTCCTGTGTATACACCTCGTCCATCCTGCACTGAACCGCGTTTGCCGCCGCCGCGGCCACTCTTGCAAATGTGTCGTCATGGTATGCTGCAAAGCCTGTGCCTCATCTGCCGCTTTTTCTAGATCGAATTCCCGTGCATTCTGTCGAGTTCACTTGTGCAGACTTGCTTTGGATTAGCTCAGAATCAGTAGGCTTTGAACATTTATTGTTATTATATACTCAATAATATGCAAATACTTCGATCACATCACCATAAAATACCATGACCACATTTGTCAGCTTGTCCACATGCAAGTGGAAAAGGCTCATTTTAGTCTGGAAATATTTTACTTATATGAAGGTTTAAAATAAATTTTATGCATTCAGCAATGGATAAAGATACAGATTGTTTGTTAAAAAAGAGAGAGAGTCTTTTCGTGAACATGCAGCATACATTTCACTGACAGAATGGGCATATCCATCGAGCGATGCTGGTTGTGAGGCATTTATTCAAGTAGCAAAGACTAGCCAGAGCAGACGAATTTCTGGAGCTCAATTAGAGAGACAATGGTAAAGAAAATAAAAATACGGTGCGTGTGAGTTTCACTTGTATTCGAAGAAGATTGGCACGTTTGAAATTTTGAAAGACGGTCTGTTTTGAAAAATTTTTATCGAGTACGTTCCTAACATGCTTTTTAGTGTCCAATTTTCGAACATGATAATACATGTAGCAACTGGTGGATTAATCAATCGAAGCAGCTCATCTCGATGTAATCACGAAAAAGAGACAGGGAGAATATGAGAAGACTAAATTTTGCTGTGATGAATCTTAATTTTCAACCAAAAATAACAGTTTTATTTTTTTTTATTAAAGAGTAATTTTTTTTGCTTGTTTTAATACAATGCAACGACAGTGTCAACATTAATGTAGGTCACTCCAAGACTCTCGCAACTTCGCAAACATTAAAGTGTCCAGCGTTTTCGTACTCTTGCGGCGCAATCTTCCTCACAGCACATAGGCACAAAGAAGTATAGTTTTGGATGATATAAACTGCCAATTTTTTTTAGCGATTTCAAATCTTACACATAATTACTATCTGCCATCGCTCTCTTTCTAAACAAATTTAGCTCTGTGCTGAAGTCGAGATGTCATTTTGATAGTTGTTGGCGGTTTAGCTCTGCATCATTCTTGTATAAGCACTCTTCGCTTTGCATTGGTGATCAGTTTATGGTTTCTTTGGATTTATGATAATATGTATTTAGAAAGGCAAATATGAAAAGTGTGAAAGACGAAACATCAACAAGTGAGAAAGAAATAAAAACCTGCGAGAGACACCGCGGCGAAAGTACCATAGAGAATAAAGATCATCAAAGCATCACCAGTGCAGACACATAGAAAATATTCTCATCGAAATGCGGCCATCTAAACCGATTCTATTCCGTAGCTTCTTTTCTAAACTTGGCCTGCTAATTTCATTGAGGGCACTTGATTTTAGTATGGAGGACTTAATCTTGAATTCGTGCCTATTTGCCTGAAATAAGAGTATAGAGAATGTGATTTAGAGACGAACCGCAACGGTTCAAAAAAATTCAAATATAGTACGGTAGAGTTTAATGCAACTTTAAGAAAAAAAAATTACCATTTATAGAATGCTGTGGTCGAGATGTCGCATTTTGTTGCTCCCCGCTGGTTTAGCGTTTCATCGTTCCTCTTTAAACTCCCTCTTCTCGTGCAATTCTGATTTGCCGATACGGCTTTCTGCGGACGAGCTAATAAAAAGTAAAAGCCTCAAAATTATCATATTTACATAATTATGTTCCAATCTAATTGTACTTCTTTCGAACCAAGCACTTCTCCACTGCCGACCGCGAAGTTGTTTCCTCTGTAAGCTCTCTTCACTTGGCTTCGGTGATCATCAGTCCTCTTCAGTTACGGAAATGAGACTCACATTTATAATTATTCCCGTTAATTAAGTACATGTGTACAATACGTTTCTTCAGATTAACATTCATTTAGAAGAAGTTTGGCACACATAATTCTATGTTTGAAAATAGAAAGATCAATGTTTGAATAAGATTTTATCGCTATTCCACTTTCGAACAACAAAATAATCGTAGCAAATCGCACGGAAATTTATATAATTGTAAAATGTCACTGTCAAACTCGACGTATTCTCGAATAAGAAGATGGGAGATTGCGGTAGAAAATCTTCTATAGATGAATCTGTATTTGCAACGAAAAATTAGGTTTTTTTGCAAAACATATTTTCCTTATCAAGATAAACCCTACGAGTCTCGGAGCGACTTCCGCATTCGCGCCTATTTCGAAGGCGGTCTTCGCCATGAACAGCATCGCCGTCGGCAGTGGAGACGCGCTGAGTTATAAAAAAAATACGATTATTTTGAGGCTCTTATCTTCTTTAAGCGCCTCAACTGCGACTCGTGGTTGACAAATGCAAATATTAATTGTTAGTACCCGGTCGAATGGGAAAGCGATCTCCACAAATGACGAGAGCTAATAGAGCAATGATGCGATGCGAAACCGCCGGAGAGCTACAAAATGACTTCAGCAGACCACTACTTTTTTCATGGAGAGGAGCAGGATGCTCAACCGTGGAATGTTTGAATTTTCTTGATCGTCATAGATCATATGCGAAGTCTGTCTAAATCACATCATCACAAGAGACTGTTTTCCGGCCGTGAATTAATCAGTTCTTGTGATGATTACGAACTTTGTAGTTGATCTCAGCATCGCTCGATTGCTACATACATATGTATATCCATTTTGCAAACGTAATGTCTTGGATGTTCTCTTTTCATTGAATCTTAGACGTTCTCTTTTCAAAGAAAGAATCCGTTGTTTAAAAACGTAAAATGTATATTATTCTTTTTTTTTTCAACGTGTTTAATTTGCTTCAAAAAACGTGAACCTTGTGGCATCCGTGAGAGCGGAAGCAACAGAGAACTCGGCCGCAGGGCTTGCTCAAAATTATATTTTTAAATATATTTTTAAATAAAAAAATATAAAGACTCTCGGAGGGCGGCAGAAGCACGCCGACGGTGGCCACGGTGAGGATGACGAGGGAGGAGGGGGAGAGAGAGAGAGAGAGAGAGAGAGAGAGAGAGAGGGAAAGAGAGAGAGAGAGAGAGAAAGATAGATAGAGAGAGAGAGGGAAAGAGAGAGAGAGAGAAAGAGAGAGAGAGAGAGAGAAGATGTCGAAGGCGGCCGTGGCGGCCAACAGCCAGCGGACGCCGCCGAGAGGCGCAGCCAGCCAGCGGACTGAGCGCGAAGAAGAGGATGCAGCCTTCATGGAGCCACAAAAATTCACATTTGAATTCTCGCCTTTTTGCGTGAGACCATCGTAAGAGGGCACTTGTGATTTAGAGAGATGCGCGAGAACAATATTCAGAAAGACTAAAATTCATTACAGTTGAGTTTATTTCTACTTTAATGAGAAAAGTAGCTGTATGCTGAAGTGGAGGAGTCATTTTGTAACTCTCCGGTGGTTTAGCGTTGCATCATTCCTCTATAAGCTATCTTCGCTCTGCATTGGTGGTCCTTAGCATTCGCGGTAGACATTATAAATATTCTCGCCACGTTGACAACCGGGCTTGTCAAAAGAGGCTCGTTCGTATATGTATATTAAACGAAGTTTGACATATTCTATGATGAAACTTTTAGTCAATTATGTCTCTAAAATACCTATCAGAGTCCCATTTTCAAGCAAGATTACGCGCGTAGAATCCGAACAACTCGCGGATTAATCGATAGAACAGCAAAATATTAGACGAGCTCAATGTAATCTCGAATAACAAATAGGGAAATGGTGAGATTGCATAGTCTCTGTGATGAATTAGCATTTGCAACGACCAGTCATCTTTTTTCACAGTAATTTACATTTGTTTTTTTCGTTTGTTTTCTTTTAAATGAGAGTTGAAAAATGCAATCTGTGTGACTTTCTTCAAGCTTTGTCTCTCTTCTCTTGGGATTTATGATTCTTCAGAGAGAAGAACAGTAGCATTTGCATACATGCTTAAAATAAGAGATTTATTTCTAAAGATTTCGTTCTTTGAAGTCTCCTCTCCACAATGAAGAAGGAAACGTCTTTTTTTCCTACTAACTCTCTAGCAATCTCTCTTTACCTAATTGCAAGTTTGTTCGACAGTGGGAGAAAATTTTCTCTTATTATGCAAGGTGGTTTTCAACTGCTTGCTTTGTAATAAAAACATTAATGTCATATAAAGGATGCTGGAGAATGAATGAATTAAGAACAATTTACAAACATAATATTGCAATAAAGGTGATGCGATAACGCCTGTCTTGTTACATTGAGCTATTCATACAAATGTGGTTCTACAAAAACAGACGTGGAATGAACGAATGTACAAGAGATCTCTTGTTCATCACTTTTTTTTCTTTTTTTTTTTAGAGCATTCTTCCAGTGTCCTTGCTCTTCCTGGTACTGCTTCGTGTGATAACTAGAAAAAAAGTTTTCTTAAAAAAAATTCATTTAAAAGAAAGAATCATATAAATATAAAGCAACATGCTTATAGCCGAAGGAAAGTTCCCACAATAAAAATTATTCAATGGCGACGGCATTCCAGATCCCCCCTTCTTACAATTAGTATTCCATTCATTCTCGTCTTATTGTTAGTTCTTATTCTTTCAAAAGGAATGCTCTCTTCTACTTCTTTGTAATGTAGAATGCAATAACTTTTGCCGTATGATTAAAGGTTATCATTCAGAGCACACGAAAATAGAAGAGATAGCAACTGAAACGGCCTTGAATCGTATGTGCTTTTGTCTGAAAGTGGGCAAAGATTGTCTAGAAACTTAATTTGAATCATTTATCATTCTTAGCCAAGGTTTAATTATCGCGACGGTTCGGCTATACTAATATCGTGTCAACAGATGTCATTTTTCTCCTCCACGCGGTATAGCGTTGCATCATTCCTCCATAAGTTCTCTTCGCTTGGCATAGGTGATAAAGGGTTCAAAAAAGATTCTATATCACAATCCAACTTTCGAGCATTATTATAATTGAAAGGGAAATTGATCCATGAAAATATTGACAGTTTAGCTCAATAAAATCTCGGGTAAGTAAGCGGCGGGGTACCAAAAATCATTACAAGTGCCGAGAAGAGAGGTTATAGTGGAATGATGCAACGCAAAACCGCCGGAGAGGAACAAATTGACTTCTCGCCTTCAGCGAACAACTTCATTTTTCTCTTAAAAGAGCACAACTACATTGCAATATTCATGACCAATCACTTGCGTAGAAAATATACTTATTAAACTGCTCTTACAATGCTTTGCTTTTCTTTTTATTACGATGGCTCTTTCCATTGTTTTGAGATTAACTTTGCTGAATCCTTGACGTTCTTCTCTGTTCACGGAAAGAATCCCTTCTTGCTTTTTTTTTTAAAATACATAGTAGTATGTATTTTACATTCACATTTTAAGGTGTAAAATTTTCGTTAGTAAAAATAAATGGTATAGTTCCAATATACCATTTCGAACAGGATTATGATCGTCTCATTCGCAGAACAATCGATCCAAGATTGATATGTATGCATATGCATGTTAATCTTGAATAAAAAAGGAAAGGAATTCATGATAGCAAATTTTCAATAATAATTCCTTATTTGCAATGACTAATCACGTTTTTTTCACACAAAAAATAAATGTCTTTTTCAAGATATTCCTTGTTTTGATCTCACTTACCTGCTCACTCTCTAGCATATATCGCATTACCTAATTGTAAGCCTCTTCGGTAGCTGATTTAGGGCGGCCGTGAGCAGCCAGCGGATCGAGAACGAAAAAGAAGATGCAGCCTTCATTTGAATTCGCGCCTTTTTACGTGAGAACATCGCGAGAGAGCCTTTATGATTTAGAGAGAATAGTCAGATAGACTAAAACTAATTACAGTTGAGGTTATTTCTACTTTATCGTGAAAAGTATCTGTATGCTGAAGTGGAGGAGTCATTTTGTAACTCTCCGATGCTTTAGCGCTGCATCATTCCTGTATAAGCAATCTTCGCTCTGCACTGGTGATTGTAGTTATGTTGCTTGCTAGGCAGCATAAGGAATGTAGAGCACAAGAGGTAGCCGGGTAGAACACAGTTTATTAATGACCATGTGGCGGGTATATATAGGGCTCAGGATGGAGTACTTTCGTAAGGGCAAGGGCATAGTGCAGCTAGTGCAGCTATTATGATAATCTTCTTACGTGATATATCTTCATATACACGACAATTGTTGTTTGCATCGTAGGCGTATTAGGAATTATTCTTACCACTTTTGATTACCGGGGGTGTCAAAAGAGGCTCATTCAAACATATTAAACGAAGTTCAATGCTGAAACTTTTTGTCTGAAATGTCTCTAAAATACCTATCAGAGTCCCATTTTGATTACGCGCGTAGCATTCGAACAACTCGCGGATTGATCGATCCAACAGCAAAATATCAGCCGAGCTCGATGAAATCTCGAAAAAGAAGCCGGGAAAGGGTGAGATTGCAAATTTTCTGTGATGAATCTTTATTTGCAACGGCTAATCACTTTTCGTCGACAGTAATTTACAATTGTTTTTTCCTTTGTTTAATTTAATGAGAGTTAAAAGTCTGAGACTTTTGAACCTTTGCCTGTCTTCTCTTTGGATTTATGATAATATGTATTTAGAAAGGCAAATATGAAAAGTGTGAAAGACGAAACATCAACAAGTGAGAAAGAAATAAAAACCTGCGAGAGCGGCGAACGTACTAAAGAGAATAAAGCAAAGCATCACCAGTGCAGAGGCATAATTGAGGGCCGAAAATATTCTCTTCGAAATGCGGCCATCTAAACCGATTCTATTCTGTAGCATCTTTTATAAACTTGGCCTACTAATTTCATTGAGGGCACTTGATTTTAGTATGGAGGACTTAATCTTTAATTCGTGCCTATTTGCATAAAATAAGAGTACAGAGAATGTGATTTAGAGACGAACAGCAATGGTTACAAAAAGTTAAAAATAGTACGGTAGAGTTTAGTGCAACTTTAAGAAGTAAAAGCAGCCATGTATATAATGCTGTGGTCGAGATGTCGCATTTTGTTGCTCCCCGTCGGTTTAGAGTTGCATCGTTCCTCTTTCAACTCCCTGTTCTCTTGCAATTCTGATTTGCCGTTACGGCTTGCTGAGGAGGAGCTAATAAAAAGTAAAAGCATCAAAATTATCATATTTACATAATTATGTTCCACCGTATTAACTGATTGTATTTCTTCTCCACTGCCGACCGCGATGTTGTTCATGGCGACGACTGCCTTCGAATTGACTGCGAATGCAGAAGTTGCTCCGAGACTCGCCGGGTTTACCTTGAATGGGTAATAATTTTTTTTTAAATAATAGTTTTGTAAAATCCTTTAATTGTAAATACTTACATATGTTCATACTATGTTCTTAATTAAGATGTGTATTTATATTTGTATTTTAATGTGTACAATTTCTTTACTTATCTTAGACAAGAATACAAGTACATAGCTGTCTGTTCTCTTCTCAACCGCGTGGCAGCGGAGGATCTCTTCGGCGGCTCTGACAACATTCGCCGATAACGGGCACCAAATTGTCAGAAAATTCGGCGACCGAGAGAACGTCAAATTATAACGCTTCTTTATTATTTTTTATTATTATAAAAATCATGTTTTTTTTTTGCAAAAAAGTTATTCGCCTTTCTAGATAACACGAGAATGGTACGGTCCGCGACTGCAATGTTTTTATCGTAGAATAAATTATAAAAGAATATTTATATCAATAAGTTGTTTTGTTGGCCAGGCTGATTCGGTAAAAAAAGAAAGAAAAAAAAACTATAAAAGTGATGCGATGACGCCTGTATTTGTCTTGTGTCTCAGGCAAAAGGCGCGATTTCAAACATGGTTTTTTTCTCCTTTGTGCTCGGCCGCAGGCTGGCCGCGCGTCTCGGCGGCGTCCGCTGACCGCCACGACCGCCCTCGACATCCTCCCTCTCCCTCCCTCATTCCCTCTCTCTCCCTCTTTCTCACTATCTCCCTCTCTGTCCCCCAATCTCTCTCCTTCTTCCTTTCTCTCTCTTTCCCTCCCTCCCTCCCTCTCTCTCCCTCTTTCTCACTCTCTCCCTCTCTGTCCCACAATCTCTCTAATTCTTCCTCTCTCTCTCCCTCCCTCCTCGACCGCCCTCGACATCCTCACCGTGGCCGCCATCGCTGTGCATCTATCTTGGCGACAAGACGGGGAGAGTCGACTGATTTTGCCTTTTTTAAAGTATAGTATTTCATATTTCTCATTTATATTTCGGTTTGTTGTAGCGAAATTTTAAAACTCCCTCAGTCCAACATTGATCGTATTTTTTCCGAACCAAGCGCTTCTCCACTGCCGACGGCGATGTTGTTCATGGCGACGAGTGCCTTCGAAAAATTTTCGGTTGTCGCTCCGAGACTCGTCGGGTTTATCTTGAATGGGTAATAGTAATTTGTTTTTGATACAATGAAGGCTGTTTTCCTTGCAAAACATTATAGTACGAATAGTAATATATTTTTTAATGTAATAAATAGTTGTATAATAATACGTTTTATGCATGAGCGTACAGTTAAAGAAAATAGAGCTTACAGAGGAATGATGAAACTCTAAACTGCCGGAGAGGCTTCGAAAATGACTTCTCCAATTAAGCATACGACTACTTAATGTTCTCTTTTGTCAGCCTAATTTTTCTCTGTTTACAGAGCTAATGTCTTGGGCATTTTTTCTAATTAAGATGTGTATTTATATTCGTATTTTAATGCGTACAATTTCCTTACTTAGGTTTGACAAGAATACAAATAGCAGTCTGTTCTCCTCTCAACCATGTGGCAGCGGCGGATCTCTTCAGCGACTTTGACAACATTCGCCGAGAGCGGAAGTGGTCGGCGTACGAAGAAGAAGAACGACTGTGGGAGAAAATTTTCTCTCTCTCTTTCGCTATCCCTCTCTATCTCTCTTGCATCGGCCGCCAAGACTGGCAGCAGCCGGCAGATGCACGGCGACGGCGCCCACTGTGAGGATGTCGAGGGCGAAGGGAGATGGGGAGAGAGAGAGAGAGTGAGGCAGGGAGAGAGAGAAGGGGAGAGAGAGATAGAGAGAGAGAGTGTGAGAAGGAGAGGGAGGATTTGAAGAAGAGAGAGAGGGGGATGTCGAGGGTGGCCGTATCGGCCAGCAGCCAGCGGACGCCGCCGAGACGCTCGAGCCAGCCTTGAAGGAGGCCAGAAACTCTTGTTTGAATTCGCGCCTTTTTACGAGAGACACAAGTTCGATAAGAGAACATGTGATTTGGTGAGATGAGCGAGTAGAATATTCAGTAAAGTCTCAAATTGATTACGGCTCTGACCATGAGCTAATTGCAACTTTGCCTAGAAAAATGCATGCTGAAACGGAGAAGTCATTTTGTTCCTCTCCGGTGGTTTAGTGTTGCATCAATCCTTTATAGCTCACTTCACAGGTCTATAGCGCTGCTCAGATATATTTCTGAAATTAAACTTTTTATTATCGGTTGAACTTAATTTTGGTTGAATTTTTCGTGCTCCTTCAAAGGAGCTGCAGCAATTTTTAATCTTGTTCATGACAGACCCGTCATATTTTCCTCTCAGAATTGGCCTGGCACGCCAGAGCCAAAAGTGAACAAATTCGGGATAAAGCCTCCTATGCCATTAATATATGTGATTACTATCTTTTTTTATTAGGCAATCATAAATGAGTGCTACACAAATGAATGAAAATGTGTGATATTTCTTTGATAATTCTTGCCGGTTGATGAATATATTAAGTTCTAAAAAATTTCTTCGACACGACTTTATTTTGAGAAAGAAAAAGAGAAATTCAAAAAAAGCAACAATCTTCAAGCGAGTAGTTGTCCACTGATTGGAGGAGGCAATCGCGGCTTTTCGATCTTACTAAGGTCGGGCGCCCATCTGAGACACTTACTGATTGGAGGAGATATTCTGAGAGAAAGCAGATAGAGAGAGATCTAAAGAGAGGAAGAGAGAGTCATTCAAACGAGATAGTAGTCAGGTCTTTGTTGTTGTCTTGGGCGGTGCTGACCTCAGACCCACAAGAGCAACTGTGACCGCTGTGATAGAAAATGCTCAAGGAAATAAAAAAAAATCATGGATTTACTATTAAAAGAGTATGTGTATCACAATTTTTTTGTTCAGGGTGCGTCGGTAAAAATTTTTTTGTTGTTCTACAAGGTAGTTTACAACTGTTTCCTCTCGGCAAGGGGCGGACGGCGAAGAAGATGGAATGATAAGAAGATTGATAACTCGGCCAGTTTATTGCCGTCACTATTGAGAACAAGATCTGTCAAAAAAAGCTCATTCATATCTATTCAACAATGTACGAACATAGAATGCGAAGAGGCATTTAGACGATTTTATAAAACCATTCATGCTGGGACTTGCCGACCACCTCCTTTTACAGCAAGCTTCTCAAAGTTTAATGGCACGGTCCGCGGCTGCATTGTTTTTATCATGAATTTAAAAAGAAAAGAATATTTATATCACTAATTGTTTGTGGGCGAGGCTGTTTCGGTAAAAAAAATGCTTTTGTTCTACAAGGTGGTTTTCAGCTCTTACTATGTAATAAATAGGTTCATGTCGTATCAAGGGCGCTAGGCTTAGGATAGTCGATATATGAATAAATAACAATTTACGAACATGATATTGCTACAAAAGTGATGCGATGGCGACTGTCGTTAGTTACATTGGGGAATGAGATGCTGCATTCTTCTTGTGTCGTTCTTCTTCCTGGCACTGTTTCGGGTGCTAACTTGAAAAGGTTTCATAAAAGATTATTTAAAAGGTAGAATCACATAAAAATAGAGCAACATATTTATAGCTGTAGGAAGATTACACAATAAAAATGATTGCGACAACAATCCATCTGTCCCGTAATTCGTATTCTATGCATTCTCTTCGTAGCTACTACATGACGCGATTTGCGAGAGAATCGTAAGGAAGCCAAAGAGCCGGGGACCCGGCAAAATTAGATTTCGCTCGAAAGCTCTTTATAGGTACTTTTAACACGGCGAAACGATTGGAATAGGTCTGGGACTCTGAAATCGCTATTTTGGCGAGCTGTGCGAGGAATAAAATTCGAAGCCCGATGAAACTTGCAGAGATGATCGCACAGTCGCGTTCGCTGTTTCGAACAGAATAGAGCAATATTCGTGAAAATGTTGTCATAAATAGAAAAGATATTGCTTTACAAAGCTATTAAAGTAAAATTTAAAAATATTCACTTTTATGGTCTCAGAGGCCTCTAGAATTTGGAGAGGCGCCATTCTCTTATATGGAAAAATGTCACGGGTTTTCTATCTTAAATTGTAGAGCAGAAAATTATCTACCCAATGAGCTATAGTATGCCAGATATCGACGAGGTCTTTTATGTTTCCCAGTTATAAAACTGTTGAAATCCGCGGGTTCAGCGTTTCTTTGACAGAAAAGCATTGTCTAACCTAGGGAAGGGTGATTTAGTGTAGTGCGAACGAGTCGGAATCGCAATACAAACGTCTGGTTTTCGATGCCCCGGGAGAGCAAATTGTTTTGCTCAGCAATTAACAAATTTGTTTTACTTTTAAGTTTTATTTAAACAGTTACATAAAAACCTACATAAATTCCCTAGACTACCTTCATTCGGTATATCGATTGTGTTTCGCTTTCGGCGTTGGTAACGCCTAAACAAAGTGCATGCCGATACTGAACTGCGCGTATTTCAACAGTCTTATGACTGAGAAACATAAAAGACCTCGTCGATATCTGGCATACTATAGCTCATTAGAAAGATAATTTTTTGCTCAACACGTTAAGATAGAAAACCCCGTGACATTTTTCCATATAAGAGAATGGCGCCTCTCCAAAATCTAGAGGCCGCTGAGACCATAAAAGTAAATATTTTCAAATTCTACTTAAGTAGCTTTGTAAAACAATATCTTGTCTATTTATGACAAAATTTTCACGAATATTGCTTTATTTTGTGCGAAACAGCGAACGCGAATGTGCGACCATCTCTGCAAGTTTCATCGGGCTCTCGAATTTTAAACCTCGCACAGCTCGCCAAAATGGCGATTTCAAACTTCCGGACCCATTCCAATCGTTTCGCCGTGTTAAAAAGTACCTTTTAAGAGGTTTTGAGCGAAATCTAATTTTCCCGGGTCCCCGGCCATTTTGATACTCTCGCAAATCGCGTCATATAAGCCTTGCCAAATGAAAGTTCTGTTCTGCTTTTGCGAGACTAATATCCTGTCGACCGAGTGGCAACGAAGGCGTTTGCGAGGATGGCGTCGATGGCTGTGCAAATAGCTGTGAACTTGATTGATTGACGTTGAAAGGTTTCGACATCGCAGAAGTGATATCACCTAAAGATATATTTTTGCAAGAGAAAGAGAGGGAGGAAGATAAGACGAAGCAAATCAAAGGGGCATTAGGAAAGAATAGGCAAAGCAATGGAGAGGAATAGAGAGAGAGAGAAAGAGAGAGAAAGAGAAAGAGAGTGAGAGAAAGAGAGAGAAAGAGAGAGAGAGTGAGAGAAAGAGACAGAGAGAGAGAGAGAAAAGAGAGAGAGAGAAAGAGAAAGAAAGAGAGAGGGAGCGAGAAAGTAAGATAAGACAAAGCAAATCAAAGGGGACATACCGAAAAAATAAGCAAAGAGATGGAGATGAATAGAGGAAAGATTAGAAGAGGAAGAGAGAGAAAGAGAGAGAGAGAGAGAGTAAAAAAAGAGAAAGAGAGAGTAAGAGTGAAGGAGAGAAAGAAAGAGATATTGACAAAAAATATTAGTCGAACAAGATTGATTGGCGTTAAAAGTTTCCGGTTTCGCAGAAACAGTATAGAAAGAGAGAGAGAGAGAGAGAGTCTGATTGTGCAATGTAGCTCATGTTATACAATCACCGATGTCAATAAAACTCGACGATTAGAGAGAAGGACGTTAGAAGAAGAGTCGGTAACGGGCCGGCCCAGCCCGGCCGCCCAACTTCCCAGGGACTGGTGGCATTGTTAAGTGCAAGCGTTCTTAAATTGTTCATTCTCCCCACTAAAACTTTTCTTCTATACATTAAAATGAATGTTCGTAGCACGAGCATGAAAAATTCTGAATTTCGAAGCACATTGTGGCTCGTCGGACTTTTCTTCCCCATAATTTTTGAAAAGCGGGCTCAAACGGGATTACGGGCCGGGCCGGAACATTTACCGGTTCAGGTTAGAAGTAGCCTTGATTTTGAAAAAAATAATGGAATGTTTTTAATCGCTCCCTTTGCATTGTTCGCTTTATGCCATTTCACTGCCAATCTGTCGCTCTATCGTCGTTCTCACTTGTCTCAAACCTGTTAGCTTGTCTTAAATGTAAAATTTTTGGTAGAATGCATCTCAGGTTAGTTTTTGTTGATTTTTTTTTCATTCTTCATGAGTCACGAACTGTTCTAACGATAGAAAGGGCAGGAGCTTTGCTCTACCGTCGTCCCTCTCTGATAAGAGAGATAAGGGAGCGAGGAATAAATAACTTTTTACTTGACATTACAAAGTGGTGCATATCATTAATTTTTCAACTCATACGGCTAAAATTTAATTTAAAAAAATTGCCACAAAACCTGTTTATCAACAATGACCTATGTAATGCATCCAGTGTGGATAGTGGCGACGTGTTCGTGATCATGCTAATTTTTTTTTATCCGAATTGTGTATTTAGATACATTCATTTATATCTATAATGTAAAATAGTTGACCAAACACCTATTAGATGAAAAGTAAATTAACTGTATGTCTTACAGCCGACTTCAGCTGCCCGACTTCCGCCCGGCCCTTCTTTCTTCACGATGCCTTATGGCCAGCGGCGCACTCGAGCAAACCAGTGCAGGTTGCTATCGGTTTCAGCAGTGAACCTCAAAAATGTTTTGTCGAAACTTAAAAGATACTCGATTATAAGAATGATTTGAAAATTGTGGACTCTCTCATTTTTCTACTCTCCTTTGCTCGATCTAGCAGACGTAAACGTTTTCTTTAGCAGCAGAGTGAATAACCTTTGCAGCAACCAGAGCCGGGGAAAGAGAGTCAGAAATTAGTTCTTCAAATCTGCACGTGCGAACTGAGTAAAGATGGATGATTCAATGAATGTTTATTTATTCAATATATAAATAATAATAATTGCATAATGACTTTATCATCGACTTATAATAGATCGTCTCGTGTGTCGGCGAGCGACTCGAGCTGAACGAGGCGGCCCTGCGGCAGGTTCTCGAGCATCGCCACATTTCTGAGGACTGCGAGGCAAGCAAGGCCCCTTTCTTTTGTAAACCACAGTCAAGGAGAATATAATCGTAATCGCAAATTCATAGTATGTTTCGTAAATTCTAGTGATACACATAAATTCGCTCATCATGTCTCTAAAACTTCATTTCCATTTGAGATTGGGGAAAATGGTGCCACAACGGCATGCCAAACAATAACTGTGAGCCATGAATATGGTATATACATGAGTATGGATATTTACAACAACAACATCAACAACAACAAAAATCCGTCGACCATCGTAAATAAAAAGTATGAAGCTGTATTACAGATCGCATTCTTTAACATTGTCGGGTGGGCTCAAAGCCTCTTTTCAGAATGGAAAAAAACAATTTGTTGTTCCCAATCACTGTAAACAGTGAAGGGCCCCCGTGATCTTGGGGTTTTAACAACTAAAGAGCTGCCGAAGACGCTGCCGAAGACCCGCCGCAGATGAAAATCGGTCGCCGCCCGAGTTCTTGTAGTCCTGATCGCCAATTGTTGTGTCCTCCGATAGAGAGGACAGGGAATAGAATGTGGGAGACGAGAGAAGCAGTGAGAGGTTTATGAAGTGAGCGGAGACAGGAAGAGAGTGAGAGAGAAGTCCACCGAACGATGGCTCGCGAGAAGGCAGAAGTGGAGAGAAAGGAACTGATGATTTGTCTCCTCATCTCGGGCTTTTATACTCATTCTGAATTGATTAAATTTACGTATTACTATTATGATAATTAAATAGCGTTAGTATTATAATCCTACATGACTTACCTAGGGTCACATAGTTATAATAATAAATTACAATATTTAGATTTGGACTCACAGAGTCCATAAAACACATATATAAATATGTAGATATTTACTATCTACTTAAAACCACCCCTTTAAGATTGAAAACTTACAATCTTATTTAAGAAAAGAAAAGTAAGAGCTAATAATAGCTCTTCTTGGAGGGGTCTGGATTCAGTTGCTTCGGTGGTTGACGATGGCGTTGTGGACATGGCTGAACTTGTGGCATGACTGCTTGAGGTGTGGCTTGTTGCTGAGCAGTTGATGTAATGCTGCTTGCACTGTTCGACCTTGCTGTCCTGCTCACGCTGTTCGGGCTGTTTCCAGTCAACGCCGCGTTACTTGGTCCGATCGAATTCTGATCAATTCCGTTCGACTGATTCGCATAATTTGGCATCATGCCATTCATTCTGCCAGACATCATAGTGGTAGAGAAAGTATCCATCAGTACAGACAACGGTAGATTCGTGCTATCCGTTTCCGTTGCAACATCTTCATGGTACAATACCAGTTGATTTGCGTGAGCCTTGATGATCCGACCGTTCTCCAGCTTCACTGAGAAGGCAACACGGCCTTTCTTGTTCAGAATCTCGCCGCAGAGCCACTTCTTGTCATTTATCTGTCGGCGACTTTGTTCGATACAAGACGAGCTTTTTGCCCACCATTTTCCCAAGCCAAGCTTCTGGTGGTCTTCGAAGAAAACCTTCGGGTTATAACCAACGGGCTAAGCCAACGGGCAGAAGAAGATGAGCGGCAAGGGGTTGATCCCCGATCTTCAGCAGCTGAGCGGCAAGGGGTTGATTCCCGATCTACAGAAGCCGATCTTCAGAAGAAACTCGAAGACGATGGCCGAGATACAAGCATTCATGCAAGCGTTGAAGGAGCAGCAAGAGCTGATGAAGATGCATCAAGGACAACATTCGAAGACTGTCGAAATGCTGCTTGAGAAGATGAATACGACCGAGAATGGAAACACACCGAGGCAAAATGATGCAGCAAGGGCAGGGCCCTCAATCGATGCACTCGAAAGTACGATCCAAGTATTTGAATACGAGCCAGATTACGGCTGCACTTTCAATGCTTGGTACAACAAGTACGAAGATCTCTTCGAGAAGGAAGCTGCTCACATCTCTGAAGTGCAGAAGGTGCTCATGCTGATGAGGAAACTCAGCGTCAAGGTCGACATTCAATACCGCAACTCAATCACGCCCAAGAAGGTGTCAGATTTCACTCTCGCAGAGACGATCGAGAAGTTGAAGAAGTTGTTCGGTGATTGCAAGACAGATTTCGAGAAGATCAAATTTTTTTTTCTTTTTTTTTTCTTTTCGGTGATTGCAAGACAGATTTCGAGAAGATCAATTTCGAGAAGACAGAATGAGCACGACGCGGATCAATGACTTCAGAGTACTCTCGGCAGAAGTGAACAAGGCAGTCGAAGAGGCCAAGATGGCGGAACTCTCGAATGACCAACTGAAGACGATGTTCTTCATGGCGGCAATCGATACGCCGCGACATGCAGACACGGCATTTCATCTTCTCTCTCAGTTGAAGAAGAATGCGGCAGTGACCATGGAAGAGTTGGTAGAAGAATGCGACCGGATCGCAGTTCTGAAAAATGAGAGCAGTGCGGTGCAGACGCAAGGCAAAGACACCACGGTACACTTTGTGTCGAAGCATCAGAAGTTCGCCAATCAGAGAGCTGAGAAGGTCAGCGAGAAGTCTCGTGGCGACGGTACACACGCTCAGAAGGACAGCAGGTTTAAAGAAGAAAGGCCTTGCTTCCGTTGCGGTCGAGGACACTCACAAGAAAACTGCCGATTCAAGAACGAGAAGTGTCATAACTGCGAGAAGATTGGTCACATCAGCAAAGTCTGCAGAGTGAAGAAGACGCAGAACAAGTTCTCGCAGAAGCACAGTAAGAAGTCGGAAAGATTGAACACAATCTGTGTGAATACGGTGCAGAATAAGTCGATCAAGGTAGATCTGCTGATCGGAGGAGTTAAGACTACGATGCAGGTAGATACCGGCGCCAGTATCACGCTGATCTCGAAGAACACTTGGGAGCAGATGGGCTCACCAAAGTGCAGGGAAGCATATAGCAAGCCGGTCAGCGCCTGTGGACTGGCATTCCCTCTCATTGGATGCTTCGAAACGGAGATCTGCCATGAGAATCGGTCGGCACACGGAACGGCTACGTGACGGAGAATCCGTTGATGCTTCTCGGATTGGAATTTTTTGACAAGTTGCGATTCAAGTTGGTAACTGAAAACGTCGAACAGTCAATCAACCAGATCAGCAAAGGATGCAACACGCCGAGTGAATACAAAGACTCGGTGGAAAAGGACTTCCCTCATGTCTGCTCAGAAGGTCTCGGAAAGTGCACGAAAATGAAGGCGTCATTGAAGCTGAAAGAAGGCGCCCAGCCGGTTTTCCGGAACAAGAGGCCGGTACCGATTGCCAGAATTCCAAAGGTGGACGCTGAACTGGATCGACTGGAGAAACTCGGAGTGATAAAGAAGGTGGACACTGCCAGATGGGCAGCACCGATTCTCGCAGTGGCGAAGGCGAACGGAAGCATCAGACTGTGCGTAGATTTCGCGACTGGTCTGAACGAAGCACTGGAGTTACACACTCATCCGTTGCCGAATCCAGAAACAATCTTCGCAAGCCTGAATGGCGGCAAATTCTTCAGTCAGATTGACTTGGCAGACGCGTATCTCCAGATTGAGATGGAAGAGAACGCAAAGGAACTTCTCTGCATCAGCACACACAAAGGACATTACCAGTACCAGAGATTGCCTTTTGGAGTGAAGTCGGCTCCGGGAATCTTCCAGGAAGTGATGGACGTGATGTTGGAAGGACTGCCAGGTGTAGTCTCTTACTTGGACGACGTCATTGTGATGGGTTGCACGAAGGAGGTACACGACGTGAATCTGGAGCGAACCCTGTCGCGAATCCAAGAATTCGGATTCAAACTGAAACTCGAGAAGTGCAAGTTCGGAGCAGAAGAGATCAAGTATCTCGGATTCATCATCGACAAACACGGAAGACGACTGAATCCTAAGAAGGTGGAAGCCATCGCGCTAATGCCGAAGACAGTGGATGTCCAGTCACTCCAATCGTTTATCGAGATGGTGAATTACTACACTACGTTCATCGAAGGAATGCACATTTTGAGAGCACCCTTGGAAGCGCTACTGAAGAAGGATGCTAAGTGGAAGTGGACAGACGAGTGCCAGAAGAAATTCGAACAGATTCGAACTGCACTGACGTCGAAATTGTCACTGGTCCACTACGACCCCAAGAAACCGTTGGTGGTCGCTGCCGACGCATGCAATTACGGAATCGGAGCCGTGCTCATGCACAGGTTGCCAAATGGAAGCTTAGAGCCAATCGCTCATGCGTCGCGAACATTGAAGCCGGCTGAGAAGAATTACGGTCAGATTGACAAGGAAGGATTGGCACTGATGTACGCAGTGAAGAAATTTTATCGGTATATCTACGGCCGGAAGTTCGTTCTGCAAACCTACCATCGCCCCTTGCTTGCCATTTTCGGCTCCAAGAAGGGAATTCCAGTGTATACTGCAAACAGGCTGCAACGGTGGGCAACGATGCTGATTGGATATGACTTCACACTCGAGTATATCCGCACTGACAGTTTCGCGTATGCCGATGCACTGTCTCGATTGATCGCAGATTGTCCATCAGAAGACGAGGACGTGGTCATTGCAAGCATCCAAGTCGATGAAGACTTGAATGAGTCTCTGAGAAGCAGCATCAGGGCGTTGCCGCTGACAGCAGCCGACATCAAGAAGGAGACAACCAAAGATAAGCTGTTACAGAAAGTGTTGAAATTCACACTGAACAGTTGGCCAGACAAGAAGAAGGTACCTGGAGAATTAATCCAATTCTACAATAGACGAGATTCACTGACGGAAGTTGACGGTTGCCTACTCTCAGGAGAATGAGTGGTAATCCCTGAATCTCTACGAGCTGCTGTTTTGAAGGAACTCCAACATGGACATCCGGGCATCGTTCGAATGAAAGAAGTATCTGTTACTGGCCGAATATCGACGATGATATCGAGAAAACGTTGAAACACTGTGATCGTTGTGCTCGTGCGGCGAAGTTCCCGATCAAAGTGCCACTTCAACCATGGTCCCAGACGGAAAGACCGTGGCAGAGAGTACACATGGATTACGCGGGTCCAGTCGACGGCGAGTACTACCTGGTGATGGTGGATGCTCACTCGAAATGGCCGGAAATCGGAATGACAAGCTGAATCACCGCAACAGTGACAGTAAACGCGTTCGAGAAGTGTGTTGCCCAGTTCGGTATGTGGTGCTAACTGATAACGGCACGCAGTTCACTTCCGGAGCGTTCCAATAATATTGTCAGCGGAATGGCATCAGGCACGTGAACAGCCCTCCTTATCATCCACAATCTAACGGACAAGCAGAGCGATTCGTGGATACGTTGAAGAGAAGTCTCTTGAAGATGAAAGGAGAACTGCCAAAGGCACAATGTCTCAGTGCGTTCCTGTTCCATTTCCGGAGGAATCCAAATGCTCAGATCGGTGGAAAGAGCTAGGCAGAACTTTTCCTCGGACGGAAAATGAGGTCGCGTATTGACTTGCTGAAACCGTCTTTGCGGTCCGGAAGAATCGATGAACAAATGAAGAAACAATTTGATCGTTATCATGGCACGAAGGCACGTCGTTTATCTGTCGGCGACTTTGTTCGATACAAGACGAGCATTTTGCACACCATTTTCCCAAGCCAAGATCGGGAATCAACCCCTTGCCGCTCAGCTGCTGAAGATCGGGGATCAACCCCTTGCCGCTCATCTTCTTCTGCCCGTTGGCTTAGCCCGTTGGTTATAACCCGAAGGTTTTCTTCGAAGACCACCAGAAGCTTGGCTTGGGAAAATGGTCTGCAAAAAGCCTCTTTTTGGACAGGATGATGGGCTCAAGGCCTCTTCACTGATTGGGCTCAAGGCCTCTTTTCACTGGGTGGGCTCAAAGCCTCTTTTCAGAATGGAAAAAAAGACAATTTGTTGTTCCCAATCACTGTAAACAGTGAAGGGCCCCCGTGATCTTGGGGTTTTAACAACGCAAGGTCACTTTCATTTGTAAACCGCTGTCAAGGAGAATATAATCGTATTCGCAAATTCATAGAAATATTCATACATTCTAGTAATACACAAAATTCGCTCATCATGTCTCTAAAACTTAATTTCCATTTGAGATGGGGAAAATGGTGCCACAACGGCATGCCTAACAATAACTGCGAGCCATTAATATGGATTCATGAGTATGGATATTTACAACAACAACAAAAATCCGTCGAAAAAAAAGTAAGAAGCTGTATTACAGATCGCAATCTTTAACATTGCCGGCTCGGCTCGTCAAGGCAAGAGCTTCATTCTCAACCTTTTTCTCGAATACTTCTATGCTGAACAAGCGAAGCTCGAGGTGTGCATTTCTTTGAGTTAAATATTCTCTTCATTTCTTCATTTCTAACAATTCCAGGTTATCATGAAGCTTGATTACTGGCACAGTGCTTGTAATTACTACTACAACAATGATTGAAATTTTTACTAGAACTACAATTTTAAGTTCCACTCATTGTGAAATGGCAGGGCGACGCAAAAGCAAATTGGCTCGCAAAAGGAACTCGCTTCGCCGGCTTCCACTTCGTCAACAGCGTGAACTCGGATACGAAGGGTGTCTGGATGTGGGGCGAGCCCATCATGCTACCTCTCGGCGACCGACTGCTCGCCGTAGTTCTGGTATGCTGTATTTGGTGTTCTTCCACAATTTGCAAGGGTATAACCGATGCATCCAAGAAATTCGTGATATTTGGTGGTACTTTTTGTAATCTTAGGATTATGGGAGAACATTTTACCTAGATTTACAAGAAAGAGGCGTTCTACGCACCCGACTTATTGGCAAAAGGCTAAACCTTACAGCGATTTCTCCCTTATAATGTTTTTAGCTCTCATTACTCCATGGGATGGCCAATAAAATGAGTGTCAACCCTGCATAAACGTTGCTTTCAGATGGACACCCAGGGTCTGTTCGATGCGACCTTTACAGCAGAGGCGAGGGAGGCATCGAACTCGCTCGTCGCGCTCTCCACTCTCATCTCATCCGTCCAAGTCTTCAATATCATGCGACAGATTGAGGTATATCAAAATTTAAATAATCTTACAGATTATTCTTTACATTTTTAGTCGAAGATTTATCATTGTATCCTGTAAGTTTCTTTCTAAGGCAACATCTATCGGCTTTTACCAAATGCTGATGGACTTTGGCAAGGCCATTGCGCAAGGTGACGAGCATGCCTTTCAGGTTAGCCAGATACAATTTAACGAGATAAATGACCAGGGGAGGCGGGGCTCTGGGGTCGGGTCACTACTACACATGACACGACCGATCTCGAATATGAGCCGATCTTGATTGACCATCCAAAAGTGTTCATTACAGCAACATTAAATTATATTTACTTATTTGGAGACGATGTATATTCTCGTCCGCGATTGGAGCTTCCCCGAATACCAGTACGGGCTGCAGCAGAACGACTTCCTTGAAGAGAATGGCCAGGTTGGCTACAGTGGAAACTCTTAAATTGTGATCAGATGTTTTTCATGAAATTCATAAGATGAATTGTTGAAGCCAAACAATTTGTAGTGTATTGTATAGTCTATTGTTTCCATCTCTACTTCAAGCCGATTTAATTACTTGAAAGAAAGAGCTAAGTTGACACAAATTACACATTTCTCCCCAAAAAAAATTACTCTGAAGGCTCTCGTCGAAACGACGAAAATGTTCGAGAAGGCCGGCTGCGTTCTCCTGCCAAATCCCGGTACGAGCATCGGGTGGGAGCAGCAATTTGATGGCCACATTGATCGTCAGTTTCTCTCATTCATTTATCTCTCTCTTCTCTCTCTCTCTTGCTCTTTTGCCTTAAATCAATGACAAACTATTTTATTTAACAAACGGGTATTTCATCGGCTTCAATATCAATTTTGATAACTATTATTTCGAAACTTAAAAGATAATCCCTTAGAAATTATTAACTAAATATAAAGTGATATCTATTCGCTTTCTGAAACATAAGAGATATGGATGACTTTTATGGATGATTTCGCAAATGAAGAGATCTCCTGAAGGTTGTCATTTAAGAGATATCTCTCGCATTCCTGAAGCACGTCGGCGACATGTCTGCCCACATGCTATCATCTGGTGAGCTTTGCGGAAAGAAGATCAACGGGCAGCGTGCGACTGGCAGTCAACTTGTGCAGTACTGCACTGTAAACTCTCTCTTTTAGCCCCCATAAAACACAAAAAAAGAACATGCGCATCCGATACGCTTCGGGTTTTCTCTCCAATGCACAGGCAATGGCTGCGTGCATCGCGAAGAACAGCAAGCTCCTGCCGCAGGATGTCGCCAACGCGAATGCGCAGATGGTCAGGAGCAGCGCAGTCCAGGCTGGCGTCGACAAGTTCAACGATCTCATGTACAAGGTGCTTTCAGTTTCTCTTCGGAGGATTATGTGATATAAAGAAAGTGGTCACCTAAACAAGATCCATCTGAGAAAAAACGATACGATGAGTGATTTGATAACCCAATCAGGCGTTGGATACCGGCGTTCTGTTCTCATCAGAGGAGCTGAGGGTTAAGCGAAATCTGGCGCTCCAGGCGGCTAGCCAGGCGATGATGAAGTACTCTTCAGTTTCCGTCAATTTTTTAAAGTTTCTTTGTCTCCACATGTTACAGCTGATTACTCTGAATGACAAAATATAGTATAATTATAATCCTTCAAGTTATCATCGTGCACATGATTACTGCACTAAAGAAGACCAGAACTTGCTGCACGACAAAACAACGGTATATTTTCATAATTTCATATATTCATATATCTTATTAAGAATATGATGATGTATACAGTGCAAGAAAAACCCTTGGATTTACATATATAAATAAATAAATAAATAAATAAATATATATATATATATATATATATAATGTTTAAACCAAAGTCCCGTAATTTTTTAGGAACTCTTCGCAAGAATGGAGGCACAGAATGATGAGCGAAAGCGAAATCAAGAGGAACGCGAGAGAAGAGAGAGGAGTGAGGCTCAGATGCAGGAGTATTTTGAGGTGTTTTAATTTATTTTTTATATTATTTGTTCGTTCTATTCCAGTTATTTTTTATAATTTATTCATTCTATTCCAGCTAATTTTAGTCTCAATTTTTTTTCTTTTGATGAGCCATGAGCAAAAGGACAAGTGCTCCCAAAACTTAACAAAAAATTTTTATCGCAATGCTGCGCAGCTTATACTAGAAATGAAATAATCGCTAACTTTATTTCTATTAACTGTTCTTGTAGAAACCCGAGTATTGGAGTGTCGGCAAGGTGATTGGCTTCGAGGACTTCCACGAACAGAGCTGCGATGGGTGCGATAAGAATCCCTTCAAAGGCAACCGATACGACTGCCACTCGTGCAAAATCGTCCTCTGCGAGAGCTGCTTTGTGACTCGGAACTACGGCAGCAAAGGGGCAGAGCACAGCGACTTCCATACATGCAAAGTGACGCCATGCAACCTCGACCGGCACATTTCACCGCTACACAAGGGCATCACTTGTGATGGGGGCGAGTCGTTGAGCTTCGCAGGA
Organism: Allodiplogaster sudhausi; assembly: GCA_945643635.1. Lineage (NCBI taxonomy): Eukaryota > Metazoa > Nematoda > Chromadorea > Rhabditida > Diplogasteridae > Allodiplogaster > Allodiplogaster sudhausi. Next base: position 1,040,839 of record CALZFC010000257.1, read on the forward strand.
GTTTGCTACAAGTGTCGCCCCTGTAAGAATTATAATCTTTGCGAACGGTGCCATGCTGAGGGACGCTACTCTAAATTAGAGGGCACCAGTGTCGCGCATCGGAACGATCATAAAATGGATGTGGGTTTTGATTGAAAACTTAATTAACTATTAATTACTGGACGTTGCCAAGCAGCATTCTATTAAACATTTTTGGTGTCTAAAAACACAAAAATGAGCTTGAAAAAAACTTTTAATTTAGCCCCACAACCCGACGGAGCCAACGCAGAAAACCAAAAAAAGGATGCTAGGCTCAGCGATGAAATTCCAGCAGATTATGGGCTCGGCACTACGCGGAAAGATATCAAAACATCATAAATCAAATGACGGCGAATGGCTCGCTTTGGGACGCAAGATCGGCTACGCCCTCTACGGCGATCCGACGAAGAACGCCGAGGGGATATCGGCTACTCCCTCTACGGCGATCCAACCGAAAACGTGGGGAGATTGGATCCAACGGAAAACGCACACATCCGAATTTGGCTACGATTCGGAAAAGGAGAAGCTGATCCGAGACTTGCGCCTCCATTGCCTCTATCTGAATCAGAAGCACCACAAAGACGAGAAAGTCGAAGTATCGTTCATCTTCCTCAGATACTTCGAGCCTGGAAAAGAAGAAGGCACGATGCCTATCATCAAGGTTCACACTTCTTCCAACGTTTACCTGGTGGAGGCCAACATGCGCACATCGACCGATTGGTGGGATTTCGAGAGCAAAATGGAATTTCCAGAATGCTTCCTCTTCTGCCCAAAATACGGTGTTTACGAGGTTAGCACATACATATGTATGTATGTATATAATTAATTTGTGAAGTTAAGTTGGATTTCTAAAATTAATGGATCTGACATGTTAATGCCTGAATGTGAGAATAACGAAAACTTCACCTTCTAGACATTTTCTGTTCAGGTGGACGAGGATGGCAGAGTGAACCTGGAGGAGCGACATTTCCCTAAGCGCCAAAAAAAAGCGCTTAGGGAAATGTCGCTTTTTCTCTTAGGAATCGTTATCTTAATTATCTCACTCGTATTCCCGCCGTTTTTGATCATCGCCTTTGCAATACTCGGAAACAGGGAGAATCAAAACCTCGTAGTATTGTGGCGCACGCTCTACCGAGCCGACATAAGCGAGTCGACAATGCTTCTCCTCGCTTCGGTGTTTAATCTGAGCGTCGAACTGCAACTAGGCAAGGAGCCTAGCGCCCTTCAGCTCTTCCAGCTGACGGCGAAGGTTCTCTTCTTCACCAACTCGGTGATTAGCGTGAGCGATGTCCGCCAGATCATCACGGACATCCACAACGGGAAGCTGGCGTCGGCGAAAACCTTCTTCACCAATGAAGAGGAGCGCGTGGCCTTCGATAAGATCATCAGGTTCAGATACTGTTGAAATATTTTTGTGATATACTAATTTTGTTCTCAGAAAAGAAGTGTTGCAATATCTTTCTGGAAATACATCTCACGTCAATAGGTACAAATTGATACGCGTTCATTAGCCCATTTATTAATTATTGAGTGAATGTCTCCCATATAGTATTTTTTAAACAAAATGTTCCAATCAATCAAGAAATAGCAGAGGAAAGGATTATAGAAGGTTCTTTTATTTGGCTAGGAGCAAGGTTATTCATCCTTACAAGAATTGTTGGAAACAAAAGTAAATGCATCAATTTTAGTGGCCAACAGCTCGGAGAGTTGCATGGCGGGCAGGTCACGCTCGAAGACTTCCTCGCGATAAGGGCCCGACAAGCAGCGATGTCGCCAAGCGAGCTCGCCAAAGCTCCGCAACTACACGCCTACTTCCCTTCCATGTCCGAAACAAGAGAAGGGGACCTTTCACAGAAGGCGATGGAGGCACACGCCTTGGGCATCGCGAACAGAGCTCGGATGACGAGATACAAAGGAAGTCGAGCCACTGCCAAGTCGCAGACCACGATGTTGGCTGTGGAGCCGCAGCAGCTGATAGCGAGGCTGGATAAGGTGGCGCGACTGGCTCAGAAGTCCAGTCGGCACATCGTGGAGCTGAGTGGGACCTGGTACGGGATCAATGTGCACTACGACCCGGCCACGGAGACCGATCGAATCGAATATATCAGGGTGCGTATTCACATTCAAATTCGAGTATTCAAAATAGTTTTGAAAAAAAAAATGGATGTCTCGTGTTAAATTACTAAGCATATTAAAAATGTTAATTTAGGTAAAAAAATCCGTCATTCGGTCTTTCCAATGGAGCACCTGTGCATTATGCGTCCGGTGAGACGACGGCAGTGGAGAGTGAGGACTTCTACGCTCAGTACAAGGGCCTCGACAATGTCACTCCCGTCTCCCACACCACAATCGCCGCGTAGTCCTGGCTAAGAACGAGAATGAAGAACAAGCCTAGTCGAAAATTAAACTATCTCACTCCATGTTTCATGCTCCGTTTTTGAATGTTAATAACATACTACTAACATTCCTATTTAAACTCCTCGTAAAATACGATGCCCAACTTTAGATGCAATTTTGTTAAAATAAAGATAAAGCCGGATTAACGAATGAAGATTCAAAAGCGGGAAAAAAGTGTGAGAGAAGATTAGAAGACAAAGAGACTTAGTGAAGAGTGGATTGTGGATAGAAAGAAGGCATCTCCTTCGAGTAGTCATGGTTCGAGGATCCTTTCTGGTTCAAAAATAGATATTTTATTTATAGAATTCTCTTAAATCTCATTTTTAAACATTTTCATCCATTCATAAAAGTCTACTTAAAAAATTGCTTTATTTGAATAGCAGAGGCTTTGATAAATGATTTATTTTTATAAAAATTTTTTTCATTTGATTAAATTTGATCAGAAGGAATGAACGATCTGGCGTCGAGGCTTGAAGCAGAAGAGGAGAAGAACAGGCTCTTGCCTGAAGAAGAGCAAGATCTCTCCCATTTTCCGCCTTTTCGAGAGAGCTTTGAGCAACCGCGAGAATTCGACTTTCGCACTTTTTTATTATTAAAATATTAAAAGTAATAATAATTTAACTTGTTGATTGAAAAATTGTGATTATAATATTTTTACAAATAATAGATATTTAATAATAAAAATTGTGCAGAAAAAACTGAACAATATCGACTTCTAAATTAAATACAAATTGCACTCTTTCCAGATGCCTACGGCAAACCACAGAAATAGATGAATGATTTGATTAAGCTGACTTGGAACGTTTCCAACAATTTTCACTGAAAAATTTACTTTTGCTATCATTAATATTATTTCCGAGTTCAATGATGATATAAAATATTTTAAATTTTTATAACTTGACAAAAGCTGAGAAAGGCTATCTGCTGTCGTGAGCGCGCTTGAATGGAAGTGTCTGATAATTTTCAAAATCCGTAAACGGAGAAAGAGAGAGAGAGAGAGAAAGAGAGATAGAGAGAGAGAAGAAAGAGAGAAAGAGAGAGAGAGATAGAGAGAGAGATAGAGAGAGATAAAGAGAGAGAAGAGAGAGAGAAAGAGAGAGAGAGAGAGAGAGAAGAGAGAGAGAGAGAGAGAGAGAGAGAGAGAGAGAGAGAGAGAGATAAATACAAAAGAAAAATATTGAAGCTATAAAGCATATACAGTTTAGTAAATATTCTAATTTCGGGAAGAAATGATGCGTAAATGTTAGAATGTCCATGTTCTCCGAAAAAAAGAAAGAAAGCAAAACAGACTTTACAGATGGGTACTATTTTTCAAGATTTCGTGCAAGAAAAAGTATTATTTAAAAAAATGCATATTTACTCCCACCCCTCTCTTTTGAAAGCATCAAAGAAATAGGTTCTGCCTTCCGCAATCGTGTTTTCGACAGTTTCAAATCTGCAATCAATCAATGTGGCAAGAAGGATGCTCTTTTGGCTTCTCTCATCTCTGTCACTCTTTCTTTCTCTCTCTCTCTCTCTCTCTCTCTCTCTCTCTGTCTTACTCTATCAGTGACTACCTCCATTTTCACGCTTACTCATCTGCACTTTCGCCCTCTATTTTTTTCTCTATCACTTTTTTCTCTGCTTCTGCTTCCACATTTTTTCTCCTTTCCTTTTCCTTGTTCGATGTTCCCTTTTCAATGCACTGATGGTCACGTTTTATGTTTATCGCACGAGAGCATCTTTTGCTGTTGAATGAAAGAGGAAGAATTGGATGCACTATCAGAGTGTGAAAGGGCAGATATGAGAGAGGAAGATAGAGAGGGAGAAAGAGAGAGGGAGAAAGAGAGTGGGAGAAAGAAAGAGGAGAAGGAGAGGGGAGAGGGATAAAGATAAGAGAGAAAGATAGAGGGAGAAAGATAAATGGGAGAAAAAGTGAAGAGAAGGAGAAAGAGAGAGGAGAGGGAGAAGGGAAATGAGAGAGAGGAGGACAGAGAGAACGTGCGAGCAAAAGAGAAAGGAAGGATTAGAGGAAGAGAAGGCAAAGAGACAAAGATAAACGAGCAATAGCGTGGAAGAGAGGAAGGAAGAGAGAAGGACAGAGACAAGAGAGAGAGAGAGAGAGAGAGAGAGACAGACAGAAAGAGACTTCGAATGGCAGAGAAAGAGAGCTCCTCCACAACATTCCTTCTCATTGCTCAAAAGAACGCTTCTCTTTTCTTTCTCAAATCAGATTGGAAACTCCTTCCACTTTGTCAGATTGTGCAATGCGCCTCAAGTTATGCAATCTCAACGGAACAAATAAAATGCCAACTATTAGAGAGGAGCGAGAAGTTAGAAGAAGCCTTGATTTTGACAGCTAACAAAATGAAATATTTATGTGATCCCATCCCACCTTCTTTCGTGATGCTTACTTCGCTCCATTTGCATTGTTCACTTTACGCTATTTCTCTGGAAATCGTTACTATCTCTTGCCGTTCTCAGTCATCTCAAATCAATTTGCTTGTTTTAAATGTGTAATTTATGGCAGAAGCATGTCAGGCTATTTGTTTTAGTATTTTTTTCAACTATTCATGAGTCATGAACTCTTGCAACGAAAGAAAGGGGCGGAGCTTTGCTCTAACCCTCTCTGACAAGCAGTGTTCGCGTGCTTTTTCGCCCTTTTGAATGTTGTTGTCTTATCAGAAGTAAATCGGCCCTTATCGCGCAATGTGTTCGCTATTCATGGCAATGTGAGAAAAGAGAAAGAAGAGAGAGAGCAAGAGAAAGGGAGAGAGAAAGAAAGAGAGACAGAGAGAGAAAGAGAAAGAAGAGAGAGAGAGAGAGAGAGAGAGAGAGAGAGAGATAAAGGAAAAGGAACGGACAGAGATAAGAGAGATGTATAGGAGAGAGAGAGAGAGCGAAAGCGAGATCAATTGAGAGAGAAAGAAATGAGAGAGTGGCTACCTTATGTCTTCCTGATTCTACTTTAGCCACCAGGCTTCCTCTTCTTCCACCATGCCCTATGGCCAGCGGTGCACTCGAGCGTCCGTGCAACCCGTGCAGGTTTCTGCCGGGAACTCTCACAATGTTTTTTTGTTGTCGAATCTTAAACGGTGCCCGAGTAGAACCACAGATTGCAAGTTGCAGATTCGTCTCATTTTTCTTCTTACTTTCTCTCTCTCTCTCTCTCTCTCTCTCTCTCTCTCTCTTTTCATGCTCTCCTTTGATCGATCTACTGGAGCACAAACGGTTTCTTTAGCAGCAGAGTAAATAATGGCCTTGGCACCCACGAGAAAAGAGTCAGAAAATTTTACTTTTGATCTGCACGTACGCACACTGTCTGTTAAGAGTGATAAGCTGAAGGAATTTGTTTGTTTATTTATGTATTTAAAGAAATCATGACCAAATGAAAAATGAAATGACCAAAAATCAAAATTAATTGTCTCGTGTGTCGGTTCAATTAATTAATTAATTAATTAAATAAATAATTAATAGATCGTCTCGTGTGCCGGCGACCGCCTCGTGCTGAACGAGGCTGCCCTTCGGCAGGTGCTCGAGCATCGCCATATTTCTTAGGCCGGCGCCAACTGCGAGGCAAGCAAGACCACCTTTCACTTTTTTTTCAAAGAGCCAAAAACTCACCTTTGAATTCGCGCCTTTTTGCCTGACTGGAAAGCGAGAGAGCATTTGCCTTTCCATTAGAGGAGTGAGTTGTTGGCACCTTTAGAATGAAAAAAGAAATAGCTGCATGCAAACGTCGACATTTCATTTTGGTTCCTCTCCATTTCATTTTGGTTCCTCTTTCGCGTTGCATCGCTCCTCTTTATGCGCTCTCTTCTCTAGCACTTGTGATAATTTCGCGAAAGGTTTTTATTTATTTATTTATTCAATACATCATTAAGATGTGACGACATTAAGAGCTTAAGAGCGAGAAGATTGCGAGATTCAACTGTAATGTTTTGAAGAAAAGGGAATGCAATAATCCGTGGAGAGGAAGAAGAAAAACAAATAGTGGGGAAAGATCTATTGTAAATGGATGAAGAGGGGAGGGTTGGGGGGGGGGGGTGGATGAAGGCAGCAGCAGATCTCCTCGACACCGTAGGGGTTGGCAGGATCCCAGTGTGGTATGCATGCGGGGTGCGCGACGTCCCGAGGAGGTGACCAGGCTCCAGTGACATACATGTGCGGGCAGTGCACATCTCAGTATCGAGGGATCAGCCGCTGCTTGAGGGGAGGGGGGACTACTATAAATGTATGTGTATAAAGATATAAGGATAATTTAGCATGAAGAGTAATTAGCAAGAGAAGGAAAATTGAAATAGAAAGATAGCAAAATTGGACTAGAAATTGACCATGATAAAGATATACTGATAATGAATCAAATTACAGATTGGGAACCTTAATTTGAAATAGCTCCAAAAGAGGAAGTGAGCAGATTACTTTTCGAAAGTTCCTGACATTTGTAGAAGATGTGGCAATTAGAGGAAGCTTATAATAGTATGATGCCACTCTTATAGTCGATAATCTTGTTCTAGGTAGATGGAAAGAATACTGAGAGCATCTACCATTAGTGGGCTTGAAAATGAAGAATTTGCTGATAGGGATATCAATAATACTATGTAGCAACTTATAGGTATAGACAAGATCAATCTGAGTACGCCTTACTAAGATAGATGGTAGTTCATAAAGAGAGAGACGGCATGAATGGGAAGGAATTTCTCTAAATGGAACAAATGCATTAGTACAGCGAAGGAACAACAATCTAGTGAATATGTGCTGGATGCGCTCACTAATAAGACCCGTTTGATGTGGAGACCGTATAATTGAGGAAAATTCCGTGATCGGGAGAATATAACACTTATAACAGAAGAGGTAAATATCAGGAGTTCTGGACGAGAGCATTCGAAAGAGACTGAAAACTAGGTTTAGCGAACGGCGGCAAATCGCCTCTATGTGTTCCTTGAAAGAGAATCTACAGTCTATTAAAACGCCTAGATCTCGAATGGCTGATGAAGAATAAGTGAAAGGAATTGCAGGGAGCTGATGGGACACAAGGTAAGGATAACGAGGATTATTTTTACCTAAGTGGAGTACATTACACTTTTTGTGTGCAATGTGGAGCTGCCATTTTAGGCAGTAGGACTCAAATAGACTGGTTGCTTGATAAAGTTGGTGAGAAGGAAGTGAATCAGAGGGGCCGAAAGTGGTGTAAATTTTGATGTCATCAGCAAAAGAAGAGATTTTAACACTGGGAAGAGGGGAGAGAACGGAAGGGAGGTCGGAAATGAAAAGATTGAAAAGGAGGGGAGAAAGTACAGCGCCTTGAGGCACTCCACTTGTAGCCTGAAAAGGTGCCGAGAGGGCACCACCGACTTTTAGCTGAAATGATCGCTTTCATTTTAAACCAAAAACACTTTCTATTCTACTTCGCATTCCACATGCATATTTTTTATGTAAACGAAAATGGTCAGAAACGATATACTTAGTAATATTCATAAATTCACTCACCATGCCTCTAAATCATGTTATTTTATCGATTGAGGCATTTTCTACATATAAGGGAAAAGGGAATAGGAACCGTTAATACTCATCCATATAGACATTGATCTTTTCAGCAACAACAATAAAAAAGATACTTGACCATTATATATATCTGTATTACAGATCGCAATCTTTAACATTGCCGGCTCGGCTCGTCAGGGCAAGAGCTTCATCCTCAACCTTTTTCTCGAATTCTTCTACGCCGAACAAGCGAGACTCGAGGTGTGCAATCTTTTGAATATCAAATATTCCCTTGACTATTTCAATTCAGCCAATTCCGATTTACTTACCGACTTATTTATTCATTTATCGTACATGAAATTAAGACATCCTATGTGACTCTTGATTTGAAATACAACGATTGTAAGTTATACTAGGACAATAAAAGTAAGTTCTACTATGGAGTACAATGATTGTCACTGTTACTAGGACAATGATTGTTACGATTACTACTAGAATGACTCAAAGTGAAATGCCAGGGCGATGCAAGCGCGAGTTGGCGCGCGGAGGGCACTCGCTTCGCCGGCTTCCACTTCCTTAACGGCGCGAACTCGGATACGCAGGGCGTCTGGATGTGGGGCGAGCCCATCATGCTGCCGCTAAGGGATAGACTGCTCGCCGTTGTTCTGGTATTGTTTATACCGTTGTTCTGGTATGTTGAATTTAAAATATATAAGTCTCCTCTTGTTCTTATTACCGTTATGGTGAATACCTGGCTTGGCTGGATTTATAGATAAAAAGAAGTGTCACAGGCTGCTTATATAGTAACAGGCTAAAAGTTTACTCCTTCCGATAGTCTTCTTTTTGTTTGTTTGTTTGTCTTTACTTTTTCCGTTAAATGGCCAACAAGATGAGTGTCTAACTTAAGCGTGGTTTCCAGATGGACACGCAGGGTCTCTTCGATGCGACCATTTCAGCCGAGGCGACGGAGACTTCTTATTCACTCTTCGCTCTCTCCACTCTCATCTCATCCGTCCAAGTCTTCAATGTCATGCGAACGATTGAGGTCTCTCTCAAATTTTTTTTAAAATTGTCGTCCTAATCATTATTCTCTAATTTTATTGAGACCGAAGAGACTTATTAGTTCTCTTTTTTAAGGCACCATTTATCGCCTTTTACCGAATGTTGATGGAGTTTGGCGCGGCTATCGCACAAGGCGATGAGCATGCCTTCCAGGTTAGCCACGTGCGACACACGACATCACCGATCGAATTTGCACAACGTTTTGAGCCCAGTAGAATTGGACCTTTCACAAATGTTGAGATCGAAAATAAATCTTGAAAATGTCATCCACAACCATTTTCCGCAATCTTTGCATTAATTGGAGACGATGTACCTGCTCGTGCGCGATTGGTCCTTCCCGAACGACTACCCGTACGGGCTGCAGCAGACAGACCTCTTCCTTCGTCAGCGTGGCCAGGTTGGTAACAGCCTCTTGGCTACAGAAGACACACTGAAATTGTTAATTGATGATTTTCATTTAAAAAAAATGGATGACTTGCTGAAATCAAACAATATGTAGAGTCAATCTTTTCTTTCCAAATACACCTTCAGATAACTTTAATTCTTTTAAAGCAGCGCAAAACTCACATCAGCAGTAATCTACATACCTATGTATTTTATTTTTCCTGACTTTTGTAGTCGTGTCTCTCTAGAACACATATTCTCTCGCTTTTGTATCGGGCAAAAAGGCGCGAATTCAAACATGAGTTTTGGCTTATTTAAAGGGAGCGTGCTTAGTGTACACGAATTACTCCTGAAGGATCTCCTCGAAACGTCGCAAATGTTCGAGCGCGCCGGCTGCGTTCTCTTGCCACTTCCGGGCGAGAGCGTCATGACAGAGCCAAATTTTGATGGCAACATTATTCGTGAGTTTCTCTCTCTCTCTCTCTCTCTCCCTTCCTCTCCCACATTCTCCTCTCTCTCTCTCTCTTGCTCTTTCTCCTCTCTCTTTCCCTCTTTCTCTCTTTTCCTCTCTTTCGATTTTCATCAATGGCAAACGATATTATTTAAATAACTTGTTTTACATAATAACAACTCCAGTATCGATGTCGCAGCTATAACATTTCCTCAATTAAGGGATATCTTTTAAGGACAATTTCATAGCTTAAGACATTTCCCCTTTGGAATTAATTAAGTAAAAATTAAGATATATCTCCCCGCTTTCTGGAACACGTCGGCGCCATGGCTGCCCACATGCTATCATCTGGTGAGCTTTGTGGAAAGAAGATCAACGAGCAGCGCGCCACTGGCAGTCAACTTGTTCAATACTGCACGGTAAGCAATTACTTTTATAAGACACAAAAAAGAACATGCGCATCCGATACTCGTCGGGTTTACTCTCCAATGCACAGGCAATGGCTGCGTGCATCGCGCAGAACAGCCGGATCCTGCCGCAGGATGTCGTCAGCGCGAATGCGCAGGTCGCAAGGCAATTCGCTCTAAAGGCCGGAGTGGACAAGTTCAGCGATATCATGAACCAGGTGCGTTATATTTCTCTTCAGACGATTGTGTGAAACAACTTGTTTTGTAAACAAAATTGTCACATAAAAGAACTATCATATCAACAAAATTGTCACGTCAACAGAACTTTCACATGAACAAAATTGTGACATAAGCATGGACAAAATCGATATGAGAAAAAAGCGCTAGACTAAATATTTTGAACTGACAACAAAAGGCTTTCCATTTCCAAACGATATACAATCAGGAGTTGGCTCCCGGCATTCCGTTCTCATCTAATGAGCTGAATGAGAAGCGCGAGCTGGCGCTTCAGTTGGCTAGCCAAGAAATGTGGAGGTACTCTCAAGTTTCCGTAATCTTTGTTCTAATTATCTTTCCACATGTTAGGGCTAATTACTCTGAATGACCAGGTATTATAATAATTTGCAGCTCTCCTCGCGCTCGTAATGTCTGCACTGAAGAAGACGAAAATTTGCTGATTGCAAAAACGATGGTAAATTTATTTTATTTCATTATATATTTACATATATATATATTTATTTATTTATTTATTTATTTAAAAAAAACTCTCTCGTGGCTCTAGGAACTCTTCGCTAGAATGGAAGCACTTAATGACGAGCGATTGCGATCTCAAGCGGAAATTGAGGGAAGAGAGAGGCTTCAGGCACAGATGCAGGAGCAGGCTGAGGTGTTGTCTTCATTATTCTATTATTTTATAACTTATTTTTCATTTTTAATTTTTTTTTAAATTAATTTCTTCTATTAGCTCATCAATTGAAAACCGTCGATGTCGTAATAGAATCCTCTCTTTTTTTAAAATAAGAATTGTACTGTGCACAAAACCAACTTCTTATTCAGATACTACGTCGAATCGAAGCGGAGAACGAAGCGGCGCGCCTTGAGATGATAAGAATGCAAAGGGCTATGGAAGAGGAGAGAGAGCGAGCTAGGGAGGCAGAGAGGCAGAGAGAGTGGGAGAGAGAAAGAGAGCGCGAGAGGGAGAGAGATAGGGAGCGCGAGAGGGAGAGAGAGAGGGAGCGCGAGAGGGAGAGAGAGAGAGGGAGCGCGAGAGGGAGAGAGAGCGAGAAAGAGAACGACCACGTCCCGCAATTCTTGATCTGTGTCGTCATGGCATGCGTCAAGGCTTTTGCCCCCTCTGCTTCCTTTTCTAGATCGAATTCCCGTGTATGCTATCGAGTTCATTTGTGCAGAATTGCTTTGGATTACCTCACAATCATTAGGGCTGTGAACATTTCTTGTTATTATATATACTCAAAAATGTATGCAAACCCTTCGATCGCATTGCCATATTACCGTGACCACACTTGACTGCTTGAAGTACATGGAGTTGAACGCGTTCAAATACATGTGGAAAAGGTTCAGTTTATGCAGGAAATATGCTATTTATATTTGTTAAAAATTGTATGCATTAAATAGTGAATACCGATATCTCTCTATCTCTTATTCTACATATATCTCTTTCCCTCTCTCTCTTTTTCGCTATCTCTCTCATTCGCTCTCTTTCTCTCATTGGAGAGCGAGTTTCGTGAGGGAGAGAGGGAGGGAGAGGGAGAGAGCGAGAGAAAGAGCGAGAAGGAGAGAGCGAGAGGGAGAGAGTGAAAGAGAGAGGGAGAGGGAGAAGGAGAGAGGGAGGACGTCGAGGGCGGCCGTGACGGTGGACGCCGCCGAGACGCGCGGCCAGCCGGCGGCCGGGCACAAAGTAGAGGAGGCAGCCTGAGAGGAGGCCAGAAATTCGCGCCTCTTTGCCTGAGACACACGGGATTGAGAAAGAAGCGACTACAATAGTCAGGAAATTTTAAGTCGATTACTACCGTATGACGGCAAACAAAAGTTCTCTACCGAAACGGATTCTTAACAAGAAAGTTACTTTAATCAAAACTTTCACTTGAATTCGCGCCTTTTTGACTGACGCTTAATTTAGATAGATGTGCACTACAATAATTAAGAAAATTCAAAAACATTTCGTGCTCCTTTAAGAAATCTGTTGACAGATATCGAGATATCATTTATCCTTTCCGGCGGTTTAGCCTTGCATAAATCTTCTATAATCGCTCTTCTCTATGCGTATGCGAGTTTTGTTGCTAAAAATTGTAATCAACCCGAAATAGCTCTTAAAATATACCAAATGTTTGCAAATAAAACATATCTTGTTCCCTAAAAGACGAGTCTCAACCGAAATCTGTCTTCTCCATAATTAATTCACATGCGCGCTCTCGCCATTGTATTAGGGAAATTATCGTATGAGTTTCAAGGATGAGTATTGGCTTCCTTTATTAAATCTACAATTTTGCTGGTTAGTGTATAATAAAGAACATCAAAGGCACAAGTGCAGAGACATAATCGAGGGCTGAAAATATTCTCTTCGAAATACAGCCATCTAAGATGATTTTATTCTGTAGCTTCTTTTCTAAAGTTGGCTTACTAATTTCATTCAGGATACTAGATTTAGAATGGAGGACTCAACTTGAATTCGTGCTTTTTAGCCTGACATAAGTTTTAAAAAAGTCAAAAATAGTACGGACGAGTTTAGTACAACTTTAAGAAAAAAAGTATGCCGAAGTCGAGATGCCGAATTTTGTTGCTTCCCGGCGGTTTTGCGTTGCTTCGTTCCTCTTTAAACTCCCTCTTCTCTTCCAATTCTGATGCTGGTGCCTTGATTTTTGGTCAAAAGATTTTTGGTCAAATGATTGTTGGTCAAATTTTTCCTGATTTTTGGTCAAATGATTGTTGGTCAATGATTGTTGGTCAGATGATTGTTGGTCAAACGATTTCTCAAATATGTGATTTTTGGTCAAATGTTAAATAAAAATGAGTGCATAACGCTTTGAACGTGTGTAAACACCATTTATTAAACTGAAGGACAGTAAAATCGAGTTGTAACTTTAAAAAAAAATGTCTGGCTAAGCAAGGAAATTAAAATGAAATGGAGAGAGTTGTTGGATTAGAAGAGACTTATGTAGTGGACGGGTCGATGATGTTAGCAGAAATGGCACGAAGGAAATCTTCGAGGGAGAGGGTGCCGAAGTTGTTCACCACGTTCTTGAGTCTTGCATTCATAACTGCGTACTTCTTCTTGGAAAGAAGAGCGGGAGGGGAGCCGATCTGTAGCCGCGCAATTTTTCCCTCCGTCAGCCCTTGCTCATCCCGAAGGCGGTCGAGAAGAGTGTATACCTGCATTTACAAACAAAACAATGTCTTTATATTATCCTTTTTAGACATACCGTGGGATGTACCAGATTCTTCGAGAAAACACTATGCCATCCTTCGAGATGGTTGTTTGTTCTGGGGATGTCATCTTGCGTAAGCTAGAAAGTGATTGAACTAAATGAACACGATGTTTCCGCAGATATTTCTACCTTGTACACGTTCCACATCGCAATGGGGAAAAGGGGAGCGACATCTCTGCCGTTGCGGAACTTTTTACCGACCCAAGTATGCTTGAAATAGTCAATGAACGAGCAAATTGCCATGACCGAAGCTGAAGTGTCTTCGAGAACGTCCGAACAGAAAGCAAATGCCCGCTCGACTTCAGTCTCGGGCACAAATGGAAGTGCGATGAAATAACGGAGAGCCACCTGGACATCCCCGCCAGCCTGAACCGAAAATTTCAGCATATTGAGATATGTATTCCTGTTAGAAAACCTTGTACAATGGGCTCAAGCCAAGTTCTGAAATCTTCCGCCAGAGAGCCTGAGCGTAATGGAAGTGACATCCGTGGACAAGGGAATTCGGAAAGACAGAGCGAGCAGCATTTTCTTGAGATTTTTCAAAATCCATAATGACGCAGCTGGGATTCAGACCTGCATATATATCGTTGACAATATCGGGAAAAAAGGAGAAAAAAAAAAGAATTTCGACCTGGAGCAAGCGACACCAAGTGGGACAGCACATCGATATACAACGATTCACGTTTGTTTGGGAGTAGGGCGTATGCCTAACAGTAGCAATGGGTAGAGGAAATTAATTTTTTTTACGAACCAGCGGTAAGAAAGAGCCGTACACCCGTGCATGGACTGTCCACAGTTGAGTGAAGAGAGCCGGAACACATGAAAAAGTCCCATCCACAGCAATCAAATCTGCTTTCGAGAGCTCTGCGAGGTTTGTCGGTGTTGTAAAGACTAAGACACGCTCGGGGTCAGCAATTCCTATTGTGAGATTCATATTATAGTTTGGACAAGTATTAATGTGGAGAACAGACCTGAGTCAAAGGAAAGAAACATCTCTCCCTTGTGGGATGTGATCATAGAGGGGGTGAAGTGGATGTCAGCCAGGGTCTTGGGAGTTGGAGGGGGGGCAGCGATTCGCTTTCGAGCGTGTGCAACTGCTTGAGCCATATGACTCGCCTTTGTGAGATGCGCCTGTGCGTCCGCTGAAGCCGTTCGGAGCACATTCATGAGGATGGTCCTGCTTGGTGCCTGGCTTCTGGCCGCTTCTTCGAAAACCCTCGATGTGATCAGTCGAGCTTCCTTGCGACCAGCAACAACTGTGCACGTGTGTGTATTGAGACGCTAAATATATGCAGATATATTTCAGTGAAGCTTCAAAAAGGGAGCAGTGGTTACCTCAACAACTAACGGATCCTTTTGCTTAACAATCACTCGCCCGGGACACTTGGAAATTCTCTGCCGGTCGCAGCGGTAGACAACTCCGTTCGGGTTTTGGTAACCCTGTAGATGCATAGTAATTACATATTACTTATGAAAAAAACATAATATATAATATACCTTGTAATACAAGTGTGACTTGTAGGAGAATAGTTCGCCCCCTCGTTTCGTGGTGGCGAAACGAGGGGCTGAAGAAAGGGGCGAAGGCGCATCAGCAGGCGGAGAAGGGGACTTGGAAGAAGGACGAGGAGATGAAGACGGCGAAAGGCGAAGTAGCGAAGCCATCGTTCTAAAGAACTGGGGATGTTTATGGCAAACAGTTCCAAATAAATAAAATGGAATGAAGAATGAGGAGAAAACAGAGCATGTGGATGCAAAACGAAAACGAATTGGCATCTTGTCAACTCGCGATTTAAATGTGACGGAGTCGAGAGGGAAAAAATGAGGGAAAAAGAGGAGGGAAAAAAATGCGGGAATTTAAGCTTTATTTTATTTGACCAAAAATCACATATTTGAAAAATCGTTTGACCAACAATCATCTGACCAACAATCATTGACCAATAATCATTTGACCAAAAATCAGGAAAAATTTGACCAACAATCATTTGACCAATAATCATTTGACCAAAAATCAGGACACCTCTGATGCTACTTTTGTCCGCGTCGTATAGGTTCATATATATTTAATCTAAACACCTTCCTATTATAAGTGTCTTACACTTAGATTTTATTCAACTTCACATCTTCTGAATATATTAGTTATTTTGACGGCTTCATAGAGCTGCTCTTCGACATCCGACTGGCTAAACGCCTTTTATAGAAACTTCCGCGAAACTTAATGGCACGATTGGAGGCTTTTAAGCTTTTTTTCTCTCTGTCTTCCTCTCTCTCTGAATCTATGTATCTATAGCCACCACGTCGGTACATACGCGAAGGGAGCCACTACCTTGAAGCAAGATTTAAAAAAATCTCCGCTCACTCCGAGGGCCGGCATTCATATCATACGAAAGATAAGACAGATAGTACAGCAAGCAACTCAAAAGACATTGAAGCATATATTTTTATGCCAACAATTGCGAAGTGGGCAGATAGTAACTGGATATTAATTCAATTAGAATCATTTA
This sequence comes from Allodiplogaster sudhausi, assembly GCA_945643635.1. Classification (NCBI taxonomy): domain Eukaryota; kingdom Metazoa; phylum Nematoda; class Chromadorea; order Rhabditida; family Diplogasteridae; genus Allodiplogaster; species Allodiplogaster sudhausi. Next base: position 1,056,968 of record CALZFC010000257.1, read on the forward strand.
TGATAGTTAGCCAAGTTGCAATTATCTCGATGCGAGACTATTATTGCAGAGAACTCGGCGGCCGGTCGGCGGCCGAAGAAGAAGAAGGAATGAAAGTACGATTAATAATACATTGTGGTAATTACAAATCTCACACATGTCGGTGATCGCCCTACTTACAATTAGAAAAAAAAAAGAAGCTGTTTGCTTGAAGTCAAGAGGTCATGTTGTTCGGTGCCGACGGTTTAGCGCTGCATCACTCATCTATAAGCACTCTTCACTTGGCATCGGAGATTGTTCGCTCGCATTGAGAGTCACATTTATAATTATTCTCGTTAATTATGTACATACAATTCGCTTCTTCAGCGGAACATTCATAAGGAAGAAGTTTGGTTCACATACATTCTATGTTTGAAAATGGAAAGATAATTCTTATCGACAATGTTTGAATAACATTCTATCGCTATTCCGTCTTCGAACACGCTAATTATCGTAGCCGATCGCACGGAAATTGATCCAAGTGTAAAATGTCGTGTCAAACTCGACGTATTTTCGAATAAGAGACAGTGAGATAATGAGATAGCAAATTTTCTATATCTTTGCTTGCAGCGAAACATCACGTTTTTTCACACAAAAAATGAGTCTCGGAGCGACTACTGCATTCGCGATCAATTCGAAGGCAGTTATCCCATGAACAACATCGCAGTAGGCAGTGGAGAAGCGCTGAGTTCTAACGAAATACGATTATTTTTAGGATCTTTTCTTTTTTTAGCCCCTCCTCCGCTAGCCCCCATGCTAGGCGAAAGAAATATTAATGGTTAACCTCGTTAGTATTGGCAAGAAACGATCCTCACAAATGAAGAGAGCTTATAGAGGAATGATGCAACGATAAACCGCCGTAGAGTATGAAAATGAAACTTCTCGACATGCCATAAGTGCTTGCAAATTTTCTACAATTTTGTATATCTTTATTTGCAACGAAAAATCACTTTTTTTTTACAGAAATTAACAATTTAAATACCGTGTGACAAAAGTTTATGAATAATAATGAAGATTATAAGAATAAAAGGTAGCTGCATGCTGAAGTGAAGATTTCATTTCGTAACTCTCCCATGGTTTAGCCTTGCATCATTCCTTTAGAAACTTTAGTTCTCTGGTCATTAGCGCTCATTTTGCGGTTGCCGTCTTGTATATTTCTTATATTAAAGTTTCTATTAACTGCTCAAAAAGTTAAATTCTGGAGCTGAAAATATTCTCTATTCGAAATATATTCATTTAATTGAAGTTTCTCTTCTGAACTAACACAATAAGCCTAATGCATTGAGCGAGCTTCGTTTATTTTGAAGGAGGACGATCGCCGAAAAAGATACGTTCACCCACATTCTCTCGCTCTCGCGTGCTATTTCGGCGGCATACTCACAAAAATGATCACCCTCATATAAGAAGAAGAAACATAATACCTACATAGCAATAAGTGCTGAAGTAGAGATGCCATTTTGTTCCTCGCCTGGCTCTATAAAAGCTCTCTTTTACGAGCATTGGCAGATTGGGTGTTCAGAAGATCCGTGTTCTCGCAGACTAGCGCAAACGTATCTGGAACAAAATATCGAATTCAATTATTAGAAAATCGTATGTGAGAAAGTGAGAAACACGTGGCCGGCCAGCGGTCGAGCACAAATAGAGAATAGGCAGCTCCTGAAAGGACGCCAGGAAAACTCACGTTTGAATTCGCGCCATTTTGCATGACAAAATTGTGAGAAGAGGGCCGGAAAAAACTCAAATGCTCTGATGTTCACGTTTTATCGCAAGTGAGCATCTTTGCTGTTGAATGAAAATGGCACTATCAGTGCGAAAGGGCAGAGATGAAAGAGAGAGAGAGACAAAGTGACAGAGAAGAGGAAAGAGAGAGCAAGAACAAGAGAGAATATCAAGAGGAGTGCATATAGCGGAATGATGCAATGCAAAACTGCCGAAGAGTGCCAAAATGACTTCTCCACTTCAATATACAGCTATTTCTTTTCTTCATATAATTAATAGAGTACGAATGTCAACAGTATGAATTTTTTTGATCATTTGAAATCATATGCGAAATCTCTCTAAATCACATGCGTAGAGAATATTTTCAGCTCCTGAATTTGCGAAGTAGTTAATCTCTGATGCTCATTTTTCCATCATATTGTTGTTGAATCTTGGATGCTCTCTTTTCATAGAAGGAATCTCTTGTTTTTTTTTTAAATTAAAATATGTACTTTCTATAAAATATGCACTTTTCTTTATATTACAATGTGAACAATTTCAATGAACCAATATAAATTGCAGTCTGTTCTCTTGCCAACGAGTCCGCCAGCGGAAGCCGCGGAGAACTCGGCGGCCGTAGAAGAAGTTTGAATGACAATACGATGAATCCTTTTTTTTTGGCCATTATAAAACACACATAATTCCAATCGGTGATCGCTTTTCTTCTCGTCAAGAAAAAAAGTAGCTGTATGCTGAATCGTGGTGGTCCTCCCCGGCGGTGTAGAGCTGAATCATTCCTCTATGAGCTCTCATCGTTGGGCGTTACTGATTTTCTCAGGAAAATGCCTCCACAAAATAATCCCTTCATAGATCTTCGAAATGCTGCCATCTAACAATAAGCCAATTCTATTCTGTAGCTTCTTTTCTAAACTTGGCTTAATAATTTCGTTGAGGACATTTGATTTTAGTATGTAGGACACAAGTTTGAATTCGCGCCTTTTAGCCTGAAATAAGAGCGAGAGAGCATATGATTTGGAGATGGACCGCAATGGTTTAAAAGTCAAAAATTAGAGTTTAGTACAACTTTAAGAAAAAAGTAGCCATCTATAGTATGCTGAAGTCGAGATGGCGCATTTTGCTGCTCCCAGGCGGTTTAGCGTTGCATCGTACCTCTTTAAACTCCCTCGTCTCTTGCAATTCTGATAGACTTTGCCCACCGAGCGTTTTTGGAATATACATATGATTAAATCTAAATACTTTCTATAATCAAGTGCCTTGGATTTTTTTCAACTTCATATCTTCGGAACATATTAATTATTTAGACGGCTTTATAGAAATATTCTTTTTATAATCCGACAAGTTAAATGCTTTTTTGAGAAACTTCCCCGAAATTTAATGGCACGGTCGGAGGCTTTTAAGTTTTTCTCTCTGGCATCCTCTCTTTGAATCTATCTATACCCACCGCTGCCTTGAAGCAGCATTTTAAAAATCTCCGCTCACACCGAAAGCCGGTATATAGGCCGAAAGTCTTTAAAGATTAAGTTCTGTTTAATTTCAGTATTATCAGTGTAATGTTTGATTAGTCGTAAAGTTAACCAATTGTGGCACCAATAGAATTTTATTTATGAAATTGTGAACAACAACAAAAGAGTTCAGAGCTTCAAAGAGTTGTACGAAGGTAAGATAAATATATTTTAATGGTCCGATATGTACATATGTATGTATGTACATGCGCGCAGATACCTCGGGGGATACCCAAACGGGGAGACGGAATAGAGAACCTGTGATGTAGCGGTAGTTTGTGTTTGTTAACCAAAGAGGGATATTGAAGACAATTTATCAGTTACTTTAAAAATACATACAAAGATGTTGAGAAATAGAGAGCGGAGAAAATCTATTAGACTTGATTGACTTGAGATTGAGTTGAAAGAAAGTGAGATTGAGAGAGAGAAGAATATCACAGAAAGTTGATTGAGTGGTGATTGGAGTTATTTTTTTTGAGATTGTGAGAGAGTATGTAGAAAAGAATTGAGAGTAGGGAGATTGAGTGAGAGGGTTGAGTCAGGCCGGCTGGGGTGTCTTGCCCAGTCGGCTCTGTGTGTGTGAGTCAGCCGCTCTCCACTGTCAAGAGAGGAAGACCTTGGGGGCGTGGCCTAGAGATAAAGGATGCCACGACACTTCTCCCGATTGATGAGCATATTATAGGAACCATACACTAAATCTTGAATTGGCGAATTTTTACCAGATTCAGGGGCGAGATAGCATGTTATGACGAGAGGAAGGGAGATGGAGAGAGTGAAAGAGAAAGAGAGAGGTAGAACGGGAGGGAGGGAAGCCATCTTCATGTTCTACCATGTATTGACGATTAGTGAGAAAGAAAGAAAGAAAGGGAGAGAAAGGGACAGAAAGAAATAGAGAAAGAGAGAGAGAATAGAGATGGCTAGAGAAAAGACGGAGATACTGACAGACAGAGAGAGAAACTGAGAGAATAACCTCGTTTGAATGGCCTTCTTATTAATTGTGACGAGAGTAGTTATCAATGTGCCTATCCGTCAAATGAAGATATGAAATCACCCTAAGATGTGAAGTAGAAGTGAGCCGATGATGGCTGGAAACCGCCCGGAGAGGAACAAAATGACATCTCGACTTTTGTATATAAAACTTTTTGCTTTTCTTAAATTATTTGAAGAAATAAATATTAGAACGAAGAAAACCGAGTTTTAACAAGTTATCTGTTGTACTAACAATCGGATGTCATTAAATGAATAGACTGTTGTAGAAAGAAAATTGTTCAAGAAAATAGGACTATGAAAATTTGCACCAAAACCCCGATCTAGAGTCACTTCCAGATTCTACGCCTTTGCTGTCGTCGTTTTTTTGTTGTTGCTGGTGGTCATTATTTGTTCTTTACTTTTCCAGCCATTTCACTCCTTCCTTTTGCTTTTTCCTTACTTGCTCTCTTCTCTGTGGTTCTTCGTGCCCACCATTCAATTGGCTCCTCCATATCCGGCGACCATCTCGCTAGACGATTGTTCGCTTTGTAGAATTTTTTGTTCTAAAAAAGATTTTTTAAGCATTTTTCCTTACAATTTGCTTAAATATGTTTAGAAACCGCAGATGATTTTTTCAAACCGCTTGCAATTGCAAATGAAGAGTGTTTTTGGGGGTTTTGGGTGACTAGAAAACCATTTCTCAAATCAGAATCTCAAAAAAAATTGAAATTTACGTATAAAAATGACTTTAAAAAATGTGAATTCTTGGGAAAGATGGGCTGCCTACAGTAAGCCTGCCGACTCATTCCAACGTGCCAAACGCGGTTCGGCAGGTCAGATGCTCGTTCCAGACGATGAATGGTCTTGTCCGACTAACTTTTATCACCCATTTTTTCCAATCTACTGGTTTTTCATGGCTTTTTCTTATCTAATTTATTCTTTTTAAAGATAGTATGCACCATCGTTCTTCTCTGTGCCTTCACGCCATCAAATCTTAATGAATCCCTCTGCGATTCTGTTGTCATTAGCTTCTTTCACAGCTGTACAATATGAAAGCCAACCAAATGTGAATTATTTATTACCTAAATCACCTACTTAGTATCTGATGAGTTATCTCTAACACATCAGACTCCAGCACACGCCACGAGGAGGCGAGGTGAGAGTGCGCCACAGAGACAGAGGGGCCCTAGCAGATGGGGGGAAACCCTACATTTATTCCTAACAAACGGTTCTACGCTTCTAAAATTGAGAAAAACATACAATCGAACAAATATGATACAGACAAGATAAAATAAGCGGCTAAATGAGTCCGCAATGACAGAAAAAAAGACTTACAAGGAGAGAAAATAACAGATTTAGACACACAGGAAGCAAGGAAAGAAAAGGATACAGCAGGCGAGAAATTAAGTCAAAATAAGGGAGAAATTGACAAGTGTATAAAATAAAAGAAACAGCAAATGTATCTAATTTTGCTTCTAAAGAGAAGCCAACAATAAATGAGAAAGGGGGAAAAGAGGAGGGAACGGGAATCTACCTCATGACGAACTCGCCGGTAGCCAGCTCGCTTGAGAAGACCTCGAAGGACTTCGCGAAGAGCGTGCCGTCCAGGCAGCGGAGGAAGATGCACGGCACGGTCGGGTCGTCCGGCAGAGCGCCCACACTGTCAACAGTGAAGGCCGTCTCCACCACACGACCCGGGCCCGTGTCGATCCTCAGCACAGTGGTCCTCCCGATCAGCCGCACGAACTCGGCCATCTCGTCCTCTTCGTTCCTGCAATCAGCGGTGATCAGCTTGCTCAAGATATCACACAATTTTTGTGGGGTTGGCCCGACGCCACCCTGACTAAGCTTGTACAGCCCAGCTTCAGGCTCCGGCTGCCCAAGGAGGAACTGTCTGGCCCGTATCTGCTTGGACAGCATAGACACAGCAGCAGTCTTCCCGGCCGAGGCCAGAAAGGCGTGCACTGGTGCCATGCTTGTCCAGAGGCCGACACTCTCGATGTCCTTGGCCAGACGAGTTTTCCTCGAGCAAGCCATCGCAGTCCGCTGAGCCGCCGCCTGGCGCCCTTCCTCCATCTTACGCATCCTAGCCCTATTCAAGTCTTCACCGGCCGCCTTCTCGCCCGCCTCAATCACCTTGGCATCATTGAAGGCCCGAGCGAGAACAGAGGATCTTTGCTTCTCACTCAGTCCTTCTAGCCATTCCCGCGTCTTGTTCATCACGAAGAGAAGCTTTGCCTCTCTCCGGAAAAGGCGCATGTTGGGAGAGGTGGTGAAGAGACGGTCGAGAAAAGCAAAGCCGGATTCAACTGCTGTGTTTGTAGCGGGCGCGCTTGCCAAGTCTCTCCGAATCGCATCCCCGGCCCCATGGTAGTCGCCCCCAGGGAGAAAGTCTGCGAAATGCGCGCGCAGGTGGCAAGAGGCAGCAGAGAGACAGGCAAGAGCTGCTACCTTCGTCGACTTTTGGGGAGTGAGAGAGAGAAGGGAAGAGAGCAGGGCACCCTCAATTTTGAACACTTCATCAAGGTGGGGGTGAGAGAGAATAGGGTGCCCGCCAGAGAAGAATGATGGAGGGCAGGCAACACAGGAATCAAGTAAAGAGAGTATGTCGGCCATGTGCCGACCGGTGTCGAGCACATGCCGAGAGTGTTCTGCAAGCCGCCAGATGGGCCCAGTCAATAACTGGTCCATCAGACCGAGCACTTGGAGGTGCGAGACAGTTAGGCTGTCTCGCAGAAGCTTTTGGATATGGGGTAGATCACCACCATAGAGTCTAATATATTCCTCCAAGTGCTCCTCCATGCAAAACACCCGCGCCGCCAACACAAAGAGAATGTTGAAGCGATGACCAAGGAAAGCGGGAAAAGAAGAGAATGGAAGAGGAACGCCCTTGGTTTTGCAGAAGGTCCTCCACTGCTGGTAGTGCCGGTACTTGCCGCTGCTCCTCTCCGAGAAGTACCTGGCGACCTCCTTGATGAGAACGAGAACGGAAGGCGCCGTCGGCAACACGTCCTTCTTCCGCTCGTCCGCCTTGCACTCCGCCAGCGCCGCGATAACAACACTGTAAAGATTCGAGACACAGTGCAGCTGGCAAAAGACTGCATTGATAGATGCTATCTCTCCTCTCTCTGCATCAGAGAGAGAGGCCCACCCCTCTTGAACCTTCAGAATGCTGAGTCTATAATTAAAACAGATTTTGTTGAAAAGATGCTGAGTGGCCGCGCGGTCACTCAGCAGATTGGTGACACTCAGCATAAAGGAGGAAAAGAGAGGCGTTCCTTGTACCGCCGAAGACAAGTCAATAGTCAACGACTCTATCTTTGCCTTGAGGCAGTCGAAGGCCAGCTGGGCTGACTTATCAACTACCTCAGTGACACCGAGAAAGAGCTGCTGCCCAGATGGAAGAAGAATCACCTGCTGTTGCAGCTTATGCCCGAGTTTAGTGGTCTCATCTGTACTGAGAGTCACACCACTCGAGCAACCACTGAGCAGCTCGCGGATGTGCATCCGGGAAATGGCAAGAAGGGCAGCGCTCCAGCTGCGGACCGTGGACTCGGCAGGGACGTGAGCCAATCGTATACCGAGCATGTCCGCAACAGTCGCCATGACCTCCCCCACTTTCCCATCAGCAACACCGAGAGCGCCGAGAAGAAGAGAGCAGAGCTTGGCAGCAGGAGTGAACTGCCTACTTTCCACAATCGACTGCTCCACACCGGATTTTTCATCCCTCTCAGAGAGAGCGGAAGCTAGATGAGCAGCTTGGTTGCTCTTCAGTTTCAACTCTCTCCTGAGGGACGAATTCACAGTGCGAAGCCCCGCGATTGTGGAACGTAGGGTGGCCACAAGCACAGACTGCTTCGAAGCTTGCTTAGCAACAGCAGAGCGTTTGCTCCGCTGTAACCGAGCAAGCTTCTCCTCTAACTGCCTTTTCTGCTTCTTCAACTCGGCCAGCTGGCGACTCTTCGAAGCAAGCTGCCCCTCCCAGTAAGCGGAAACGTCTAGCAAGCGATGAGAATGAGAACAACCAGCCTGTGCTAGAGATGGAGTGCTGGCAGGCGCAGATGACGAGGGTAGCGAGGAAGGAGTCGGCGACGATGAAGGACGGCGGGAAGAGGAAGGCGTGGCAGCAACACGAGAGTAAGGTGTTATCGGCTGTAACGAAAGGGGAGGCAGAGGAGATACAGAAGAAACAGGGGAATGAAGATGAGGTGAGGGGGGAGTAGTACTGAGACTCTTGTAAGGAAGAGAAAGATTAGGGGGTGAAAGAATGAGAGAATAAAACTCGCCCTTGTCACGGCCATCCTTGCCAAGCCGTCGCTCTTCCTGGCGTAGTCGGGACGCTTCTCGGGCAACCCACAAATCACTCATGACCTGTGGGTTCGGCAGCTCTTCGGCAGCACCTACAAAAAGGGAATAAACAGGTAGCCGGACAGAACAGAGTAGGGTATGTGAAAAGGGGGTCGAAAAACAAAGTGGGGTAATTAAAAAAAAATCCCTCGGTCTCCTGTTTTCTGAATTAAGAACCCGAATTGTGTAATAAAAAAATCTCTTACAAACAGAGTGAGGTAATTCAGGGTCTACCAAAACAGAGTGGGGTACCGGAACCCATCCCTTTTATTCCCTGCCTACAAAGTTAATGTACTACGACTAGGCATTCAAAACTTATTAAACGGTATATCGAAAAGAAAAAAAGAGTGAACCCGTGGGGAAGTGACAACTCGATTAGTACCACCATGGAACAAATTACTCAATGCAAATAAACTAACATTGCTATAAAAGGCTACAACAGGGCCCCTGTTATAAAAATTAAACATAAGAAATAGTTTATTTTAAACAAACCCAGGCGGCGCAAGAGCTCCGCCCTACAATCTCCCGCCTTCGTGCCATCGGCGTGGACGAGGAGGTTGCCGACGCGGAGCTGCCCATCTCGGACATCCTAGAGTTGGGTATTTAACTAGTTTTAAGAATGGCTATGCATTAAAACAGCGGTGCTTGGCACTTATGAGTATCAGAATAAAATTTTCTTACATTGCGTTACGCACTATTTCAAAGTTCAATAGCAAAATGCAGAACATAGTCCTTTGAATAAGTTCAGTACCAAAGAGCTGCTAATGATATACAAATAGTACCTGGAATACCGCCAGCCGTTGAAGACGCTCCGCTTTCGCCCGTGCCGCCGCCATCTAAGAGGATGATAATTTCTGCTTAAAAATTTACCAAATCATTAACGAGAATTCACTATCGCCTCGCAGAATCTTGATCATAATCTACATAACTATCCTTGAAGATGTTTTATATCATAAAATAATGTCTAAAATTCCGGAGGGTTCATGGGAACCATATTAAACCAATATAACGAGGAGAAACCATGCAATGAGAATTTAGTGAGAGGGAAATTTTTCGCATTTCTTTCATTATAAAAACAACAAAATCAGTGCATCAAATCCAGATTAGCTTTAACTATAATCCATTTGCAAGAAGCGAATAGGAAATATCGATAAACGCAAAGAAACGTAAGAATAAGCTTGGATCCCTTCCAGCAAGTCACTATCAAAGATATTTTCTCATCGCCTCGCGCAAATTCGCTAACAAGCCGCAAAACTATCGCGCACCATGTCCTCTAACATTAAATGATCCTGGAATTGCACGAGAACCAACGTTTAGGTGAATAACTGATATTCAAGTTTCGAAAAAAAACCTTCTACTTACGTTATCTCAACATATTGCCGGGTATGTAATACAAAACATTTCGCTACACTTCGAGACACCTTCCTTTAAACCATTTACACAAGGATACACAGCAAATTATGCAACAACAAAGTGCACATCAACAACAAACGAAATGAAAAGTCTCAGAACAGCTTTATTCAAAAATTACAATTTATCGGTCCGAACTTATCAAATTCCGATATTCCGCCGATATTCCGATACTGTAGTTTGACCCGGTTTTGTGTTATGTCATCTTTTCACTCTGCGGTCTCTAAATATGTTGTTAACTCCAGACAAAATGATCAATGATATTTACATCACGCTTTTTTATATCTGTCTAACTTTCATTCGGACGAACGCATGCCCATAGATCCATTATAATTGATCCTATTACACTGTCTTAAATAATTGTAATTTTTGACAAAGCAAATAAAAATAATTGTAATTTTTTTTAAATTTGCGACATTTCTCTGCAAATGAAGATTCATTATAGAAAATTTGTTATCATGATCTTATTATTTCTTATTCGAGAATACATCGTTCTCAGTCAGAAGACATTTCACTCTGGAATCGAATTCCATGTGAAGCTACGATCATAGTCATGGCCGGAAAGGGAATCGTGATAGAATTAGAAAAGGATTCTCGATGAAAAAAGATCTTTGCTTTCTATGTGATAACTCTTTTGACACGACTTCGTCGAATTGAATGAATGAGAAATTAATGATTCTCGTGCATCGAAGAGATTTTTGCTGGTCGCCATTTTCGCTTCTCTTTCCTTTTCCGTGTTTGCCATCCATTCTTTTTGCTCTATACTAATTTGCTCTCTATCTTTCTCTCCATCTCCTTCTCACTCTCTCTTTCTCTTCTCTCTCTCGCTCTCTCTCTCTTCTCTCACTCTCTATTTCACTCTTAATGTTCTTGTCTATATTACGTTCAGCTACCATGAAAAGAATAATCAATGAAATTACCGCACATTTATGTATATATTTTGTGGATTAAGGACGCTTCAAAGGACATCGATCGCATTCTTATCAATGTCAAGTAATATATTTAAAAGATGTTGGAGTAATCCAGCGGTCAAGGGATATTCACAATATTATTCTTCGCTTTATGTTGTATCATCTTTACTTTGCAACAATTTTCGCAGGAACTAATACTTTTGTTTTTATTTAAATATATAAAAAATAAGGAATAAACATTAGTAAATATTTGTAATAATATACTAATTAAGAAATTTGTTTAAAAATATGTCTCAATGCTATCTTTAGGTGTATTTAATTTATCAACGCTATCTTTCTTTTGTTGTCTTGGCTGGCCGGGATGAGATCTGCCTAATCTTCGTCGGCACTTTGACGAAATCGCTCGGTGAACACCGATCGCCCACTTCCACGTGATAGATCCCCGCATATCTCATCAACATATTGCACCCAATATTCGAATAAACAAACAGCTCTTACCATATTTAGAAAATACACACTAGAAGATGATCTCCATAAAGGCCGCCTCCGTAAGATGCCAAGCTTCTCGTATATATTTTTTTTAGAAAGGGACATATTGTTTGGCCATGATTTTTTTCTAGAATTCAATATGTTAAATATCGCGCACAAAAAGTGCACCGTCCTCAACCTAGGAAAAAATAATCCCCATCTCCCGTACCATGTCACTGCATCCGTGCCATTCTCTCCTTATGCCTCTCACGTTCGTGATCTTGGAGTTCTTATTGATCCTCTCATGTCTTTCTCTCATCATATTGAAAGTATATGTCGTAGAGGTCTATGCAAAGTATTCTCTCTTTTCCGTATTTTCTGTTCATCTTTACCTAATCTATACATATTCTGTTATAATGTCTATGTACGACCAATCCTTGAGTTTTCTTCCACCGTCTGGTCTAATTCTAAAATGTGCCTTATTAGAAAACTAGAACAAGTCCAACACACATTCTCTCGTCTTCTTCATATAAGATGCTCTAGAACCTTTATTTCTTACTCTCAGTGGCCTTCTTATTCCAATAGACTAGTTATGTATAATATGAAATCTCTCCTGCTTCGCCGTATCGTTCTTGATTTGACTTATTGTTTCAAATTGCTACATGGTCGAGTTGATCTCCCGATTAGTATGTTTTATGTTTTTAAACAGGGTAATGGTCGGATCTCCTCATTTAACTTTCATATTAGACGTACACGTTCTTGTCTAGCTGAGAACTCTTTCTCAATACGCACAGCCCGTCTATATATGAAATTGCCTCATATTGCTAACTCGGCCTCCTCTGAAATTAAGTTTAGAGATATTATACTTACTCTTCCTTTGCTTGAAATGTTGTTACAGTTCCAAATTTATAAATTCAATATATTTATGCATTGCACTCATTGTCAGTCCATCTCCATTCTACCCTTCCTCAGCTGATGGCTTTGGCATCCTGCTTGTGCTCTCCCTCTAAGCACACTCAATTGGGTCTTGCCAGCCCTGGGGATTCCTCCACCCCCTTCCGCGGGACCTCGTCCACCCCGTTCAGGTGCCACTGCTATCAAGCTGATGCCCTTTCCCCTTCCCATCCCCTCTTGCTAAGTGGCTAGTCATACATACATATATTTACTGTCTCTCCTCTCTCTCATTTCATGCCATTCTCTCCTATTTTATTTCATATCGTGCATATATATTTCTTCCGGTCACGTTACATATCTGCCAGTGTTGTCACATCTTAATCGATGTAGATAAATAAATAAATAAATAAATGTTCATCAATAGGAACAAAATTATCTGTGATATTTCGCATTCAAAACTTAAGAATCGAACCATCGCCTGTTCTCTGATATCAAATCAATATCTTAGAGATAAGTTGCAACAAACCAGTGGGCATTCAATAGAATTAATATTTTATTTTCTTATATTTTGTTTACCGTATTTCACTATTGCAATACTACCCCCCCCCCCCCTCCCATTTTACTAGGAGGGAAAAATGGAAGCCCAGGGTATTATGTATAGAGAATTTTCTGTTTATTGTTTTTTTTCAAAATTATTCATTTACAATACATTTATAATTTTAACTTCTTCATAACCTAAAATTGTCTGGTCATCGCTCTGTAAGAAGAACATACTACTTTTTCAGACGCGTTCATTTCTAGCTCCCTTCATAATAGTTTTCTCTCTCGTTCTCGCTATCTCTCTTGCTCTCGCTCTCTAATTTCTCTCGCTCCCCTCTCTTTCTTTCTCGCTCTAGTTCTCTATTTCGGTATTACTCTCTCTCTCTTTCTCCTTTTCCCTCTCTCTCTCGCTCTTCCCTCTCTTTGGTCTCAATCTCTCTTTCCGTGCCTATTCACCAATCTCGTCTCTGTTCGATTAGAATATCTCCTCCAATCAATGAGATCATACAGTATGTATGTTAGCGTGGTTTCCTTTACGAACTCAAGTGTCAAACTAAACGTAAACATTGCAGATCATCTTAAGAAAAGTTACTACAGCTGCTTCTTTTAGCAATAATTCGTTCTGTTCCTTTGAATTTGGTGCTCCCTGTTGCCTGTGCTGCATTCTTTTAGGTCAGCGTGCGCCAGGCAGCAAAAGAGCACAAAAAAACTCTCATCTCTGTGAACTGAAAGTCATCTCTCTCTAATTCACTCTCTCTATGCACATCTGGATCAGGAACTCATTGAGGTCTAAGAAATATCTTTGAGAGATGTTACAGTAAACCAGCAGGGGAGATATTCATATTAATATACCATCCGGTTATTTGCACATGAATTATCTTGAACCATCTTTAAAGTTATAGAACCATCTTTAAAGTTCAAGGCATTAATGAATAGACGAGGAAACGAGGGATCCAAGAGGGGAGGGATTTCGATGATTGCCGGAATTTGACGAATTTTGCGGCAAACATTGGGGTTATCCTGGCAAGACCACCATTTCTCCAGATGCAGATTTGAAGATTAACGAGAAAGGCGATAGAGCGCCGATATATTTCTAAGGTAGTACGAATAAATAATGTTTTAAATTTATCTCAAGACTCTCTCACTCTCTCTCTAGTTCACTTTTAAACTGCCTGCCTCTTTTCGTCAATCAACTCTCTTCTATTAGGTACATCTCCTCCAATGGATGAGTGCGACTTAGGTAAGCGTCCCAATTCTAAGCTAGATCGAAAGGTAGATCGAAAGAGCGCGCTATTCCGTCTACAATCAATTGGCAAATCCATCTCATGCGACCATCAGCTCGGCAATATCGCGACGACTGTAAGCTTTATGGAATTTTTTTTCTTTCTTTTCAAAACGAACTTTGTCAAGTAAATTCATACCCTCTAAAGCCGCACGAAACTCATCCATAAGCTATTGGAATTTTTCTGACTGCTGTAACCGCGACTCTCAAAACTTCATGCGTTCTCGCCCCTGTAGCAGGTATGTATGTACATATATCACCGGAAGATGAGAAGTAGAAGTGAGCCGACCATGGCTGATAACAGAAAGTTTAGTTTAAGAGATACATATGTGTATAATATACGCTATGAAAAGAAAATACTAATCAACAATGCCGATATAGGAGAGCCTATAGAGGAAAGATGCAACACTAAACCGCCAGGAAAGGAACAAAATGACATCTCGACTTTTGCATACAAAAATATTTTCTCTAAAATTAAATATTAGAAAAAAGAAAAACCCACTATGACAATGCAGTTTAACAAGTAATCTGTTGTACGTACTTTCAATTGTTTTTAGTTGTAAAATCTAAGACATTATATGGAAATTATTCACTTGATCGTTCATCTGAAGACGTAGAAGGTGACGAGTGAAGAGCAAAACTAATGGTAAGAACGATAAGGAACGAGATGATCATCACCCAGCTGGAAGAGAGAGAGAGAGAGAGAGAGAGAGAGAGAGAGAAAAGGAGAGAGAGAGGGTGGGGGAGAGAGAGGGAGAGATAAAGGGGAGAGAGAGGGGAGAGGGAGACAGAGCGATAGGGGAGAGAGAAGAGAGAGAGAGAAAGAGAGAGAGAGAGACGGAGAAGAGAGAGAGAGAGAGAGAGAGGGAGAGAGAGAGAGAGAAAGAGAGAGAGAGAGAGAGAGGGGGTGAAGAAAGCGTGAGTGTGAGGGATAAAGAAAGCAAGAGAGGGAGAAATACATTCCTACTCTCTCGCTCCTCTTTTTTTCACAGCCGTACGTGTCGCATGAACTTCGTAATGCCCCAGGCAGTAGCATATAGCAGAGATACAATGAAGGAGAGATTGGGAGAGAAAGAGAGAGAGAGAGAGAGAGAGAGAGAGACATTCTTTGAAATATAGAGCGTGTGAGAGTGAGAGAAGTGTGTTGAGGTGATGACGACCGTGAAGGAAAGGGGAGGCAGAGAAAAGAGGGGAGTAAGAGAAGATAAGAGAGCACTCAAGGAACGAACACACCAGAAAGCATTAACCGGAAAAGTTCATGAGCGACTAGAGACGAATGTTGAAAAGGTGGGAGAGAAGGGTAGCAATGATGAGAGAGTCACAGGAAATAGGAGAGACAGAGAGACACAGAGAGCGCAATAGAGAGTGAAAGTGAGAGAGAGAGAGAGAGAGAGAGAGAGAGAGTGCGGGAATGAGTGTGTGAGAGAAAGTGAGAGAGAGAGAGCGAGAAAGTGAGGGAGAGAGAGAGAAAATGAGTGAGAGAGGGAGAGCTGAAAAGCAAGTGTAAAAATGAGAGAAACAAAAATGAAAAACGAGAGAAACCAAAAAAAAACAAGAAATTATATGCTTCATACTTGATTACGAGCTTTAATTTGAACCGCTGAATTCCCAGTTTCTATTGTGCTTTAATGGCAACAACAAAAAGAAGCGAAAAAAGTGTGAAATGTTTGCCAAATTAATAGAGCTATGTATGTAACTATGTATGTATGTATATAGTTGTAACTAAACAAATTTTTTTTAGCCTAAGATTTTGAGTCAAATCCTGGGATATGGAGAGATAAGAGACGTTGGGCACTTTGGTGGCGTAATTGCCTTTAGCGAAGATCTCCTGCCACCTTTTTCGTCTCGCTTACCGAGCGCAAGCTGTGGCATGGAGAGGGCGCACTGTCAAACACGTTTAGGACGCAGCTTCATGGCTCTCGCACTTCCTGCTTTTACCTCGCCTCTCTGTCGCTCTCTCACTCTCTCTCTCTCTCTCTCTCGCTATCTCTTTCTCTCTCGCTCTCTCTCGCTTTCTATGCCTATTTCTCTTTCTCTCTCTCATATCGCTATCTATCTCTCCCTCTCTCTCTATCACTTTCCATCCAATAGAGCCCATTGTGGATTTAAAAACGCACTATAGACAATTCGTATTAGGAGAGTTCAGTTTAACATCTTGCTGGTCCCTCAAGAGATCTCATGTCAGGCTAAAGGTTCACGCGTCTCGCTGCTTCCTTATTTCATCTTGCTTCTCTCTCTCTCTCTCTCTCTCTCTCTCTCTCTCGCTCACTTTCCCTCCTTCTCTCTCTATGTCTCTCTCTCTCCTTCTCCATTTTATATTTCTCTTTCCATTATCAATCCAACTCACACCACTGTCAATTCATTATTACATTTCAGTTTACCGTATTTTCTCTATTAGTGCCCTCGGGGGCACTATTTTTCAATCCCCTTGCGAGAGGGGGGCACTATTAGAGGGGGGGGGGGTTCTATTAGAGGGAGGGGCACTATTTTCCAATGTGATTGACTAAAAGTTTGATAACAACATTTTATTCACAAAAACAAAGCATTATAGCTCTACTTCAATCGAATCATCATTGGAATAACAGTTTTACCGTTGATTTTGAATGAATTTGGAATCAGTTCATTGGGAAGAGCATCCCATACCTCAAGCATAGATTACAGGTACGTCTCTATTAGACAATTAGGGGGGCACTATTGGAGGGGGGGGTTCTATTAGAGGGAGGGGTACTATTTTTCAATACCCTTGCAAGAGGGGGGCACTATTAGAGGGGGGGTTCTAATAGAGGGAGGGGCACTAATAGAGAAAATACGGTAATCACTTCCTGGGCTCACCTTGCCGCTCTCTCTAGCTCTCTCTATCTCTCTCTCTCTCTATCTCTCTCTTCCTCTCCCTCTCTCTCTCCCTCTCTCTCTCTTTTTCCCCCTCTCTCTATCTGACTTTCTCGCTTCTCCCTCTTATCTTTCTCTCTCTCTCTCTCTCTCTCTATTTCTATCCACTAACTCTCATTGTGTAATTGAACTCGCGACAGAGACATTTCGGTTTAACAGCTCGCTTGTCCCTCAAGGCTAATGGTAAGGCTTCTCAGTCGAGGGAAATATAAAGTGCGAAGCAGGCTGCGACGCTCTTTATTCCTCTATAGCTAATTTTATTTTCCATGATTTTTGTTTCACAACGGTGTCATCTTACCATTAGCTGCATATATTTTTTTCTAACTGATTATAGATTATCGTTTTCGCTTCTGAGCAACAATCAATTATTGACGATTACTTATGCTCATCTACATACTAATGTTCAATAATAGCCTCTTATGAAATTTGAGATTGGTTTTCTATGTTCCAATTTTCAGTAAAGAGCTAGTTTTTTGGACTATTTTGCTAAATTATTTTGAAGCGGGGGAGGAGTCTTAACGCCAGCATTTCGATAAATTTTATTGATGATTGCTACAAAATAAGAGGGGTTCAATCACGAATTTATTCTGGCATTCTTCTTCCTGTAAATATTCACTTTAGAATTATTAATGTTACATTTCTCCAATGACATTATATTTCTACAACCGATTATAAATTCGAAGCAGAGAGTCTCCTTCTCGTTCTCCCTCTTTTCATTCTCTCTCTATTTCTATCTACTTGAAGTTTAATTTTATCAGCTTTTCTTTCGTCCGCTCTCTTCCTCAATCAATTATTGACGCGTAAAGGCAATTACTTTTGCTCGTCTATTTATGTACAACACCAGATTCTTTAAAAACAATTTGAAAATTGTTTTAACACAAGCTTGTCGCATTGTACTTAGAGTATACAGTTTTTTTTAAGTGAACAATATAATCATGTATTACACGGGGTGGGTCAAACACTTGAAGGTAAAGAAAAGAGAGAAAAATAAATAAAAAAAACGAGGAAATTGTTTGCTTCATACTTGATTACGAGCTTTAATTTTCACTGCTGAATTCCTAGATTCAATTGTGCATTAATGATGACAAAAAAAGAAAGAGAAAAAGAAGTAAATTTTTCCAAATTTGTAGAGCTGCTAGTTGTTACTAACCATTAACAGTTTTTTTAAGCCAATTATTGGGACATCGAAAAGGAGAAGGCGTTGCGAACATTGCCAGCGTTATTCGCGTCGATCTACTGCCACCTTGTTCGTCTCGCCAACCGAGCGCAAGCAGTTGCATGGAGAGGGCGCACTGTCAAACACGTTTAGAACACAGCTTCATGGGTGTCGCTACTTCCTATGTACTTTATCTTCGCCTCTCTGTCGCTCACTTTCTCCCTCTCCCCCCCTCTCTCTCTCCCTCACTTTTTCTCACTCTCTCCCTCTCTTTCTCTCACTATCTCACTCACTTTCTCTCACTCTCTCCCTCACTTTTTCTCACTCGCTCCCTCTCTTTCTCTCACTCTCTCCCTCACTTTCTCTCACTCCCTCCCTCTCATTCTCTTATTCCCCCCCTCCTGTCGAACGATGATTACTTTTAAATGTCTTCCAACAAATATTCATCTTAGAATTATTATCAAAACAACGCTATTCTGTTTGTCCAAATGATTGTAGATTCGGTGAGAGAGAGAGAGAAAGAGAGAGAGAGAGTCTCCGTCTCTTTCTCCCTCTTTTCCTTTTCTCTCTCTACTTCTGTCCACTTGTAGAGTAGTTTTATCAACTGTTCTTTCGTCCGCTCTCTTCCTCTATCAATTATTGACGCCGAAAGGTAATTAATTACTTTTGCTCGTCTATGGATGTATAACAACAAATTCTTAAAAAAATAATTCAAAATTGTAAAAAAAAAAAAAATTCTAACACGAACTTGCATATATTTTGTCGAATCTTTTTCTATTATTTTGAGGAATTCACGTCAGAAAGGCCAATGACAGCTCAGCGACTTCTTCTTCTTCTTCTCACGATCTTGCTCGCCTTC
Source organism: Allodiplogaster sudhausi (assembly GCA_945643635.1). NCBI lineage: Eukaryota > Metazoa > Nematoda > Chromadorea > Rhabditida > Diplogasteridae > Allodiplogaster > Allodiplogaster sudhausi. The sequence goes on from CALZFC010000257.1 coordinate 1,075,932, forward strand.
GTCTCTTCCGTGTCACTGGCTTGCATGGCCATGCAGCCAAATCCTCCGCCAACAAGAAGGTCTCGCTTTTAATTTGATTTTAATTTGTGTTTTATTAGACCTTTTCATGCTCCCATTCGACGAAGTTATTTTTTATTTATTTCTATTATAAAAGGTTTTTCACTTCTTTTTAATTTGATTTTAATTATATTTTATGAGATTTTTAAGCTCCAATCCCATGAAGTAATAATGTTCCCTTCCGGAATATTCTGAAAAATTCAACGCCATACTGCACGGCCCCTTCTGGAACCTTCTGGAATGTTCCCAGTATTGAGGGAAGAACTTTGGTGCAAGAGTCACTACGTTCCAAGTGATTGAAATGTCGTATAGGGCGAAGCGGTTTTTACAATTTGGATACCTCAAACTTGGGTAATTAAACCGGGAGGAGCATGAAAGGTTCCAGAAGAAAACTGTTACATGCCCACGCTTAGCGCTTTAGCAGTAGTTAGATTATTATTATTACTACTATTATTATTAGTATTGCTATTACTATTAACATTATTATTATGACTATTATTATGACTATTATTATGACTATTATTATTATTTTTTTTATATTTTTATTATGATTATGATGATGATGATGATTATGATGATGATGATGATTATGATGATGATTATGATGATGATGATGATTATTATTAATTATTTTTATTATTATTAATTATTTTTATTATTATTAATTATTTTTATTATGATTAATTATTTTTATTATTATTAATTATTTTTATTATTATTGATTATTTTTATTATTATTAATTATTTTTATTATTATTAATTATTTTTATTATTATTAATTATTTTTATTATTACCTGCAACTCGAGGACGTTCGTTGGCGGCTTTCTCTATTCTCGTCTTGCAGCGTCTTTAAGCGCAAATGAGAGAAAAGATCCATTCTGACCGGTACAGCACACAAAAAATAATATTTTTTTGCCATTATTTTTTCATCAAAGAGCGAGAAACTCTCGAAAAGCCAAAGTTCAAAAGGCCAAAGTTCAAAAGACCAAAGTTCAAAGACCAAAAGGGACAAAAACGGGGGTGATGACCCCTTTATTGATTCCCTCGAATGTGCAGAATTCACGGACGCTCCCGTCAATTACGTGCAACCCCCGCGTCTCCGGCTACGTGGACGAAAATGGAGCGCAGCTAACGAAGAAGATCGGCTGTTGTCAGTATTTCTCTTTCTCTCTCTCTCTTTCTTTCATGTAGACTCTCGTTATCTCTCTCTTCTCTCGCTAACTTATCCGTCACTCACTCTCTCTCTCTCTCTCTTTCATGTAGACTCTCGTTATCTCTCTCTTCTCTCGCTAACTTATCCGTCACTCTCTCTCTCTCCCTCTCCTCTCTCTCTCTCTTTCATGTAGACTCTCGTTATCTCTCTCTTCTCTCGCTAACTTATCCGTCACTCTCTCTCCCTCTCTCTCTCTCTCTCTCTTTCATGTAGACTCTCGTTATCTCTCTCTCCTCTCGCTAACCGTCTCTCTCTCTCTCTCTCTCTCTCTCTTTCATGTTGACTCTCGTTATCTCTCTCTTCTCTCACTAACTTATCCGTCACCCTCTCTCTCTCTCTCCCTCGTGATCTCTCACCCGCTTTCTCGTTATCGCTAACCCTTTCTCTTGTTTTCTCTCACCCTCTCTCTCTCTCGTTATCTCTCACTCTCTCTCTTTCTTACGCACTCTCTTACTTCTTTCTCTTTATCGCTCACCCTCTCTCTCTCTCTGGTGATCTCTCACCCGCTTTCTCGTTATCGCTCACCCTTTCTCTCTCTCTCTCTCTCTCTCGTTATCTCTCTCTCTTTCTCACAAACTCTCACCCTTTCACTTGTTGTCTCTCACCCTTTTTCTTGTTTTCTTCTCACCCTCCCTCTCTCGTTATCTCTCACTCTCTCTCTCTTTCTTACACCCTCTCTCACCTTTTTTCTCTTTATCGCTCACTCTCTCTCTCTCTCTCTCTCTCTCTCTCTCTGTTGATCTCTGGCCCGCTCGCTGGTTATCACCCTTTCTCTCTTTCTCTCTCTCTCTCTCGTTATCTCTTTCTCTTTCTCACACACTCTCTCACCCTTTCTCTCTTTATCTCTCTCTCGTAATCTCTCTCTCTTTCTCACACACTCTCTCGCCCTTTCTCTCGTTATATCTCACCCTTTCTCTTGTTCTCTCATCCCAAATATTCGATAAATAATTCTTGAATTAATTCCTGTTACAGACTGCATGTGCGAGTTCGTCGACGACGAGCAACGCCCAGTTTTCTGCGGGCCCGGTGAGAAAGCACCCTTTCCGTGAGGTGGCGCGCTTCCTTTCGCTTTCATCAACCTTCTCCAAAGGGACATTCTAATAAGCTATCATCATCATAATCATTTTTTACTGTGCTATCAAAAAGAATCCTTATTAAAGTAGTATATACATATGTATGCACCCCTTCTCCATAGGGAAATCTAATAGACCTCATGTTTTTTTTACTACTAGTACCAAAAAGAATCTCTTAAAAAGTTCAGATGGCCATTTACATTCAGGATTGTTCTGCCCATTCTACTTCCCGAAATCGCTCGGCAAATGCGGCGCGCTCTGTCGGGCCGGCGAGTCGTTGGTGGTTTCGGTGAGGAGGAGGAGGAGAATACTGTGCAGAGAATGCTGCAACCAAAAAAAACCGATGATGATAACAAATAAAAAAAACGACCCTAGTTTCAGTGACAAATTCTAGACAATTTTAGCGTATTGTAACTCTAAATTGGAAAAAATACTCTTTCTCTCTTGCTCTAAGGTAAGCAGAAATCAGAACGTGTATATTCAAGATGGCCATTTCATTTAAGTCAGCTACATACTACATACATACATACATAGCTGTGAGGGGATAGAAGAAGGAGAGAAAGAGAGGGAGAGAGAGAGAGAGAGAGAGAGAGAGAAAGAACTCTGGTACTCTGACACTTACGCCTGATAATATCTCAACGAGAATATTTTCTGCCTAATAATATTCCGATTCTCCAACTCAAAGCCTTATTGAATCTCAATTTGTGAACCAATGTTTGTGAAACAAATATTTAAAATTAAAAAAAAACAACGTCTCGATCAGGCCACAATTAGAAGCACAAGTCAGATTACCAGAGAAATATTTGACAGCCGCAATATCGATTCTTCTGCATTTCTCCGCAGATAATGGGCTCTCCGACCGGCGGTTTCTTGGTGCCGGCTTCCGATGTCGTCTGCGGCCCGGACAACCTCTGGAAGCCGTTTGGCGCCCAAAAGCTGCTGCACGCGGCGTGCGGAGTGCCAGGTTTCACAAACTAGTGTCAATATCTACATTTTGCTTCGTTTTTTTTAAAGGAAGTCTCAGGGGAATCTTTTGCTATTTGTACTTGAATTGATATATTTTTAGCGGGAACTTTGCAAATAGGGCGCGCGTCCATATAAAAATAATAGGAACCTCGTACAAACGTGGCAAAGAGGTCAAGGTGTGTTGTTCGTTCACTTTCTCATCCTTGCCGCCTTGCGCTTTACATGGTGAAGTGGGTTAAACTGTTATTTCGGTATCCACTTACGGCATACATACCTACTATGACCAAATAAGAAGTTAAAAACAGGACATTAATTATTCGCCGGAGTCCTCCTTTAAAGTGCCGTCTAATGTCGATGGCTTTTATGTTTTATGTGTCTTTTATTGGTATGTAGACAAGAAGAGGTAGCAGCGACTTTTATGTACATATGTAAGTATTATGATGGGAAGGTACAGCAGCTGCATAACTGTAGTCGAAGTAGTCTCTGTTCATCCTCCTTTGTCAGCTGATTCGCTGTCGCCGCAACTGCCGACGGGCGTGCGGCCCGAGTGTGTGCCGCTCGCCGACCTGGGCGGTGGCAACTTTGCCGACGTGCGCTACATTTTTGATCAAGAAATCGGACGGGTCTACGCCACTTGCCGTTTAGGCATGATCACTGGTGTTAGTTTTCTGTTTCTTTTATTTTTCTTTGTTGCATTTTCTTCTAGTATTCACCAAGAGCTTGGCAAGAAGGACAACGTTGTTCAAGAAATAGGCAATTGTACGTATGTAATACGTATTTACATACAGTCCCGCTCAACATTATGGATTCCGATAGTAATTATATTAATAGTATAATTTATATTAAAATAATTGTCGTCATTTTAACAATTTCCAAGGAAAGGTTTCATTAATTAATTATGCTTCTGTTTCTCATTAGCGGTAACTCAAATTTGATTTCCTTACTATAAGCTAACTGTGAGCTCGCCCGCTGAGAAGACCGCAGCCATGATGTCTTGCGGCAACGCCAATGGATGGGAAGTCCTCGAAAAGGTTGGCTAAAACTATATCGGATTATAAGGAAATTTGTTTGAGAAATTTAAGAAAGTCAGTCTCAAAAAAAACGCCGTTTTCCGCGTACAAGCCAGAAATGGGCCCTGAAGTTGTGAACGTAAGGTAATTGAAAATGGAAGAACCGTTGCTCAAGAATCCGTTTGTGTCCCTCCATTTTTGCGGGACATCAAAGTCGAAATTTTATTACCTGTACAAATACAGAACGTTTCCACTTGAAAATGAATTGAAAGTATACGGACAGACAGCTTTAACATGCTGAAAATTCTCCCGGGAGTTCTTATAATAACGGATGTATGAGGTGTACTTCACCGACCTTGGCACTACTTGCCAAGGCTGACTTGGTCAGTAGTGCGGATGGAAGGCTGCGCTCGGAGTGACAGGTTTTGGCAAATTACCAATTTTATGCTCACCGAGACTTCTGCCAAGATCGGTCCTCTCTACAGTGGATGAGTTGGCGAACAGTGGTGAAGGATGAATTGGTGAATTAGCAGCGGGATTAATGGATGAACAACGTAAACCCCTCATAGCGTTTTGTTCACGGATTGTCAGCGCATTGCTATGGAAAAACTTAAAGAAAGGCCGCAGAACCAAAGACTTTTAAAAAGTTACGCGTTTCTGTAGGGAATCGTGCCGTGACAGGCTAAAGGGAAAAAAATTGGCGGGAAATAGTCAGAGAATGAAGAAATAGTGTGTGGCATCCTTTTAGATACAGGAGGTTAAAAGTGGCAAAATATATACCGGTCTTAAAACATTTTCCAAGTGTGTTTCCGTGCGATATTGTAGTATACATATATATATATATATATATATATATATTTCGTACACCACTATTCCCTTTTTGCAGGTGACTTGCAAAGGCGACTCATGCTCGCTGTTCTTGCAAAGCCAGGGCTACGCGCTGGCGGGCTTGGCGAAGCTGAGGCTGACGGCAGAGCCTGCCGGGAGCTGTAGCGCGGAATGCGCGTCAGGCCCTAGGCTCATGTTTACGGTTTCTTCTTAATTCTCTAATTTATTTGAACAAGGCAAGCACAATTCTGGTGCACCTTTCTTTCCTCTTCAAAAGTCATTGGCATTTATATCTCTCTTTTTTAAACTGCACACATTGCAGAAAGTGTTAACTGGCCGCACTATATAGTACAGTCCCGCCCAACATTTCAGGTACATAAATTAATTAGATTAATTAGATTAATTTAAATAATTTCAAATGGAATTTGAGCGATATTAGGCAGTTTTACGCAGTTTCTTGTTTTTGTTAGGGTGGTGTTTGACGTGCTGAACAAGTACATACAGTCAGATTTTAAAAAATAATCTCAAATGACCGCTTAAAAACGAATTCGGCCGGTTTTAGGAGGGTCATGACCGTCTTTTAGGTGCTGTCGATCTTGTGTTATCGAAGGAACCTAAAACACGGCCATGGCAGTTCTAAAAACGGCCGAATTCGTTTTTTAACGGTCATTTCAGATTCTTTTTAAAATCTGACTGTATGTAATTGTTCAGCATGTCAAAAACCACCCTAACAAGCACAAGAAACTGCGTAAAAGTGCCTAGTATCGCTCAAAATCCAATTGAAATTATTTAAATTAATCTAATTAATCTAATTAATTTATGTACCTGAAATGTTGGGAGGTACGGTACCTTTTTTCTCATACAATATCTTACATAATGTGATACAATGTCGCAAGTGCATACGCCCATATACATATGCAATACAAAACATAGATAGAAATACAAATCAATGTAAATCTACGTATATCGGGAAATAAAATCCTTTTTTTTCGTGTTTGATTCGTCCAAGAGACTGTCTCGTTTGAATGAGTTTTCCTTCTTGCCCAGGTCAATGGCCAGCCGGTGCAAGTGACAAAAGCGACCGTCTACAACGGGCTCATGAAGTACATTAAAGAGGATGGCACGTCGGGCGACATTCCTACAACAGCCGGCAACATTATGTGCTAGGCTGACCACGAAGCCGCGGCAGCTGCAGACAACTTCACTTTTAACTTTATTCACGGTCACAAAAGTGGCACACGTATAGAAGTAATATGTGATTAAATACGATAGGAAATATTAAGAAAATTAGATACATGTAACTATAGTAACGATGATACAGCGAGTGCACGATTAGAAGATATGTATGTATATATAGTTTGCGACAATGTCATGGAGGCATAGGATGCTCTTCCCAATGAACTGATTGCACATTCATTCAAAATCTACGGCAAAACGGATATTTCGCTGATGATTTCATTGAAGCCGAGCTTTTTTATAGAATAAAATGTTCTTATCAAACTTTTAGTCAATAACATTGAAAAATAATACCCCTACCTCTAATAGAACCCCCCCCCCCCTCTAATAGTGCCACTCCATCGCAAGGGGTATTGAAAAATTGTACCTCGGGTAGTTAATTGAGAAAATACGGTATACGATTTGCGAGAAGTACAAAAAGGATACACGCGGTCGGGTACCCGGCCAAATTCGAGCAGCTTGGATTTTCCTCAAAAGTTTCCTGTACGTGGCGAGATACCATGTTGTTATTTACCCTAAGAAAACAAGGTACTCGTCGAAATGACAGAGCGGCCGTTGAAGAAGTGGAATTTACATGAACAAAGGCATTCTACAAAATTATTCCTTTATATATATTTTATATATCAGCCGGTTCGCGCGTGCTTAGCGCGCGCTTCACCGGCTAGCTGCTCGGCGGTTTCGCGGCCTCGCTATCTGTGAGCCGGGAATGGAAAACACCGCCCGTTACAGACGTTGTTTGTTTCGAAATGTTGTTCTGTGATCCTTCTGAAAGTTCTGGAACATTCGACTTCCACTTGCAGAACTTGATCGCTTCTGGAATCTGCTGGAATGTTCCCAACCCGGGAGCAGACGTTGGCCCCTTCCGGAATGTTCTGGAAAATGCCATGTCCCGGGCCAACTCGTTCCTTTCCGGACAGGGAATTTTTCAGAACTTTCCCGAAGGGCCAGCGTCTGCCCGAGAGAATAGAGAAAATACGGTATCCGATATAATTTATTCGATCAAATGTATTTGATATTACTTATGAGGAGAGATATAGAGAGAGGGAGATAGAGAGAGAGAATTGATAGAGCTGATAGGGAGGAGAGATGAGACAGGGAGTGGAATAACGAAATGAGCGGGGGACTAAAAGGAAGAAGAAGATCTCTATCTTTTCGCTCACTACGCTACACAATCTCGAGCCTTCTTGACATCATTCTATCCACTTTGATTTTAACCTTTGAGCAAGTTAAATGTCTCACCGATTTGCAAGCCCCACGGATGAGGCGGCAGGAGTATTACGGAAAAATTAGTGCAACAACGGGTCAATTTACATAGAAAAGGAATAAAGAAATCGGCGAACTCATTGTCTAATTTAAAGCAACTTATCTCTCTCTCCCTCTCTCCATTTCTCTCTCTCTCTCTCTCTCCCTGTCTTTCTCTCTTTCCGACATTTTTCGTTCTTCCTTGTCTCATCTCTCTAAATCATCTCTCTCTCTCTCTCTCTCTCTCTCTCTCTCTCTCTCTCTCTTCCTCTTCTGATAAAGCTTTCTCCCGGCCTTGCCTCGTATGCACACACACACACTCAACTCTCTGCCCCTTTCTCGGAAGGACTCAACAAATATAAGAATTGTAAAATGCTGAAATAAATATTCTCCAAGCAAATATAGTGCCGACGATCACAGATTAGATTCCTTGTGATGAAACCGTCTTTTCTTCTCAAATGGATGAAGAGAAACGATTTGATCGAAAGCCGAGGAGGTATATGTAGTTTCAGTTCAGGTTGTGGAGGAGAATAGAAGAGTTGGGAAAGACGGAGAAAGGTTATGAAGAAGCGAGACTAAAAAAAGTAAAGTAAACCTCTCCAAAGGGAAAGGAAAGAAGAAGTGAGAATGAAAATGTTAAGGAGAGGAAGAGTCAAAGGAGAAGGAGAAAAGAGAGAAACAGAGAAAAGATAAAGTTGGAGAGTAAATCTCTGCCGAAGCGCGTTTTCGGCTTTGCATCTTCGGCAAGTACAACAAAAAAGGGCAAGGCAACGAAACGGACTGAGCGAAAATCTCTTATTGTTAGAGAAAGCAGAATAAAATCGCATGAGAAAAGATTTAGCGTGACCGAAAGTCGCCACTCTCTCTCTCTCTCTCTCTCTCTCTCTCTCTCTAGGCGAAGCTATGTACAAATCAAACACCGCGAGTACATAAACTGGGCACAGATGGACGCAGAAAGTGCCCGGTGCGGCCAGATCTATTCTTCCTTTGAAGACAGATAGGGAGGGGCACTCAATGAGTGCGTCGCTCCTCTTCCAAGCTCATTCTCCTCCTTACAGGCCATGACAAGCTGTCGGCAGCGCCAGTTCTCTGGGGGCTCTTGTTATCTGTTCTCACCATTGACATCGCCAAAGGTTTTATTCAGAAAGAAAAACTGACTGACAATGAGAATTAACGATAGCCAAAGTTCCACTGATCTTTGAAGCGAGCAAGTGCTCGGACATCTGCAAGCCCTTCCTGAACGCAAGCCTGCCATGTCCTCTGCGGCCTACCGGCGAAGATCCTCCAGTGCTCGCTTGTGCGAATGACGAGCTTCGTGATTGGCAGCACTACCGCACCGGCTGCCGCATCACCACCTGCAACTCTGGAAACATTCAGGCGAGTGAAGATTCTGACAGATTATCTGCTTCTTTGCTCTCAATGATGGAAAATTCAAGCGCCATGAAATGTTACGGGCCGGTCCGGCAATAATTTTTTGAACCATTTGCAATCACTGGCTCAATCTTTGCATATCTCTCAATATTACTTGTCTTAATCACTGTTTATCAATTCCAATTGCAATACTGTTCAGATCGCACAGAATGGCGCGATCAGACAGCACTCGTTTCTCCAGTGCAACGAGCCGGGACTGTGGTGCGACGCTAATAATCGATTCTGCCATAGCGCAGATACACCAGTGACATGCAGTAAAAATCCAAGTAGGGGCATTTCGTTTATCTAGGATAGGTTCGTTTTTGTTCACATCTATACGTCAATACCTAGATACATACATACATACATGCATAGTACATACATACATACATACATACATACATACATACATGCATAGTACATACATACATACATACATACATACATACATACATACATACATACATACATGCATAGTACATACATACATACATACATACATACATACATACATACATGCATAGTACATACATACATACATACATACATACATACATACATACATACATACATGCATAGTACATACATACATACATACATACATACATACATACATGCATAGTACATACATACATACATACATACATACATACATACATACATGCATAGTACATACATACATACATACATACATACATACATACATGCATAGTACATACATACATACATACATACATACATACATACATACATACATGCATAGTACATACATACATACATACATACATACATACATACATGTATAGTACATACATACATACATACATACATACATACATACATACATACATACATACATGCATAGTACATACATACATACATACATACATACATACATACATACATACATGCATAGTACATACATACATACATACATACATACATACATACATACATGCATAGTACATACATACATACATACATACATACATACATACATACATGCATAGTACATACATACATACATACATACATACATACATACATGCATAGTACATACATACATACATACATACATACATACATACATACATACATACATACATACATGCATAGTACATACATACATACATACATACATACATACATACATGCATAGTACATACATACATACATACATACATACATACATACATACATACATGCATAGTACATACATACATACATACATACATACATACATACATGCATAGTACATACATACATACATACATACATACATACATACATACATACATGCATAGTACATACATACATACATACATACATACATACATACATACATACATACATGCATAGTACATACATACATACATACATACATACATACATACATACATGCATAGTACATACATACATACATACATACATACATACATGCATAGTACATACATACATACATACATACATACATACATACATACATACATACATGCATAGTACATACATACATACATACATACATACATACATACATACATACATACATACATACATACATACATGCATAGTACATACATACATACATACATACATACATACATACATACATACATACATACATACATACATGCATAGTACATACATACATACATACATACATACATACATACATACATACATACATGCATAGTTCATACATACATACATACATACATACATACATGCATAGTTCATACATACATACATACATACATACATACATACATACATACATACATACATACATACATACATACATACATGCATAGTACATACATACATACATACATACATACATACATACATACATACATACATAGTACATACATACATACATACATACATACATACATGCATAGTACATACATACATACATGCATAGTACATACATACATACATACATACATACATACATGCATAGTACATACATACATACATACATACATACATACATACATACATACATACATACATGCATAGTACATACATACATACATACATACATACATACATACATACATACATACATGCATAGTACATACATACATACATACATACATACATACATACATACATACATACATACATACATACATACATACATACATACATACATACATACATACATACATACATGCATAGTACATACATACATACATACATACATACATACATACATACATACATACATACATACATACATGCATAGTACATACATACATACATACATACATACATACATACATACATACATACATGCATAGTACATACATACATATATACATACATACATACATACATACATACATGCATAGTACATACATACATACATACATACATACATACATACATACATACATGCATAGTACATACATACATACATACATACATACATACATACATACATGCATAGTACATACATACATACATACATACATACATACATACATACATACATACATACATGCATAGTACATACATACATACATACATACATACATACATACATAGTACATACATACATACATACATACATACATACATGCATAGTACATACATACATACATACATACATACATACATGCATAGTACATACATACATACATACATACATACATGCATAGTACATACATACATACATACATACATACATACATGCATAGTACATACATACATACATACATACATACATACATACATACATACATACATACATACATGCATAGTACATACATACATACATACATACATACATACATACATACATACATACATACATGCATAGTACATACATACATACATACATACATACATACATACATACATACATACATACATACATACATACATACATACATACATGCATAGTACATACATACATACATACATACATACATACATACATACATGCATAGTACATACATACATACATACATACATACATACATACATACATACATACATACATACATACATACATACATACATGCATAGTACATACATACATACATACATACATACATACATACATACATACATACATACATACATACATACATACATACATGCATAGTACATACATACATACATACATACATACATACATGCATAGTACATACATACATACATACATACATACATACATGCATAGTACATACATACATACATACATACATACATACATGCATAGTACATACATACATACATACATACATACATACATGCATAGTACATACATACATACATACATACATACATACATGCATAGTACATACATACATACATACATACATACATACATACATACATACATACATACATACATACATACATACATACATGCATAGTACATACATACATACATACATACATACATACATGCATAGTACATACATACATACATACATACATACATACATGCATAGTACATACATACATACATACATACATACATACATGCATAGTACATACATACATACATACATACATACATGCATAGTACATACATACATACATACATACATACATACATACATACATACATACATACATGCATAGTACATACATACATACATACATACATACATACATACATACATGCATAGTACATACATACATACATACATACATACATACATACATGCATAGTACATACATACATACATACATACATACATACATACATGCATGCATAGTACATACATACATACATACATACATACATACATACATACATACATACATGCATAGTACATACATACATACATACATACATACATACATACATACATACATACATACATGCATAGTACATACATACATACATACATACATACATACATACATGCATAGTACATACATACATACATACATACATACATACATGCATAGTACATACATACATACATACATACATACATACATACATACATACATACATACATACATACATACATGCATAGTACATACATACATACATACATACATACATACATACATACATACATACATACATACATACATACATACATACATACATGCATAGTACATACATACATACATACATACATACATACATACATACATACATACATACATGCATAGTACATACATACATACATACATACATACATACATACATGCATAGTACATACATACATACATACATACATACATACATACATACATGCATAGTACATACATACATACATACATACATACATACATACATGCATAGTACATACATACATACATACATACATACATACATACATACATGCATAGTACATACATACATACATACATACATACATACATACATACATACATACATACATGCAGAGTACATACATACATACATACATACATACATACATACATACATACATACATACATGCATAGTACATACATACATACATTCATGCATAGTACATACATACATACATACATACATACATACATACATACATACATACATACATACATACATACATGCATAGTACATACATACATACATACATACATACATACATACATACATGCATGCATATGTACATAGAATATTTCTGACCGATTGACATATGGATTTTCTTAGCTGGCTGTTCCGCATGTAGCAGACCGCGGAAGGCGTGCGGACACTGCAAGCCAGGTCTAAAGTGCTTCGACGAGGAGTTAGTCGAGGTGCTCACTCTTCTAATAAAAAGGGGGGGGGGGGGTTGTACTAATAGAGAATTACGGTATATGAGTCTATGCAGGTAGCAACGGGCTCGTTGGGTTGGGTTACCGACTACGCCGAGTGCCACATGAACAGAATGCATCGTCTCAATGGTGCCGACGCCTTCTATAATTGGGAAGTCTCATGCGTGCCAAGTTAGTGGGCAATTCCCATTGGAAAATGCTCTCGGTGCTTCTCTTCTCTTGAAACGCTTCATCGTGTAACTTGCAGTCGTTACTTGCAAGAGTGAGGTTGCCCCAAAGTGCGGCACGAATTCGGAGTGTGTGGAGGACCCGAAGGGAGCAAAATGCAGGTGAGAGCACCTCGAGAGGACACTTTGGAATTTTTTTGTACACTTTGCTAATTTATTCAGCGAGACACAGCCAAGAAATCAGGAAAGCCGTAACTAGGTTTTTCTTTTATTGTTTTAGTTGCGTGGCCGGCTATCGAGAAATCAATGGCTCGTGCGTGGAAGACTCTAAGCAAGGAATTGGTAAGGGAAGGGACAGATGTGCACGTGTTGTATATTGACATTGACTAGAATTGAATGCTTGCCTTGTAATGGAGCCCATAAGTCTTAAGAAAGAAAGTTGTTGCACGGGGTGTGCCTTAGTGGTAAAGCAGCGAATTGATGAGTAGGTGGTCCCTGGTTCGAATCCAGGTGCCACTCGATGGTACCTCGTCGTTACAGCCTTTCTGACACACAGTTTGGAATTCAATATAAATATAAATCCGCCTAACTTACCATTGGATGTCCCTTTGTTTTCTTTCTCCCTCTCTCTCTCTCGTTATCACTCCCCTTTTCTTTTATCTCGCACTCTCTCACACTCTCTATTTTGTGATCTCTAACCTGCCATCTCGTTATCGCTCATCCTTTCTTTTATTCTCTCTCGCTATCTCTCACCTCCTCTCTCTTACTCGTTTCGTTATCGCCCACCACTTCCTTCCTTTTGTTTTTTTCTCACGCTCATCTCTCACTCTCCAAATATTCGCAAAATAATTCCTGAATTTCCACATACAGACGACAACAGCACGTGCGCGTTCGACGACGGCGAGCAAAGCCCAGTTTTCTGCGCCGATGGTGAGAAAGCCTCCTTTCTTGACGTTTCGCTTCCTTTCATTTCAAAAACCTTCTCCAAAGGAAACTTCTAATAAGCAATCATCGTAATTTTTTTAACTGACCACCGCAAAGAATCTCTCATAAAGTCGAGACGACCACACATTTTCACGCTCATTGTCAGGATTCTTCTGTCCATTCTACACGAAATCGATCGCGAAAAGCGGCGCGACATGTAGAGCTGGCGAGACGCTTGTGGCCTCGGTGAGGAGGAGAATCTCCCGTGTGCAGAGATCGCAACCAACAACATAAAACTTTCAACGACAAATTTTAGTAGTATTTGACCTCTGAATTGAAGTACTCTTTCTCTCTCTCTCGCTCTAACAGTACGCATATTCAAGATGGCCTTTTCAATTCAATCAGCTATAGCTGTCAGGGAATAGAACACAGCACATTGGAATATTGGAATTCCATTCACTTTTGCTTACTATGGAAAACATTTTCAAGCCTCGCGCCAAATTACTACTTTGAACTTACCGCAATTTTCAAAAAAAAAAAATTAACAGGACAACACTGTGGCTACCGGGAAGAGGGAAAGAATTAGTTGACGGCCTCCAATATCTATTCTCTGCGCAGGCGGTGGGCGCTCCGCCCGAGGGCCTCGCGGCGCCGGCCTCCGAAGTCGTCTGCGGCCAAGGCAATCTCTGGAAGCCGTTTGGCGTCCAAAAGCTGCTGAACACGGCGTGCGGAGTGCCAGGTCTCTTACTAATTATTAACTATTGTTTTGATTTTTTTTTTGCTTTTTGCTTTAGGAAAAAAGCTTGTTTTTATATACAGCATAAAATATAAGTATGTTTATTAAACCATGATAGCACGCCGTTCTCCTACCAGCATTTTCGGAAGGCAACGTTCGTCATAGGCATATGAATTCGATATCGAAAGGACGCGTGTCCATATGCAATTGAAAAGAATCTATAGATAGGTCAGGTGTGCGTTCTTATCCTGCGCTTTACAGGGTGACCTAGGATAAACTGTTATTTCGGTTTCCACTTACGGCACTCAAAAAGTTCATGGTAGCAAATATAACGTAATCCATGATTTAAAAGCCTATTTACTCAGCAAAAAAAAAAAAAAATCGAACATATTCGATTTGATCGGATAACAAGCTAACTAAAACAGGACGTTAATTTTTCGTCGGAGTCCTCCTCTAAAGTTCCGTCTAGTTTCGCTGGCTTTTACTACGTGTTGTGTATGCGCATTTGGGAAGGAAATGTAGCGGCGACTTTTAATGTATGTGTGTAGGCATTTAGGTTGGAAGGAAACAACTCATTGTAGTCGAAGTAGTCTTCGTTCATCCTTTGATAGTTGCCTCGCTATCTCCGCAACTGCCGGCGGGTGCGCCCACCGAGTGCGTGCCTTTCGTGGGCTTCCGCTCCGGGGACGTGCGATACTTTTTCGATGAAGCCACCGGAAGAGTCTACGCCGCTTGCCTTAACGGCACGATCACTGGTGTTAGTTGATGTTTGTTTGTGTTTTTTTTTGCATTTTTCTTCTAGTATTCACCAAGAAAAAATTGTTTGAAATAACCATTGTTTTGGCGCGAAACTGAAACAATATTGTTTGATATATCGAACAATTTATAAAATTGTTTGATATATCAAACAATATTGTTTCCGTTTCGCGACGAAACAATGCTGTTTCGAACAAAATTTTTTTTGTGTACACGTATAGTATTATTTATACTAAAATTATTAATCCTATTAGTAGTATTTATACAATTATATTGCACCAAATAATGTTGATCGGTACAGTATATGCAGGCATGAAGATATGTATAAAGCAAAGTCAGTTCGCCATTTCTACTATTTCCAAGGAAAGGTTTTTATTAATTAATTATTTTTCTCTGTTTCTCATTCGCGTAACTAACTCTATTTTTATTTCCGTGTATGAAGACCTCTGTTAACCCCGCCGCTGAAAAAAACGCAGCTATGTTCTCGTGCACCGGCGTCAACGGATGGGAAGTCCCCGGTGAAGATGCAACAGTAACGGAGGTTGACAAACACTACATCAGATAATAAAGAAATTTTGATAAAAGCGGCGTTTTCTGCGCCCTAGCCAAAAAGGGACCCCGAATGCGGTGAACACATGGTGAAAATGGTAGTATCGTTGTTGAGGAATCCATTTGTGTCCCTCCATTTTTGTGCGGGCTATTCAAAGTCGTAATTTTATAACCTGCATACATAAGTTTTCCACTTGAAAATGGATATGGAAAAGAATACGGACAGACAAGCTGTAACATGCGGAAAATTCACCCGGGAGTTCTTATAATATCGGAGGAGTGAACTTCACGGAACTTGGCAAATTGCCAAGACTGAGTTGGTCAGTAGCTAAGGAACAGCGTATAGTGCGTGTTGAAAGCTTCGCTCAGGCGCGACCGGTTTTTGCCATACATAAATGCATAAGTGCTAATTCTGTGCTCGCAGATATTTTTTTGAAACTTTGCCAAGCCTTGCCCGTCGAGTAGCTTAACTGGTGAACAGTGTTAAAGGTGTGAGTACGTGGGACGTGATGAATGTATGAACAACGTGAAAGTTGGAGCGTTGGGATCTTAGACCGCATAGCGCTGTGATACATCGTCTGGGTCGCGCTGATCCCGTGTTTACGAATAGTATATATGTATGTATGTATTTCGTCCACCACTCTCTGCCCTTTTTGCAGGCGAATTGCGGGAGTGGCGGCATGTCATGCTTATGGTTCATGGAAGCCCAAGGCTACACGATGGACGACTTGAGCGTGCTCTATGCGTCTCCACTGAATGCCGGGCATTGTAGAGTGACGTGCAGATCAGGCTCGGTCATCAAGTTTACCTCGGTTTCTTCTTAATTCTCTCCTTTATTTGAAAAAGCAAGTGTACAATTATGTTGCCCCTTTCTTTCCTCTCTTCAGTTTTTTTTTATATTTTTTAAAGCTGCAAACAGTGTAGCAACTGTTAACACGGCGGCAAAATATAGTATCTTTATTCTCATACAAGAACCTACTTTGTGAGATACAATTGATATGGCATATGCCATTACATGCAATGGAAAACATGTGTAAAAATCATTGTAAATTTTCGTAAATTGGAAAAAAAAAATTTTTTTTTCCATCACATACATGTGTTTAGTTACCTATTCACCCACCAATCAATCACCCACATTCCACCAAATGGTAAAATGCGAATCGATTTTACGATTAGGATGAATGATGGTGAATGGTCGGTGAATGTATGAATGTTGCTACATATTTGCCTTCTTGCTCAGGCGAATGGCCAGCCGGGCCAAGCGGCAAGCGCGACAGCCTACAAAGGGCTCATCAAGTACATTGCCGAGGATGGCACGGCGGGCGAGATTACGCCAAAGACCATTACGTGCGAGGGGGGCGACCAGGAAGAGGCAGCATAGACTTGACATCTAAGAGAGCCACTCTGTAAGGATGGGCGCCTACCCCGGGGTAAAGTGTCATATTTTGATAAGCAGATTTAATGAGGAGTACCCACTTGCACTATGAAAGAAATAAGAGAGTCATTTGACTTGTTATATTAATTTTTTCTTTACCAATGCATGCAAAAGTAAGGCAAAAGTTTGAGTAACTTCCTTCAAAATTTATATTTTTCAGTTTTCTTTAAGTAAACTAAAATGACGATGGTGCAACAAATGCATGATTAGAAGATATGTATGTATTTGATAACATTATCATGGCACTGTCATTGAACTATATAGGAGCCGAAAACTTTGTTTTTTTTCTTAAATTACCTATAAAAAATTATAGAAGAAGTGACTGCATTCGTTTAAGAGAGCCTCTCAGTAAGGGTCAAGGAGCGCATGCCCTAGACATTCATAATTTTTCTACAACCTTGAAAACATTACGAGGGATGTATCTAGTGTTCATAACGAAGTCTAGGCGGTCAGAAAGTTTAGAAAAATTTTTTCACTTAGATATAAGTCGTAATGCTCATAAAATTTGGATGACAATAACTACCGTTATACTTAATATTTCTCAATAATCTTTTCACTGTTCGATTCCTAGTTCAAAACTACATAAAAAAAAGACCGTGGACACCATTTTCGAAAAATAAAATTTATATGACTTTTCTCCAAATTAAGTTTTTAAAAAGTCGTTTTCAGGCAATAACTTTTTTTTTACTATTACGTCCAGAAAACCGAATGATCCATGAGAAAGAGCAGGAAAAACTACACAGAATATGTTTCTGCGAGGAAAAATCTACTTTTTTGGGTATCTGCATTTGAATATGGGTTTCTGAGCAAATATCGGCGTTGGCTGCAAACAATAATTTCTTTCAAACTTCATCAATTTTAAAACTTAAAACTGAATAGTCCATTCGATGTAATTTTTTATCCTCTTTAAAATGGTATATACTTTGTATACAAACGAAATTAGCCTAAAGGCCTAAAATTGACTTTTCTGTTTTTGGCCAAATTCTGGTGATAAAATACTCATTCTTTGGATCAATAATGGGTCATATAGACCGAACTACCACATAATATTTATTCTACAAGAAAGAGCAATTAAAACTGAGTCGGGTACAGCTTTTTAATCAAAATCTGAGGATACTTTTTTTGGGAATATGTATTTGAATGCAGACTGTTGAAGGCGATATTGCTGAATATTTTTTAGCAAATATTTAAAATTTGTTCTTTATAGGCTCATGTGCCCCGTTGTCCATTCCACAAGTTTCTATGGAGAGAGGCGAGATGCAGTAGCTAAATTTCTGAGAATGGCTAACACCGTACTTTTAAGTGATCGGGTCGCTAATCGTGGTAGGAGTTTTTCCCTTATTTTTCTTGGAATGATGCTTATGGGTGATGCAGTACATATGTACCTGAAATGTTAGGCGGGGTTATATGTCTTTTGCGATTTGGAATTGTTGATTAATTCTTGTTAATTTTTTGTGATCGACCCTTCTGCCAGCCGAAAATAATTTACTAATATAATATCCATCGAAACCACATGAATACTAGCGTACCTTCCATTCAGAATGTAATAGTCAAATTAAACGGAAATATTTCCAAACAAAATGTCTTCATTGAATCGGTGAACAATAATTTCTTTCTGTTTCCTTGAGCTTGGTGCTCCCGATGACTTTTATCTGTTCTTTTGGATCTGTGGTCAGCGGTGAGGAGAGGCCAAGGCATCAAAAGAGACGACCTTCTCTGCTCTGCGTGAATTGAATGAATGAGAAATGAAGGATTCTCTCGTGCATCTCAGAGATGAGGAAATGTCTGTTCTGTTGCGATGCACAGTTCCTTTGCTGACTTCTCATTTTTCTTCTTACTGGTGTTCGCTCTTTTGATTGCTTTCTGTGTCTCTCTTTTGCTCTACTCTCTTTCTGTCTCTCTCTCTCTCTCTTGCTCAGCTTTTTCTCTGACCTTCTCTCGTTCCCTCTCTCTCTCTTTCATCCTCTCTGATTTCGCAATTTAATTTCGCATCATTGAATTTGTGGCTACTGGTGACAGTTATGTTTTGGCGTCACTCGGAGATCCTTCAATCGGCTGAAGTTGTGGACGATTAAAGCGAGAGAGAGAGAGAAATAGAGAGCGAGAAGGAAATAAATTGTAAGAGAGCGAGAGAAATAGAGAAAGAGAAAGCAGAGAACTCTGGAGAATAATAGTATAAGTTCTTTGACCTTCATTTTCCGGTGCAATTCATTTTCGTCTTGGTCCTTGGCAGAACGGGCAGGTCAGTGAAGAACTTCAGGAAAGACAAAGAGAGGGAATGAAAAAGAGAGAGGTAAAGATGAGGGAGAGAGGAAGAGAGAGAGAGACAGAGAGAGACAGCGAGAGAAAGAGAGAGAGAAAGAGAGAGAAAGAAAGTGAAAGCATCTTTGAGGCGTTCTTCCCTAAATGCACATGCATAGGAAGTGGAATGAAGGAAGCGGCCGGGGAATTGGGTAAGGGCTGAAGGGCAGCCCCGCGAGGGCAGCGAGTTGTTAGGGAAGAGAGAGAGAGAGAGAGAGAGAGAAATAGAGAGAGAAAGAGTAAAAGAGAGAAAGAGAGAGAGGGAGAGAGTAATTAGTCATTAGATTGTCTCGTCTTACTGTTGAACGGAACTTTGTGCGCACAAACTGAGAAGGATATTATCAGTGAGAAGGTGAAGCTTGGGGAAAAGGAGAGTAAGAGAAAGAGAGAGAGAGAGAAAGAGGGAGAGAAGAAGAGAAATGAGAAGACAAAGGTGGAGAGGGATAATGGAAGTGAAAATAAATTAGTCAACTGTGCAAGCTTGTCCAAAAGTTCGAGCGTCCATGATAGGTTTTGTGGATGCTGTTCAGTTAAGAATAGTTCTCCATTACTGCTGCAGTCGTCTGTTTATCAGTGGGCTCTCTTTCTCTCCCTCTTTCTTTCCCTCTCTCTCTATCTCTCACTTCTCTCACTCTCTCCCTTTCTCTCTCACTCGCTCTCTCCCTATCTCTGACTGGTGAGCTGACTGAACATGGAGAAGAGGCAAGAATGCTATATTATACATGTATATCTCTTTCACTTTATATCACTACGTGCGTTTTATGAATGCTGTAAATAAATGAATGAAATGAGAAAAAAGAAACACCAAAGACGACTATCATGCACAGCGCTTTGTCCCATTCATTTGCTGATAATTGTGCTGCGTCCCACTCGAGCTCTCTACAGACCCTAGAGGACCAAGAGCTAATCCAAAAAAATTCTTTC